>ML661897.1:18577460-18866210 GCA_007570785.1 Antilocapra americana
AGGGCGGGCGCGGGCGGCGCGGGGCGCGGGCGGCGGGCGGCGGCGGGGGCGGGGCCTGCCTTAAAGGTACAGGCGGCCGCGCCGCCCGCCCCGCAGGTCGCCGCCGCCCCCGCGCCGCCCGCGCGCCGGCCCCTTTATTGTTCTCTCCGCAAACACCGTTCCGCTCCGCGCGCCGGCCCGCGCCCTCCCGGGCGCTCGTCGACCCCGGCGCGCGCGCTCACCTTTCCGGTCCCCACCCGTGCGGGACCCGGGGTACCCGCGAAAGGGCCGCTCGGCCGCGGCGGGAGCCCAAGTGCGACCCGCCGGCGGGCGGACGGGCTGAGCGGGAGCGGCGCCCTCGCCGCCGCCGCCAGCCTGAACTCGCTCTGCGGGCCAGAAACCCAAGTGTGCAGACGGCCTTCGCGGAGGGCGGGGAACTTTCCTGATGGGGTTTCCTCTGGGAGCGAATTAGACGCCGTTAGGTTGACGCTTTTCGGTGGCCCCTCCGGACTCGGGGGAGGAGGCAGGTGACCTCCCCGGGGGAGAGGCTGCGAGCGCGTGAAAGGCAAACTCGGGGCTCCGCCCGCGCGTCGCGGGAGCTCTGCGCGCTCGGGGAGCGCTGCCGGCGGTGCACTCGCCCGGCCTTTGGACCCCCCCCAAAGCGACCAGTAGAACTTAAGAAGGGGACAATGCCTTTTCAAAAATAGGGGTAAAGTTTCCACTTGGTTTATAAAAGTGTACGGTACCCTCAATTTTTTCCGCCGACCCCCCCGCCCCCAAAGGCTTTCTTTCCATCCTCAGCAGCTGAGCCAGCCTCGGGGGTTGAGTGCTTGGAGAGAACAGTCGGGTCGCACTCGCGTTTGCTGATCTTGACTATTCCTTTAACTTTATCGCATTTCTCTAAAGAAAATCTCTCTTGCCCTCTCTTTATTGCTACTCCATCCTTCTTTCAAGATCAAAAGCTTTAGATCAAAGCCAAGATCAAACTCACTACTTTAAATAGAAGCAACTTTGCCATGGAGTATTTTACACAAAGGGGAGCTACTTAATGGAGACATCAGAGTAGAAAACTTCATTTTATCCCTTCATCCCATATTCATAACTGGACTACTTAAAATTACATTGATGATGCACTTCTGTTTCCTAAAACAAACAACAGTTCTGCTCAAATGGGAGATTCTTGACTTGTGTTTGTGTTTCCCGGAATTAAAAAAAAGAAAAGCCTATATCGACCATTATTAACCATTATTGGCTAACTGCTATGAAACGCATGCTCATTTGCTAAAGATTTTTCAAAGTGTTATCGAATCTTTTTATACGTGATGTACAACCACCACATACAATTTTTGTACTGTAAAAGAAATGCATAAAAATAACATAGCTTGCAAGTCTCAAATGCACATACATAGGCAGGTAAAAATTACAAATGATAAAATGGATTATATAATTGTAGAGCTGCTTAATTTTAAATGGAAATAAAACTTTGAACTAGTTAAGCGTTCATGCTACTAAAAACAGTTGCAGAATCAATAGAAATCTATCACCGACCGACATTTCTTTCTACCAAGGAAAAAAGTAGAAGTTTTTTCCTTGGGAATTCACTGTTCTTAAAAGCCCTGATACAAGCAGTTCAATATTGATGTACAGTGGCATGCCTAAATGGACCTTTCTTAAGTGTCCTCTTGGTTAACTTAGCAACAATTGAAAAATATGCAGTCTTAGAAGAAACAAAGCCAAAGTAAATTCCAACAATTCAGCAGCAGGAAGAAAGGTAGCTATTGCAAATTAAACCTTATACCTACTTGTATGAAAATTTGCTGTTACAGCTGGGTAGTTAGTACTTAAAAGCCTTCTTCCCTTATAATTTTCATCTGGTTGTGGTCTCAAATACACACACACACACACACACACACACACACACACACACACACACACACACCCCATCACTCCTCATGCTAAAAAATCCTAGTGAGTCACTCGAAAGATCTTAGGAACAGGGACCCAGGAACACCCGCTTGCTGCTATTGACAATCTCCTTTAAACTTCCTAGCACCCAGTTCACAGAGAACCTAACAGTTTCTTGCACAAGCTGAGCAAAAACAAACATCCTACTGTTACTCTGCTCTTCTAGGACTTTGAGTGGGTAGCAACACCTGGAATGCATTCTAAGTGCCTACTGGCTTGACTCCTTCTTTGTCCTCTTGCCCCCCCAAACCCAATCCATCCTCAGCAAAGAAACCAGAATGATATTTACATAGGTAGTTCAAATGGTATCTTCTTTGCCTGGCTGGCTCCTACTTATTCTCCAGTTCTAGGGTTAAGCAACACTTCTCCAGAAAGGTCTTTCCTTACTCTCCAATCCAAATTTTGTCATCCTGCTATTTTTCTAACAGATCCTATTTGTTTCCTTTAAAGTAATTATCTTTTATGGATATTTAAAATTTTTTATTAAGAGACCTTGTCTTTTAGGAAAAGCAGAAAGATTTGTGCAGATATCACAAAGTTCCTGTATGTGAACATAACTCACAGTTTCCTTTATTATTAGTATCTTACATCAGTGAGAGAATTTGTTACACTTAATGAACCAATATTTGATACATTATTAAGTAAAGTCCAAGGAATGGCAATCCATTCCAGTATTCTTGCCTGGAGAATCCCATGGACAGAGGAACCTGGCAGACTACAGTTCATGGGGTCACAAAGAGTCGGACATGACTGAACGACCAACACTACTATAGTTTACATTAGAATTCACTCCTGTACAGTACAGTTCTATTATAACAATTTTTATTAATTTATTGAATGTCTGTTTCCCTGATTCGATTTCAACATCCAGGAAGAAAGAGATCTGTCTCTTCTATTACTGATCTTTATCCAGTCACTAAAAATACTGCCTGGCACATAGTAGACAGAGGCTCAATAAACGTTTTAAGTGAATGGAAATTCTCCAGGCCGGAATACTGGAGTGGGTAGCCTTTCCCTCCTCCAGGGGATCTTCCCAACCCAGGGATCAAACCCAGGTCTCCTGAATTGCAGGCGAATTCTTTACCAACCAAGCTATCAAGGAAGCCCTCAGTTCTACTATAACAATTTTTATTAATTTATCAAATGTCTGTTTCCCTGATTGGATTTCAATGTCCAATGTAGGAATAAATGATTGAATAAATGGCATATGAAATTTCATGGGGGGGAATCTTAAGATGAAGATCTTCCTAATTAAGTCCTTTTTGTTTCTCTACTAAAATATCTTACTTTGTAAAGAGCATGGAATGGAATTGTGTAGTTTTAAAAAGGAGGCACCATGGGACATCAATTACATTGCCAGGGTATTTCTAAAATAATGCTTTAAAAAAAATAGGAATGGGAAATTAAAGTTTCAAATTCTCTCAAATATTCATCACTAAAGTTGTATTCCAAAATGGTGGTAGGAACTGAATTTAATCTTGAATGAAATATTAACATATTTCATGACACTGGAAAAATATTAATTCTTTTTGATCATGTTTAATATAACCTCAACACCTTTCTTCTTTTGTCCACTTAAACCTACCTTGCTTCATGAGCAGGTCCTGGGGAAGGTAGGATGTGGAGAAACTTGAAGACCATTTTTAAAAAATTTAAATTCTTGTAGTTGAGGATGAATGCTCTAATAATTATCTTTGAAAATATGGTGAAAGTACTTTAAAGCTATCTTTTAAAAACAAATGTTTTCTGTTTGAATTACGTTTTTAAAGATTATTTGTCTAGTAGAGATGCAAGTTTTGAAAAAACTTGTTTTCTGAAACTTTCTTGTCAAAGCAGTTATAATAGCTGAAGACAATTTCAGAAGCTGAGAAAAATGCCATTGCTTTAAAATAAAAGCATTAGTTAACCTAGTGGCTGGGTATTACTTTTGGAAGGAAACCCCTTTTTTTTGTTTCCTCCTTTTTTTTAGTTGAGAGGAAACAATTCCTTTCAATGGAAAATGACAGTGATAACCAGTTACATATCATTAATATGGACATGTGCTTCTGCCTTGTGACGAGGTGCAGTCCAGACGAATGAGGAGCAGCCTGTCCTCCAAGGCAAGCAGAAGGTGGAGAGGGCAAACCAGGGGAGCCCTTTAATTAAACCAAATAGCTTCAGACTGCAGATTACACTCCCATGGGCACTACACTACTCTCCCATCCACTAGATGTCAAAGGGCCTTTTAGTACCAAACAAGGGAGAAAGGTCCAGAAGCTTTTGTTGGCTACAGAAGGACCCTATAGTCAACATATATTCAGGGTAAATTAAAAGGTAAGAGACTACACATGTCTGGAAATAAAATCAAGGTTAGTTTAAGTTGCAGATAATGACAAGCAAGGATTAAGGGCTAAGTTAACCAATGTTTATGTCTTTAAATTTTGCTCTATCATTTTAAAATGTAACATTCCTTTATGATGCCTTTTTTTTTTATTTGACTGCTTGACTTTAGAAAAATTATAATCTGTATTATTGCCTGTTTTGTCCCTGTGTTAGAATGAATGCCTAATTTCTTCCTGAAGAGGACTGCCAAATGAACTTCTCAGTGGAAGTCCTTATAAAGCATAGTTTTCAAAAAAGGAAAGCTATCCCAAAAGTGCTTTGTAGTGACCTGGCTAACAGAATCTCTTCCTTTTCATAACCATATTCTTAAATTCACTGTTGCTCAGAAGCTTGTACAAGCTTGTCTGAGGAAGCGTACTCAGTTCTTCCATTTCTTGATCCTCTCTGAATGAAGCATTAGCTATCAACTATTGGCTCCCCAAAGAAAAATACACTACAGTGCACAACCCCCTCCCAAACCAATTCTCAGGAGGTACATAGAGTTGGCTAAAACCCAAACTCTGACCCAGTATGGTCTGAGATTTTCTTGGGTGAAGGCAGACCACCACACAGCTGGCACAGGATGCATCATCCTGGTGCTGCGTGAAATTCCTCTTACTGCATTATGTTCTGGGAAGAAGCCATCAACCTTTATTGAGGTGCATTATAAAAAAACAGCCCATAAAATCCATCAGTGTTTACTGTAAGGATGGTTTTAGAGGGTTGTTTATTACATTAAATAGTAATTTTCTGTGAGGACCCACAGGAAAAACTTCTCTGTAGTATCAACAACAGGAATACTTGGACTTAGGCAACTGGTTTGGTTTACCTCATGAATACTGCAAATTTATCCCTTTTCCTTCTTCTAGAAAGCTCTGTGACCAAACTTTAAGGCAGGCAATAGGAACTTCAGGGGATACATATTGTATGCTAATATAATTTCTGGCCCCATATTATTTTCCTAACATTTTTTCATGTTGCTTCAGTTTTCTTACTTTAACTTACTTTTATCATTTTATATTTTGCTTTCCAAGAGTTTGCTTACCTCTGTTTTGGACAAGAAGGAATATAAATAAATAAAATATTGGGGGTTTATTTTTCTTTCTTTAACTGTCTTTTCCTTTTTTGGAGGGAGAAAAGGGGGTCTGAAAAAAATTTATGGTTCTAATATTTTCCTCCATTAACAACACTTAGCAGTGAATTAAATATAGAAGGTAAGGACATATGATTAACCCAACTTATAAAAATTGAGGGCTTTCCTTTACTGTTCTTTACTGTTAAAAAATAAAGCCAAAAATACATATACTATACAAACATCACAGAGGACTGATATAAAAAATGTTAACCAACCAAGTATTTTATCACTTTTGATTGATATCAAAACCAGAAGAATATATAGACCGGTTATTCATTTAACAAACATACTGAGTTTGCCTACTGCAAAATGTAACACTGGACTTTGTGAATACAAAGATGAATAAGACTCCACCCTGTTCTCAGGAGACTAGTATGACCAGGGGGTAAGGCGACATGGTGTAAGTGCCCAGACAGCCTGTCTGGGTTTGAATCCAGGCTCTGCCACATATTAGCTGTATGACCTCTTTAAGCCTCTTTCTCATAGAGTTGAGAAGATCAAATGACAAATGCGATGTGCTTCCAAAGGAGGTAGTTGTTACTTATCAAAGTCTAGACTACTGGAAGTCAGAAGCAACACAACATCCTAAAAGCTGGGGGAGAGTGACCTGAAGACAAACAAAGTGCTGGAGTATTATAGGTACCAGAGACCACAGAACCTCAGATCTGGTAGAAAGAACCAAAGCAATCAATTTTGTACAAAGCGCTTCCACATACAGACCGTCCTGTTTATTTCTCACACTGTCCCATCTTCAGGATGAAGAGAATGAGGCTTCAGGAAATATAATGCCTTTAGCATCTCACATTGTGTGGCCTTATATCTCCTGGACGAAAGTGTTCTTTCAATGCCAGCAGGAGACCTCAGGGAACATCTTGCCTGACTTTAAGATATATGCTTTAAGTATGTGTGCTTAGTCGTTCAGTTGTGTCTGACACTTTGTGACCCCATGGACTGCAGCCTGCCAGGTTCCTCTGTTCATGGGGATTCTCCAGGCAAAAATACTGGAGTGGGTTGCCATGCCCTCCTCCTGGGGAATCTTCCCAACCTAGGGATCGAACTCAGGTCTCCCACATTGCAGGCAGATTCTTTACCAGCTGAACCATAAGGGAAGATATTTGCTTATTGGAGAATAAACCACAAATTAAACATATAGATTAAAACACAGCCTGAAAAATATAATCCTATTCCATAAAGGTCTATTGGAACAGACATTATAGAAAATAGATATTAGTATATTGCCTTCAATATACATGTATGACTACAATTCTTAACAGGTGCTTCACATTCATGGCTGTGAGGATCACAACAAACTGTGGGAAACTCTTCAAGAGATGGGAATACCAGACCACCTGACCTGCCTCCTGAGAAACCTGTATGTAGGTCAAGAAGCACCAGAACTGGACGTGGAACAACAGACTGGTTCCAAATAGGAAAAGGAATGTGTCAAGGCTGTATATTGTCACCCTGCTTATTTAACTTATATGCAGAGTACATCATGAGAAAGGCTGGGCTGGAGGAAGCACAAACTGGAATCAAGATCTCCAGGAGAAATATCAATAACCTCAGCTATGCAGATGACACCACCCTTTTGGCAGAAGTAGAAGAGGAACTAAGAGCCTCTTGATGAAAGTGAAAGAGGAGAGTAAAAAAGTTGGCTTAAAGCTCAGCATTCAGAAAGCTAACACTAAAGAGCCTCTTGATGAAAGTGAAAGAGGAGAGTAAAAAAGTTGGCTTAAAGCTCAGCATTCAGAAAACTAAGATCATGGCATCCTGTCCCATCACTTCATGGCAAATAGATGGGGAAACAGTGGCAGACTTTATTTTTTGGGCTCCAAAATCACTGTGGATGGTGACTGCAGCCATGAAATTAAAAGACGCTTACTCCTTGGAAGGAAAGTTATGACCAACCTAGACAGCATATTAAAAAGCAAAGGTATTACTTTGCCTACAAAGGTCCATCTAGTTAAGGCTATGGTTTTTCCAGTAGTCATGTATGGATTTGAGAGTTGGACTATAAAGAAAGCTGAGTGCCAACGAATTGATGCTTTTGAACTGTGGTGTTGGAGAAGACCCTTGAGAGTCCCTTGGACTGCAAGGAGATCTAACCAGTCCATCCTAAAAGAAATCAGTCCTGAATATTCATTGGAAGGACTGATGCTGAAGCTGAAACTTTAATACTTTGGCCACATGACTCAAAGAGCTGACTCATTTAAAAAGACCTTGATGCTGGTAAAGATTGAAGGTGGGAGAAGGGGACAACAGAGAATGAGATGGTTGGATGGCATTGCCGACTCAATGGAAATGAGTTTCAGTAAACTCCGGGAGTTGGTGATGGACAGGGAGGCCTGGTGTGCTGCAGTCCATAGGGTCTCAAAGAGTCGGACATGACTGAGCAACTGAACTGAACTGAACATTCTTGGACACAATAATCTTAAAGAATTTCACAGGTGAAATATAAAATTATATAGGGGTGGTATCAGATCAATGGTTACCAACTCCTGACTGCTCATTAGAATCACCAGGACAGTTTACAAAGCCTAATGCCCAGGAGGCACTCCAAACCACTGAGAAAGTGGGCCCCAGGCACACAAGACCCTCCTTCACCAGGATTCCAATGTGTAACCTATGTTGAGAACCACTGGTTTGGGTCATTTTAATGATGACCCATCTCTAGTAAGTTACTATGAAGAAATTCCAGGTGTTTGGGAGACATCTAAATTTCAAGGTCGATGCCACAGAGGACAGCCACCTATTGTGTTCTATTACAATAAGTCCCTTTGGGCAGGTGGCAAACACACAGCTGGATAGGATGAGCTGTCTGGCTGACCCAGGGTAGCATTTCCTGTAGCTTACTCTTAGGGGTAAACTTTGGGGCATGATAAGTTAAGCACACATTCGCACACACACACACACACACACACACACACACACACACACACAGTACACACAAGAATTCAAAAGAAGTGGAAGATCTCAACAGTACCCCAAAGAAACGCAAAAATGGATGGATATTTGACATTTTAATTTTTTCCAGGTTCCTCGTTAATATGTTTCTGGATCCTGACTGAAAACAGCATAGGTCCTTATCTTCAGGGACCCTGATTTCAGGGCTGACCTGGAATTCTGTACACATGAGGTGGTATATTTCCCATGCATCCCCTGTGAACAATGTTCTGATCATGTTGATGGCTGCCACCCATTCTCTTGAAATGTATAAGTATTTGGAAGATTGTTGCATAGAATTTGAGGATAGTGGAAAAGACCAATGGAAGAGGCCCTTTGCTGTGTGCAAAAACTATTTCACACAGGAAGCAACCCGGGTAGACTTCCTTGAGCCTTGGACACCATGCCTTAACAAAATGGACTTCCATGTTTAGAAAAGACACACTACACTGATATTACAGGAAACCTATTCTGGAAAAAATGCTTTATCAGTTATTATTTATTTAGGCTCTGCCACGTGGCTTACAGGATCTTATAGATCTTACAGTTACTCAACCACAGACTGAACCCAGGCTCCAGCAGTAAAAGGGCCAAGTCCTAACCAGTGGAGGGCCAGGGAATTCCCATGATACCCGTTACTCATTTAAAACACAAACGTATATGTTAATACTTCACTAGTTTGAAAAGCAAACACTCATGTCTAGGTCCCTTTGGTTACTCCCTAAAATGGAACGGGTGTGTTATCTGTAAGTCTGTGCGCATGGAATGCCCATGCTCCTTAGAGTCTGTGGCCCTTGGCATGTCTATTTTTCTTTTGCCAATATTTCTATTTTTAAAAATCTTGGCACTCAGACTGGGTTGCCTATCATCTGGCCTTCCAAAGGAACCCAATGAAGTCACAATTTGCAAACAACAGGAATGGGCCTAAATCATCCTACCTTTATTAAGAAGTAGGAACACACACACACACACACACACACACTAGGGAGAGTAAAATCCATCACAATTTGGGAGGTGGGGTGCCTGTCCCAAATGTAAATAATACATGAGAAAAAGCTATTTTCCACAATGTTTGTTCACCAAACATTTAGATCCATCTAAGAGATGTTCCGGAAAAATATGGGAGGGGCTGGAATTAATTGGCTGCTAATCTCTTTACTTTTTATAGGATGTTTCCTCCAGCGGTGGATTAAATCAATATTTAATGCTACACAGGCCCAGCTGTGTCCATATTAGGAAAGCTCGAGCTCACATCTCTCTCTGTCTTTCTCTCTCTCTCTCCCTCCCTTTGCTCTGCTTCCACCCCCTGTATGTGTAGGTGGGAGAGTAGGAGCCGGGGAATGTGAACTTGATCCAGCATTGATCAGCCAAGCAGCAAACTCGCATTGTTCTTTAGATACCAAACATAAATTCTTTCTAGTAGGGATAAACCCAGCCATTCTGCACACAACACAGCTTTTGTGCCCAGTAGTATGAGATGGAAAAGAACCACAACGAACATTGGAGCTTTATTAGACTCATCATAAACATCTCTTAATATGCAGAATTTAAAAATCCACTCAGCTCGTTTATATTCATATTAATATTGGGTATGTTAGAATCTCTTAAACCTAACAATCCTGTGGTCATTTGATTGTTTTTATAGTGGATTTCAATTTACAGTTGTTGTTTTTTTTCTTCAGTTTACAGTTTAAATACTAAGGTCTATTTTAGCTTTGCCTTCTATTTGAGCACTTCTTATGTCACTGCCTTGCTCTCAGGTTCAAGGGCACTGGATCATGCTAATATATGACCAAATATGCTATTGCTATTTTTCGGCGCTGGCTTGTGAATGTGGCTTAAGTATTTCTGTACAAAGCCATGTGTAACGGGAAGCACACAGTTGAGAATTTAGACTCCTCTGGTGGGTGCATCCATTCCTGCCATCTCTATGGCATACAACCCCTATAAAACGGAGATAATGCCATCTGCCTTGCAGAGCTGTTTTGAGAATGCAATGAGATGGTGAAGTCAACAAATAGACCAGTTAACGCTAATTCCTTTCCTCTTTCCCCTCAGAAATGAAAGCTCGTCTGGTATTTTGAACCTAAGTGGTGGCTCAGACAGTCAAGAATCTGCCTGCAATGTGGGAGACCTGGGTCCGATCCCTGGGTTGGGAAGATCCCCTGGAGGAAGGAAAGGCTACCCACTCCAGTATTCTTGCCTGGAGAATCCCCATGGACAGTGGGCTGCAGTCCATGGGGTCACAAAGAATCGCACGTGACTAGCGACTAAGCACAGCATAGCACACAACCGTTTAGAGATCTCAAAATAAACGAGTCGTGACAGCCTAATAAAAAGCCTCATTCGACCACCACACAGACACGATGCCACTGGACAGAGCCTGAGAGAGATGACCCATCTCAGCCACCACAAACTAGTGCCTGTCCCTTCCCAAATGACTGGTGGGCGCAATGGAGCAAGTTCTCTTTCTCGTATGCCTGATTTGAAAGGAAGATCATTCTGTTTCTGACCCCACCTCACTTAAAACAATAAGCCCACTGTTGTTACAGGAAGACCATAAAATGAAATTTGATATTTCTACATTCTTCTCTGAAGATACCAGCCTGACCAGGTGCTACATGCGAAAACATCTTAAAGTCCTAATAGCAGCTACATACATTTAAAACCAACAATAATGTGATAATTAAGAACTTGGGCTTTTAAGTTAGATAGATTTCCTTTTCCTCATCTATAACATGGGTGTAATAATGATGTCAGTAAGGTTGACATCAGGTGAGAGAGCTGTGACTAGAAGAAGCATACGGCAACTGTATATCTGTGTAGGAGAAACTGAACATTGTACTCAATAAAATGCACTGACTCAATAAAATGATAGTCCTTTTTTCATTCTGGATATTCTAGTACAGAAAATAATATACCCCCAGTGTTCTAGGGGGAGGGGAGAAGGAGTAAATAAAAAATACAATTCTACAGGGGGCTCAGATGATAAAGAATCTGCCTGCAATGCAGGAGAGCTGGGTTTGATCCCTGGGTTGAGAAGATTCCCTGGAGAAGGGAATGGCTACCCACTCCAGTATTCTGGCCTGGAGAATTCCATGGACAGAGGAACCTGGCGGGCTACAGTCCATGGGGTCACAAAGAGTTGGATACGACTAAACGACTTTCACTCTCACAGGGAGTTATACAACATATATATTCTTTGATTTACCCATTTACAGTTTAATTCACTAAAAGTATTTACGCCAAATCCAGGAAGACATCTCTCAATTACAAAATCAATGCAGTAACAAAGAAATACAATTTGAGGAGGAGAGAACCAGTGAGAATTCAGGAGAGCTCAACTTTGTAATAAATACAACCAAGAAGAGTCTTAAAGAGAATGTGTCTGGGGTTGGCCACATGGGATATGAAGTTTCAGCATGCACAGTTGAGGGGAGAGGGAACAAGCACGGAGGGAAGAGGAGATGGAATCCTTGGGACAGAGGCTGAAGGAGCCACTGGACCTGGGGAGAAACTTCTCTGCAGGGCAGTGAGCAGTAGGGTTGCAGGGACTCTCTCCAGGCTGGCCCCATTGTCACTTTCTGCCCTGGAGTCTCCGTCCCCCATTCTGATGTCTTGATTCTGAACTAACTCCCATGCATTTTCATGCCAATAAAGTTGCTGAAATTAAGAACTGAATTGTGACTCTTTGCAGCATAAATAATGTCATCTATATTATAAAGCCAGGGCTAATAACAACCAGGATGCCTTCAACGCTTTTAAGAAAAACCATCTGATCTATGATGCCCTCGATGTGGTTTGAAATTTCCCTCGGCCTACAAAGGAAAATATTTTTAGCATGTAGCACAGTTTGAAACAGACATATAAATGCACTGGAAATATAATTTTAGGAAAGCATCTGGGTTTGATCATTTCTTGTTTCACCTCAACACTGAATAGGTTCTATTTTCTCAATATAAGAAACACGGCAACATTCCGCTAGAAACTATGCAGCAATCACTGTAGCAATTTCTCATAAATATTTCATTACTGGCTCTGTTTTTATTTTTAAAGTGGCAAATACTCTAATGGTTTAACTATAAAAGCAGCATAAAAATGAGGTGTGCCTTCTGGAGCTTTTGCCCTGAGTGTTTTCCCTTCCTTCAAAAAGCAACTTAGAACTCACTGGATGATTTTTCCCAAGATCATTTGGACAATGAACATATACCAGTATTTATGTCTTCTAGAAATAGTTGCCATGGTCCAAGGTAAAACTCACTGCAGTTTTTATTGATATGCAGGAATTTTAAGACATTAACGACCCTACCAAAATTGTTTTCATCTCCTGAGGGTCAAACAGGTTAATACCTGTGAATACTTGATTTTAATTATTAATAGAAGCAAATGCCTATCCTTCAATGATCAACCAGCATAAATGTTCTGGCAGATTGACTATTACTTAATTTCTCCCAATAATCTGAAAGATTTTGGCAATTTTCCAGCGGAAGAGAAAAGAAAGGCAGAAACATTTTTTTTTTTGGATTGTGTACATTTGTAAAACGCCACTCAGGACAAAACATATGAAAACTTTCCTGATATCACAACAAACTAAGAGCAAGTTTTCAGTCTGAGGACAGTTCACAGTTTCCTGGAGAGGAAAGGAAGATCCTTGGAGGAAAAGTAAATTCCAACTTCCTCCTTTCAGAGGTGACAAGAGCTGAAGCCTCAGCAAGGTATATGGTGAAATAAGGCTAAAAGGCTCTGACCTTCACCTAGGGCTGTTCCCCTATTTCCTCAAAGAAGCAGTGAGGACTCAGAGAAGGCAAGTGGCTTGCCCACAGCCACAGAGCTTAGTGGTACAGGGCTCTCTCCGAAGCTGAACTTAACGTATCAGATGCCTCCTTCATCCAACATAGGACACAGCAGAACAAAACATCACTGCTGCGTGCTCTGCCAAAACAGCACATTGCATATAACACAATAGACTCTCCTCCTCTATCCAGCCTCCACTCTTGTTCACGAACCTCAGAATAATGCAGCCTGGCATTTTATGCATCAAATTGTCTGAATCCCACTCAGAGTGTGATGGTAGCACACAAGACAGGATCAGAAGCAGAAAAAACTGCTTCTGGAGGCGGAGGATTGACCTGGAAGGATGGGGTCTTCTGCTGAATGAACTGAACACACTCATTACCAAACACCAACAAATCACGGCCAACTGCCATTCAGAGATATGTGTGATGTGAATGTGGCCCTTCTTTAGACACACATTTGGATTTGGACAATCTGACAATCATGGACTGTTACCCTGACCTGTGATACACTTGCTGGTTGGCCGCCACAGGGCTGTGCCCCTGGCATGCTCCTCCTCTGGGTCAGCAGAGGGGACAGAGGAGGGCAAAAGCCAGGGACTCTGGTTGGTGTTTGCTTGTGAACGCAAATAACCAGACACAGGACTCCTCCCTTAATACTTTGGAAGATACATAAAGACACTTTTTGGTTCAGCCAATTGCTTTTTCTCATTTGTTGTTTTGATGACCTGGTATTTATAATCTAATTTAGTTTCCATTTCATGAGAGGAATAGTTGCATCTCTCGAAAGACAAATACCTAAACTAATCTCTACGACACTCACATTCATTCTCTCACACACAAAAAGTTAACAACTTTTCAGTGCAATAAAGCCCATACTTTCTTTCTTCCTTTTTAAAATATTTATTTGGCTGAGTTGGGTCTTAGTTGTGGCACAAAGGCTCAGTAATTACAGTGTGTGGGCTTATTTGCCCTGCAGCATGCTGGATCTTAGTTCCCTGACCAAGGGCTGAACCCACATCTCCTGCATTGTAAGGCGGATTCTTAACCACTGGATCAACAGAGAAGTTCCATCATCATACTTTCTATGTGAACTACTCCACATAGGGCTCCCATTTAGAAATATCTAAATGGAAGAGGGTTGTTTATACCTGTGACAATATTTGTGAAAAGCTCTGGATTGTGAGATTCACATTCCTGCACACACAAAGTACATTTTTTTGGCCCTCTAAATAATAGAAATAAACATATTCAGGGGAAAGAACAGTCACTAATTAAATTAAAAATCATCCTTGCTTAGGCTTTCTGCTGTATTCATTTATTATTCCTTTATAGGTTTAAGGCAAGAATGGGACTAAGTTAATTTGGATTAAAAGCAGTCCTGCTAAAAATGCAAAATGCCTTAATCGGGTAGACTGAGGACTGAGGGTCCTAGATTGAAGTCCTGGCTCTGCCATTAACTAGGGTTTTGAGTTTGGGTACATCAGTATGTATCCCCTGGGGTACAGCTACCCCATAGGTGAAAAGTTGAGCTCTTCTCCAAGACTCATTCCTACCTAGGATTCTAAAGCAGACTGAAATTTGTGCAATAGCAGAAAAGCCTAAAATTTAGCCATGAAGCAATAGAGGTGACACCCAAAAGATATATACCATAAAGATATTAAATACACATCTATTTTATACAACATAATGGTTCTCCACAAAATAGAAGGAAAAAAAAACCCTGTTCTAAAAGCAGTAAAGTGTTCCTAATAGCTTTTCTTGTCGGCAGACATTTTGGCAGACAGCAGACAAGGGTGGAAGTCCAGTGAGCGCTGTGAATGGCCACAGTAGGAGCCGCTGCCCACAGGCCTGGGATGCAGATCTGAGCATCAGCTTATGCAATGATGCTGTGTGATGTCAAAGAGTGAAACAGGCCTGCATGTGTGCACACTCATGTACACAACTCACTGCAAGGCTAGGTCTCAGGGCTTTCCCTGGGCGTGAGAAGGGCACAATGCAAATATAGAATAATGTGCCTTTGATGAGATCCTACCAGAGTATGTCTTCAGCCTAATAGAAGACAGAATAGGAGCAGTTCCTCTTAAAAGGTAGAACTGGATGTTTTTCTATTGAGAAAGGTTTCTAATCCAAAGCAGGTATCTTTGTCATAATTGTTTGAGTTTACCTGTTCCTTCTTTCTAAAGATCACTCTATATGAAATAGATAAAGCACTGCTCAAATAAATTCTGTTAAATAGAATCACTCTTTATAAGAGCTACAATGTCCTTACTTAAGTGAATCTTTCTATGGGTATGCAATATGTATGAACATGAAGAACAGGTAATGGCTGTATGTACAATCATGACCAACTGGACACGGCACCTTGAGGATAATCACGTTGACTCTCCTTCACAAAAAGCTGGACAATTTGTGACTAAGAGGGAGTGGGGGAGGGGGGCAGTACAGCCGAGTCTCTAGTCTCCAAGCAAGTTGTCTTCTAATGGACTTGGCATCCTGGCTGAAATTGGCAAGTACAGAAGTCAACCTGTCCAGTTTCCCAGTTCAGTTCAGTTCAGTTCAGTCACTCAGTTGTATCCAACTCTTTGTGACCCCATGGACTGCAGCATGCCAGGTCTCCCTGTATCACCAACTCATGGAGTTTACTCAAACTCCTGTCCATTGAGTTGGTAATGCCAACCATCTCATGCTCTGTCATTCCCTTCTCCTCCTGCTTCAATCTTTCCCAGAAGCAGGGTCTTTTCCAAAGAGTCAGCTCTTCACATCAGGTGGCCAAAGTACTGGAGTTTCAGCTTCAGCATCAGTCCATCCAATGAATATTCAGGACTGATATCCTTTAGGATGGACTGGTTGGATCTCCTTGCAGTCCAAGGGACTCTCAAGAGTCTTCTCCAACACCACAGTTCAAAAGCATCAATTCTTCGGTGCTCAGCTTTCTTCACCATCCAACTCTCACCTCCATACATGACTCCTGGAAAAACCATAACTTTGACTAGGTGGACCTTTTGGCAAAGTAATGTCTCTATTTTTAATACGCTGCTAGGTTGGTCATAACTTTTCTTCCAAGGAGCAAGCGTCTTTTAATTTCATGGCTGCATTCACCACCCGCAGTGATTTTGGAGCCCCTCAGAATAAAGTCTGTCACTATTTCCCCATCTATTTGCCATGAAGTGATGGGACTTCATCCAGTACAGCATTTCTCATGATGTACTCATTCCAATCCCAAAGAAAGGCAATGCTAAAGAATGCTCAAACTACCGCACAATTGCACTCATCTCACACACTAGCAAAGTAATGCTCAAAATTCTCCAAGCCAGGCTTCAGCAATACGTGAACCGTGAACTTCCAGATGTTCAAGTTGGTTTTGGAAAAAGCAGAGGAACCGGAGATCAAATTGCCAACATCCACTGGATCATCAAAAAAGCAAGAGAGTTCCAGAAAAACATCTATCTCTGCTTTATTGACTATGCCAAAGCCTTTGACTGTGTGGATCACAATAAACTGTGGAAAACTCTGAAAGAGATGGGAATACCAGACCACCTGACCTGCCTTGCCTCTTGAGAAACCTGTATGCAAGTCAGGAAGCAACAGTTAGAACTGGACATGGAACAACAGACTGGTTCCAAATAGGAAGAGGAGTACGTCAAGGCTGGATATTGTCACCCTGCTTATTTAACTTATATGCAGTGTACATCATGAGAAATGCTGGGCTGGAAGAAGCACAAGCTGGAATCAAGATTGCTGGGAGAAATATCAATAACCTCAGATATGCAGATGACACCACCCTTTTGGCAGAAAGTGAAGAAGAACTAAAGAGCCTCTTGATGAAAGTGAAAGAGGAGAGTGAAAAAGTTGGCTTAAAGCTCAACATTCAGAAAACTAAGGTCATGGCATCTGGTCCCATTACTTCATGGCAAATAGATATGGAAACAGTGGAAACAGTGGCTGACTTTATATTTTTGAGCTCAAAAATCACTGCAGATGGTGACTGCAGTCATGAAATTAAAAGACGCTTACTCCTTGGAAGGAAAGATATGACCAACCTAGACAGCATATTGAAAAGCAAAGACATTACTTTGTTAACAAAGGTCAATTTAGCCAAGGCTATCGTCTTTCCAGTAGTCATGTATGGATGTGAGATTTGGACTATAGAGAAAGCTGAGCACCAAAGAATTGATGCTTTTGAACTGTGGTGTTGGAGAAGACTTGAGAGTCCCTTGGACTGCGAGGAGATCCAACCAGTCCATCTTTTTTTTTTTTTATTATTGTTTTTGCCATACAATGTCATGATATCACCATGGGTTTACATACGCTTCCCCTCCAGAACTCCCCTCCCTCCTCCCTCCCCCCCGGGAAATCTCGCTGCACCAGCCCCGAGTCCATCCAGAGGAGATCAGTCCTGGGTGTTCATTGGTAGGACCGATGGTGAAGCTGAAATTCCAATACTTTGGCCACCTGATGGGAAGAGCTGCTCATTTGAAAAGACCCTGATGCTGGGAAAGATTGAAGGCAGGAGGAGAAGGGGACGACAAAAGATAAATTGGTTTGATGGCCTCACCAACTCCATGGACATAGGTTTGGATGGACTCCGGGAGTTGGCGATGGACAGGGAGGCCCAGCGTGCTGTGGTTCATGGGGTCACAAAGAGTTGGACATGACTGAGCAACTGAACTCTGCATATAAATTAAATAAGCAGGGTGACAATATACAGCCTTGGCATACTCCTTTCCTGATTTGGAAACAGTCTGTTGTTTCATGTTCAGTTCTGCTGCTTCTTGACCTGCATACAGATTTCTCAGGAGGTAGGTCAGATAGTCTGATATTCCCATCTCTTGAAGAATTTTCCACAGTTTATTGTGATTCACACATTCAAAGGCTTTGGCGTAGTCAATAAAGCAGAAGTAGATGTTTTTCTGGAACTCTCTTGCTATGATCCAACAGACGTTGGCAATTTTATCTCTGGTTCTTCTGCTTTTTCTAATTCTAGCTTGAGCATCTGGAAGTTCATGGTTCACATACTGTTGAAGCCTGGCTTGGAGAATTTTGAGCATTACTTTACTAACATGTGAGACGAGGGCAATTGTGCAACTGTGTGGTAGCTTGAACAGTCTTTGGCATTGGCTTTCTTTGGGATTGGAGTGAAAACTGACCTTTTCCAGTCCTGTAACCACTGCTGAGTTTTCCATATTTGTGCAGCATTTTCACAGCATCATCTTTTAGGATTTGAAATAGCTCAACTGAAATTCCATCACCTCCACTAGCTTTGTTCATAGTGATGTTTCCTAAGGCCCACTTGACTTCACATTCCAGGATGTCTGGCTCTAGGTGAGTGATCACACCCTTGTGATCTGGGTCATGAAGATCTTTTTTGTATAGTTCTTCTGTGTATTCTTGCCACCTCTTCTTAATATCTTCTGCTTCTGTTAGGTCCCTACCATTTCTTTCCTTTATTGAGTCCATCTTTGCATGAAAAATCCTTTGGTATCTCTAATTTTCTTGAAGAGATCTCTAGCCTTTCCCTTTGTATTGTTTTCCTCTATTTCTTTGCATTGATTACTGAGGAAGGCTTTCTTATCTCTCCTTGCTATTCTTTGCAACTCTGCATTCAAATGGGTATATTTTTCCTTTTCTCCATTGTCTTTCACCTCTCTTCTTTTTTGGCTATTTGTAAGGCCTCCTCAGACAACCATTTTGCCTTTTTGCATTTCTTTTTTCTCGGGGATGGTCTGGATCACTGCCTCCTGTACAATGTCATGAACCTCTGGTTCATAGGTCTCAAACTCACAGTAGAGGCCCATCAAGCATACCTTGAACAATGGCTGGTTTGCAGACGTCCCCACAGACCATGGGCTCATGGTCAGGGGTTGTACCCCTTCGGCTTTTGTATGCTCATGGCCCAGCACAAGGCTGGGCATGTTGGTTGAACAAATAAACTAAAGCCCAAAGCCAAATATAAAAGTGAGGCACTCTAACAGTTCAGATTGTACTCAGCAAAGAGGAATTATTTTCATAGAATATATTTCAGATGATGACATAGTTATGGGTTCTATCAGTTGGTCCCAGACCTTCTTTTTTTTTTTATATTTACTTTTATTTTTATTTTATTTTATTTTTTATTAATTGTTTTTGCCATACATTGTCATGATATCACCATGGGTTTACATATGCTTCCCCTCCGGAACCCCCCTCCCTCTTCCCTCCCCCCTGGAAATCTCGCTGCACCAGCCCTGAGCATCAATCCTGGGCTGGCGATTGATTAGACATATGAAAATTAACATGGTCCCAGACCTTCTTATGGTGATCCTCACTTAATGGGTATTGCCTGAGTCTGGGACCTAGAGTTTTAAACAGCTTCCTGGATTATTCCCAAACGAAGTCTCAGTATAACAGGACCAAATGAGGCCTCTAACCCAAGCCTGCAAAGCTACGCTTCTAGAAGATACCCAACCTTATCTCTTTATTAAAATCTGTGTGTGCATGGGCTACTACCAATTGTCTCCATCAACTGAACTGAGCCAAACACACTTTCCAGAGCCAGTGGCTCCTGCTTCCTCTTCCTTTTGCTTCAAAAGGCTGAACAGCAGGTTTATCCTTAGTCCACTAAACAAATATAGGATTTCTTTCATTGGTCTCTGTCCATCTGGGTCAGTTTAGAATTGCTATTCTTTTTAAAGAAAAAAAAAGTTTTCAAATGTTTTTTATTCACCCAAGAAAGCCATTATCATACACCTTCCTCTGAGTTTGCTTTAAAAATAGACATCCAGTCTGAGATCCTGAAGGATGCCAGCCTAGGTCCCAGTCAATTTCTTCAGTGTTCTCCCTTGTCACTTAGTAGGATTTGTGCACATCATCTGCGCTGCATGAACTGATGCTTGTTTCACATCCCTTCCTACTTCAGGGCAACCTATAGATGTGTTTTCTTGGGAGACATCACTGGCCATCAAGGTATTTAATGATGCTTTTTAAAAGTATCCATGTTGGAACTTCCCTGGTGGTTCAGTGGTTAAGAATCCACCTGCCAATGCAGGGAATACAGGTTTGATCCCTGGTGAGGGAACTAAGGTCCGTCATGTCATGGAGCAACCAAGCCCATGCACCGCAGCTACTGAGCTGGTGAAGCCTAGATCCCATATGCTGCAACTCTGGAGCCCTAGAGCCTGTGCTCTGCAACAAGAGAAACCACTGCCACAAGAAACCCACACAGCGCAACTACAGAGAGCCCATGTGCAGCAACAAAGAACCAGTGCGGCCAAAAATAAATAAATAACATTTGTAAAAAGTCTCCATGTAAATGAATAGCTTCTGGATGTGAAAGTTCAAAAGCTGAAAACCAAGGAGCAAAAGTGTCTCTAACTGTTCCTTTCACTCCACGAGAGTCCCTAGTACCTGCATGGAGGGGAGGGGCTTAGCTTTTCATCCAGGGAGTTTTCTTTCTAGCAAGGCTGCTGGCCCACTGGCCCAGATAGCTTACTGCCACTTAGTCACTAGCACTCTGTCTATAAGCCTCTGGTGAATCTTGGGTGAACTTTTCCTTCTCACATTCCACCCTGCGCAGTCTGGTTGTGTCCTGCCTTACAATCAATCTGCTTCTCAGATCCTGTTCTCCAAGCAAATCAGGCAACAATAAACTCTTTCCTAACAAAGAAAATGGAGCGGGAAAGATCACTGAGTCAAATGGTGGTCAATACGCATTCACCAGATATATTTTAATCATGATAAATTGTATTCACCTATCTATTTTGGGGGGTGGAATGGTGGCAACCCACTCCAGTATTCTTGCCTGGAGGAGCCCATGGACAGAGGAGCCTGGTGGGCTACAGTCCACAGTGTTGCAAAGAGCTGGACATGCCTATGGCCTTTATTAGAGTGTGGACAGAGGCTGAGGCCAGGGCAAGGAAGCTGAGAGTGAGGCTGACCTGAGGTGAGGGTTGGGGGGACAGGGGGCCTTTCCTCCACCCCTCACACTGGGGAAGTTGCCTCCACTCCCCTTGTCCTGGGGCATTACTCACTGAGTCTCACTCGTGCTGTGACAAGCTAGTTACTCAACATTGCCCCTGCCCCCATCACTGAGATCTGACTCTGCATCATGCTGCTCAAACATGCATACTTAGTTTTCACCACCAGACATTGAACACGTCACACCCCTTGCCTAAAATGACTTCTCCCTGACCTGTCCTTCAAGGTTGACTTCAAATGGTAACTCAGTCCTTTCCGCTTCCACAAATGCAAAATGACCTCTTTCTTCCCAACTGTAAAAGTGGGGTAGGGACTTCCCTGCTGCCAAAGCATGTATCTGCTGATACTTTCAAAGTTGACCTGTCTTTATACTTAGAAATGTCTCTTAATAGTAAGCTTCTTCAGTGACTCAGATGGTAAAGGATTTGCCTGAAATGCTGGAGACCTGTGCTTGATCCCTGGGTCAGGAAGATACCCTGGAAAAGGAAATGGCAACTCACTCCAGTATTCTTGCCTGGAAAATTCCGGAGACAGAGGAGCCTGGCAGGCTACAGACCATGGTGTCATAAAGAATCAGACATGACCTTGTGACTATCACTCACTCACTCACTGGCGCTGCAGTGGATAAGAATCCACCTGCCAGTGCAGGGGACACGGGTCAGATCCCTGGTCCAGGAAGATTCCATAGGGCGCAGAGAAACTAAGCCAGTGGGCCACAACTACTGAGTCCGAGCTCCAGAGCCTGCAGGTTTCAAGTAGAGCCGGAGCTCTAGATCCCGCAGGCTTCAACCACTGAGCCCATGCCGCTAGAGCCGGTGCTCTGTAAGAAGAGAAGCCACGGCAATAAGAGGCCCAAATACCACAATGAAGGGTAGTCCCCTCTTGCTCCAACTAGAGAAAGTCCATGTACACCAATGAAGACACACCATAGCCAAAACTACCTAAATCAATAAATTTCAAACACTAAATAAAAATGAGCTAGTTTTACACCACTTATTGCTGTTTCCTGTAGATCAGTTACTTGTATATCTATTTTTCATACTGAATTATTAAGCATTCAGAAGATAAAGCCTGTGTTTCTTTCGTCTTTGAGTCATGTACAGTCCCTCACGAAGGACAGATATACAAGCTATATTCCTAGAAAGAAGGGAAGGGGCGGAAAGGAAGGCACTTAGGGGTGACTTCAGATCCTGGAAGAAGCTTCCTCTGGCAAATCTCACACATCTGGTCTGGGATGCTTGACAGTTCTGTCGAAGCCTAAGGTCTGATACAGTTACAAAGGAAATTTTCAAGGGAAAGGAAACACTTTTAATCCTTATTATTCACTCAATGTCTAGTCTTAGATTACTGTGAATGAGATTCAAGTTCTTTCTGGAAATCAGGTTTTTGAAAGGGAGTGAAAAGAAGGAAGGCTGGGGAGCTTTCATTTAGGGCACAAAAGGAAAATGTCTCCTGTTTCTTCCCGGTGCCCTACGCTGTGAAGAGGTCAATACATTTTCAGTTCAGTTCAGTTGCTTAGTTGCGTCTGACTCTTTGTGACCCCATGGACTGCAGCACGCCAGACTTCCCTGTCCATCATCAACTCCCAGAGCTTACTCAGACTCATGTCCATTGAGTTGGTGAGGCCATCCAACCATCTTATCCTCTGTCGTCCCTTTTTCCTCCTGCCTTCAATATTTCCCTGCATCAGAGTCTTTTCAAATGAGTCATTTGGACAGTGTCAAATCAGATGCCTGCAGTAATACACAATGCCTGGGACAGACCTTTAGTTTCCTACTTCTCTCTGGGAGGATGGATCTTTCCTTCCTACGTTTCTTTCTCTCTCATTTCATCATAGACTTGAAAGTTTTGTGGACAGGATACTAAAATCATACCAAAGCATATTCATTTATAAGAGAATAAAATATGATAAGTTTGACCTGAGTGATTTTTATTGGCCACTTTGAAGGGATTCATAAGAAATGTGGAACTAATCAGAGAAATATTGGGAAACAGCCTTACTACAGGCTAAATTTGTACCCTCCTGCCAATTCACATTGAAGTCCTAGCCCCTAGTTCCACAGAATGTGACTATATTGGAGATAGGAGCCCAAACAAGGTGATTAAGGTAAAATGAAATCGCATGGGTGGGACCTCATCCAATCTGACTGATGTCCTTATAAGAACAGGGGATTAAGACAGAGATCTCTACATACACAGAAGAAAGATCACCAAGGACACAGAAAGAAGGTGGCCATGGGCAAGCAAAGAAGAAAGGCCTTGGGAGAAACCAAATTTGCCCACACCTTGATCTTGGACTTTTGGCCTCCAAGTGTCTGTTGTTTAAGCCACCTCATCTGGTATTTTGTTATGGCAGCCTGAACTAACTAATATGAGCATGATGCCACAGATGCCAGAAATAAAGAAAATGGGCTAAAAATGGACGCATTTTAATAAAATCTCTCCTCATCTTCTGTGACTGCCAAGCATCATATAGGAAGAAGGGCCATAGCTTTGATGAACAGTAAGTGAAACGATCGTGACTCATCAACAATGCAGGCCTTGCCCCAGTGAGGCCAGAGGAAATATCTCCAAGGATCCCTGACAAGACATTTAGTCACTTGGAAACTGCGAATCTAACCACTGGACAAGAATGACAGCAAAATTACTAGGAGCTCAAAACACACACCACATTATGGCAACTGCTACTATTGATATCAAGAAAAACCATAATGTGCACATGGTTGCACAAAAGAACCAACATTTGTTCATGCAAAGCACATATAATTTGAAAAATATAATTTCTCCGGAATTTGCAAAATAACCAATCTTGGTTTTTTTGAATGACCATTACATGTAGAACTTTTTATAGATACCACTAAGATTAAGTATCCTAATAGGCCTTTAAATTATGTTGATAATAGTACCTAATCTGTGCTAAAAGAAGCCTACATGTTCTTCCCCTAATAAACCACCTGGCTTGCTCTGTGCTGAAAGCACATCATGGCTCCAGTAACATGGAATCTCTGGCATCACGTCTTCTCGAGTTTCCCCAATTTTGTGACTGCAGCATTCTCTCCTATAAGACTTATGTTTCCACCATTTGCTTGTGGGCCTCTGGCAACTTGCAGGTGTTTGTTTGGAAAGGAGAGGCATTTTCCAAGATGACACAATAAGCTGATGCTCTAAATCCTGGGAGCCTGATTCCTGCCTGTTTCTGTTTCTAGAGGACTTTACATGACTGGCCATTATCCATCCTCTCTATCCCCATCACTGCCACTGCTGCCTGGGACTTTGCCATGTAAGGCTGCTAAGCACTGTTCCCTAAAGAACAGCCTGAGTCATAGAAGGGCTGTGGGTTCACTGGCGTTATTGGGTTACTTGTTGGTGCCTCAGAAAATGGGTCACCTGGGGGTTGAAATTAGGCACTGAAGAGAGGATGGTAATTCGTTCCTACGCTTATGAACAACTGCGGTGAAAGCAGCTCTCAGCAGTGGATGATAATCATTTGTGGTTTCAGACCAGACCGAAGGGCGTCTATGGACTGACTAGCTCCAGCTTTAGCCATACATCTGACAAAACTGCAGATGATTTCATGTAGATCAGTGGTGGATTTTAAGGTATTATGCATTCAGATTTTAATTCAGCTAACAGCTTTAAAGCATCACTATTCAGTATGAATATGTGCAAGCCACATTTGTCATTTAAAATGGTCTCATTGTTGGGGATTTCCCTGGTGGTCAGTGGTTAAGAATCTGCCTTTCAATGCAGGGGACATGGGTTCGATCACTGGTTGGGAAACTAAGATCCCACATGCACTGGGGCAACTGAGCTCAAAAGCCAAAACTAGAGAGAAGCCTGTGCACTGCAACTAAGACCCAATGTAGCCATAAGTAAATATATATACATATATATATTTTTAATGCTCTATTTGCCACAAATAAAAAGTTGTAGCAGCTAAAATTAATTTTAATAGTATATTTTACAAAGTCTCCAAAATATAATTATTTCAATACCTAAAAATATTTAAAACCTTTAATGAGATATTTTACCTTCACTTTTTTGTACTAAGTCTTCTAAATCTGATGTGTTTTCACAGTCTGTCTCAATTGGGTGCTAAGTTTTAATCAGAAATGCTTGGTCTGAAGTAGCCTTCATAGAATTGACAGTTGAAAAAGTGGATTCATTTACAAACCTAAATTGGTCCAAGTGGATTCATTTACAAACCTAAATTGGTCCAAACCATGACTGTATTATTAGATTTTCAATTTAAACTTAGATTAAATTAAAATTCAGCTTATAACTATTTGGAGACTAATAATTATGATCCGGCATATGCCTAGGAGTGGTAGAAAATAAAGTTTAAAATGGTAGCTTGGGGCAGTTTACATCTTCAAATGGCAGGCCAAAGAGTTTTTTCTAAATGGGGAAAAAAGTTTCTGGTGAGGAGGGATGTAAACTGTGTTTGGGGGAAGATTCACTTAGCATTGATGTGGATGGTGGATGGAAAGGGGGACAAGTTGGTGGCTAAAAGAACAATTAGTTACTGCACTAGTCCAAGCAAAATATAATGAAAAAGTGAGGAAGATGCTAGGAAAGGAAATAAAAATTATAAATTTAATAAGTATATATGGAAATGTGGGCAGGAAATCAAAGAAAAGGAGGGGTCAGAGAGTTCTATGACAACTAAAATAAAGAAGTACAGAAGAAGGGCTGGAGGGAGAAAAGTTATTTCTATTACATTTGATATAAATGTTTTAAAAAAGATTGGAATATGTACATATGTTCGGGCAGCTGGGAGGAGACCTTTGGGCAAACATGAAAAGAAATCAGTCTATTTATAGAATTGTCAAATTAGCAGAATGGGCAACTTTCTTAGAAGTACTGTATACTATTCCAACAGTTGGGAGTGTCTGATAAATTAAATTATGGTACCACTCTTTAGAAATTTATGCAGGTGTTAAAAATTACTGCTGTTGAATTATTTCAAGGGATGTGGGAAACTGCTTAAGATATATTTTTAAATGAAAACTTTGAAGTTTAGCTAATACAAGTCCAATTTTTAAGAAAGGATATGCACTTACATAATGTATAGCACAGAAAATATATAGAAGGACACATACCAGGCATATATTATCTCTGCAGAGTAAGACTGAAAGAGGCAAGGGCTTTTATGTTTTTTTACTTTGGTTTTGCTTGAACTTGCTTCAGAGAACATATTAT
Source organism: Antilocapra americana (assembly GCA_007570785.1). Taxonomy (NCBI): domain Eukaryota; kingdom Metazoa; phylum Chordata; class Mammalia; order Artiodactyla; family Antilocapridae; genus Antilocapra; species Antilocapra americana. The sequence goes on from ML661897.1 coordinate 18,603,795, forward strand.
TTTTATTTTTGAAAAGGGAGACCAGAAAAAATGACTAAAAGGGTTTCTGTCAAAAAATTAACTCTGGGGACTCCCCGGGTGGGCCAGTAGTTAAGATGCTACACTTCAACTGTAGGGGGTTCAGTCCTTGGTCAGGGAACTAAGATCCCACATGCCACATGGTTCAATAAAAAATAACTGAGATCAGTAAATGACTTAAAGAATTATCTCTGGCCCATTTTAATTTTCTTATTACAAACTTTTTTATATTTCAGTATGTAATACTTTTATAATCAGAAAAACATCATAAAGGAAATAATCTGTAATATCAACGGTAAAATCAATTTTAAGTCTGTTAGCAAAGCCATAGGTTGGGGGTGGGTGTTTCTTTGAACAGATTTGTATCCAATTTCCTTTACTTTTGGGGGGCTCACGCTTACTTTTATAGCTGCTGAAGCTATTTCCATACATAAAAAAAAAAAAATGATTTCCATTCAATGTGGCCAAAAAGGAAAATGGAGGCGAACCCCAAGGCAAACATTCCTTAGAGAAGACAAAAAGCCTCTGTAACCTGTAGAATGAAAACTTCACCAGTAGAATGTGACTCTTTTGTCATGAATGACTTCAATTGCTGGTAGACAGAAATTTTTAATGAGAACAAAGAGCATTGGAATGATTTCAATGCTCTGGTTGTCATTCCAGGCCAAACACACCAGTAACTTTATATTATAATGATAGGGACAAAGAACAAGGTGTCCCATTCACTGCGAGACTCCTGCAACGAGAGGGTGCAGAGTCTCACTGAAGTGGAAACGAGAGGGAACTCTCAAGGAGCGCGGAAAGGGCTGTGAGCAGGTAAATCACCATTAGCCACATAAATAATGGCAGAAAATGGGTGAAGAGATGAAAAGATGCCGTCTGATCATTCACCAATGTAAAGATGTGCACTAAATCAGGGTCTTTTCTGTCTGACGCTGTTGTTTTTACTGAACAGTTAAGCACCCAAGGAAATACCAGTTGGGTCTTAAAGACAATTTATAGCTGGGTTGGCCTCATTGCACCTGGCTGTGTTTTGACAGCAGGTTTTGTCAGTTTACAGCGGAGATTCTTGTCTCTGCTATAAGCTGTCACTAATGCAACTAGACCTTTGGAAAAAATGTACTGCTCAGAGGCAAATCTTTCCCTTCCACGGAACCCTCCCCCTTTTAATGAAAAGCAAAAGCTGGTGGCAAAGCCTCTTCTTCTTCAAGGGAAATTACAGAACCTCCTGGGAGCGAGCAAGTCAGCCCCAGGGCGATGGCGCAAGTCGGATGCGCCTGCTTCTGGGCACTCCATTAAGGACTCTTTCTTCTCTCTTCCCTCGGGGCTAACTGCAGAACACAGCAGCCTCGTTGTTCTGGGCCAGGAAATGCAGGATTTTGCTCTTTGAGCTCCCAAATTTTCCCAGCTTCCAGCCCCGCCTAAGAATGTCTGGGAGCCTTGCAACAGCTTGGCCTGGGAACTCCCCGCAGCCGGCTTTGGGGGATACCCACCCCTCACCCCCCGTGGAAAACAAGAAGAGCAGGGTGGGATCAGACAAACCTTGACTTTGTTCCCTGGGATTTTTGTACTCAGCTAGTGGCCTGATTTGGAAGCCACCTTCTCAGAAATCACAGGAACTCATTATACGTAACATGCACGAGTTGAAAGCACTGCCTCCCAGAACCAGGTGCTCCTTAACCACTCACTTTGTTCTGCGTGTTTAGGACACAGCATTTTAATCTATTTGCTCCCAGGAGGACTGGGCCAAACAAATAAGTTTTAACAGGTGACATGCATTCCTGAATCGAAGGCAGTGAGTTCTTCCTTAGGAATGAGCTCCTGGTGGCTGGTGGCCGACGTTGCCCCATGTGTGGCAGAACAGGACAAAGACTAGAGGAGAGGGATGAAAAGGTAATGGAGAACAGCCCCTCCTGTTCCTTAATTTCATGGTTCACAGACATTCATTGACATTCAGACACTCCCAAGGGGAAGCTCGTATAACCAGTCATGAAACCAGAAACTAGCAGGCTAACAGGGCTGCTTGCCTGAGCCCCGGGCAGACTTTCTCCCCACTGTGGGGTCCACTCCCAGACACTCGGGCCCACTGTGACGGGTCTGCAGCTGCTCTGGGAGTTGGAAGAGTTCCAGGCCCACCGGGTCCTTTGACCAGCCGCTTCCAGGGAGGGCCCAGGCTCTAGCTCAGGGCGGCCCTTGAGGCTCTGGGAAGCACAAGACCGGGGGAGAGGGCAGGGGGGAGGAGGCTTTAGGCCAGGTGATTCCCACGCAGTGAGGGCCACCTGGGAATGTCTCCCTCAGAATCGCCATGGGTTGAAAGGGGGAGCAGAGAAATAAACCTGAAGGAGAGGTAGGTCCCAGTCCCCAAGACAGAGAAATGAGTCTGAACTGCTCCTTCAGATGAGAAGAACAGCTGGAGGCAGAGATGCAGAGGTAGAGGAGAAAGTCGAGGGCAGCTGCGTGGGCCAATGAGGGGGAAACTGTGGGTATCCCAGCTCAGAGGAGAGTAACAGGCAGGCCAGTTCACTTATCTGGCTGCATCCACAGAGCAGAGCTCGAGATGCTGGCGGCGCTGGACTCCTGCCTGGTGATGCTGCCCAAAGTGTGCATCGCGCTTTGGAAGACCTCACTGAACACCCAGTTCAAAGTCAATCAGAATGTCCACCTCTTGCACCACAGTCACAAGGGGCAGAAGGCTGAGGCACACTCCATCACGGCAGGCCAAACAGCGTGGGAGACATCATCTTCCTGACTTAGGGACATTGCAGCCTAGTGAACTGGCTACTTTGATGTGTCTTTAGTCCCTCAGTCAGGTCTGACTCTTTGTGACCCCCTGGACTGTAGCCCACCAGGCTCCTCAGTCCATGGGGATTCTCCAGGTAAGAACACAGGAGTGGGTTGCCAGGCCCTCCTCCAGGGGTTCTTCCCAACCCAGGGATCAAATCCAGGTCTCTCGCATTGCAGGCAGATTCTTTACCATCTGAGCCACCAGGGAAGTCCATGAATACTGGGACGGGTAGCCTATCCCTCCTCCAGGGGATCTTCCAGACCCAGGAATTGAACTGGGGTCTCGTGCATTGCAGGAAGATTCTTTACTAACTGAGCTATCAGGGAAGCCTGCTTACTTGCATAAGGATGTGTATATATATATATATGTATATATATATAAAACCACTGTTATGATTAATACACTAAGCGATAAGCCTTATTGTTCTCCACAAAGTCTGGTGAGGCGGTTATCTAAAGCTCACCTGTGGAATTCCAGAACTCTCCAGCCAGTCTCGGAAGATGTTTCCAACAGACAGCTCAGGCCTTTAAAAATAAAACAACAACAAAAAAGTAAAGGATTAAAAAGTTACATAGTGGACCTCCCTGGTGGCACAGTGGATAGAAATCCACCTGCCAAAGCAGGGGACATGGGTTCAACCCCTGGTCTGGGAAGATTCCACATGCTGAGCAGCTAAGCCCATGCACCGCAACTACCGAGCCTGTATGCCGCCACAACTGCAGCCCGTGCTCCAAAACAGAGAGCAGTCCCCCCTCATCGCAAGTATAGAGAAAGCCTGAGCCCAGCAATGAAGACCCAGCACAGCCAAAAATCAATCAATCAATCAATAAATAGATTTTTTAAGGTTACAGTGCACTTGTTGTTAATACACAGAATGGTTCTAACTATCGGGGCACATTGCAGCATCGTTCTTCCAGAGAAATCGGGAGAAAGTGCAGTGCTGTCTCAGGTTAAAGTCAGGAGGGGGCATGGTCACGTTCAGTAGAGCGTCTCTCTAGTCCATGGGAGTGCACATGATGAGATCTAAGAATCCAAGGGGCCCCACAGGAGGTCCTTGATGCCTTGAGAGGAAGTCTTCGTTGGGAGTACCTTTGCGGGGAGGAGAGGGCATGTTCATGGGACATGTCAGGCGTGACTGCTTTCTGGAGAGAGGTGGAGTAACGTGAAATCTGAACCTCACAGCACTGAGTGCATCCAACGAAATGCCAACTTCATGGTGACGATGGGTGACAGCAAGCAAAAACGATACGATTCAGCATCGGCACCCTGGGGGGCTCGGAGCCGTGGCGCACACGTGGCTTCTGCCGCCTGTTTTCAAGCAGGTCTTCATTCTGCTTTATTTGAAATGTTATGATTGCTTGTTTGATCCAAAGTCAGCTGAAATCTTCTGGTTTCATGCCTGCTGATTTAAATACTCCTTTAAATGTACCCAGTGGCCAATATGTTTAGGGTCCGCAAACTTTAGGTCATGTCTTCCTGTCTTACTGAAGTTTAAGCAATTCCTCCCTGGCTTCGAGATAATTCCTGCTCATGCCCAGTCTCTCCAGCCCCAGAGGCCTTCCTGGATTCCTCTTCCAGGCTGCATACGTCACATTCACATGGGCTCTATCTTCTGCGGCACAGTATCCTGTCACAGTCTGAGACTGCAATTTGTTTTGTTATTTGACTTGTAAATGTCTCCTCACTAGATCAAAGCTCTTTGAGACCAGGGTCAATGTCTGTTTTACTCACTTCTCTTAACCCTGCACTTAAAACAGTTGTGGCATAAGTATCCCCATAGATACTTTTTATTTGAATGAATGAAAACACATTTCATTGTTGACTCAATAAAAATTATTCCTTTTTAAGTTAATAATCACCTTGCCTAGTAAGATATTCCCAAGTCATTATGGTCTGTATCTTTTAAAATTTTATGTATTATATATACTTCATTACATGTATGAAATAGTCCTTCTTCCTTCCTTTTGGAATTGTAAAAAGGTTGTGGAAAGATACAGTGCTGTCTGCATCAGTTAAGATGCTGAAGGCCAAGTGCTCCCCTCATACCTGTACTGTTCTGCTGCAGGCTGGATGTAGTGAAAAGGGAGGGAGGAGCGGGCTTAGGTGGCTTAGGGAAGACAGGGTTGACCTTCCTTTTCTTCTTCACTGAGAAGCAAGTTGCTAGTGTGTCTTGGTCTTCCCTTTTCAGTCGCCAAACTGTGTCTGACTCTTGTGACCCCCTGAACTGCAGCATGCCAGGCTTCCTTGTCCTTCACTATCTCCCAGAGTTTGCTCAAACTCATGTCCATTGAGTCAGTGATGTCATCCAACCATCTCATCCTCTGTCACTCCCTTCTCCTCTTGACCTCAATCTTTCCCAGCATCAGGGTCTTTTCATATCAGGGGGCAATTGGAGCTTCAACTTCAGCATCAGTCCTTCCAATGAATATTCAGGACTGATTTCCTTTAGGATTGACTGGTTTGATCTCCTTGCTGTCCAAGGGACTCTCAGGAGTCTTCTCCAGCACCACAGTTTTAGGGCATCAGTTCTTCAGCACTCAACTTTCTTTATGGTCGAACTTTCACATCTGTACATGACTACTGGAAAAGCCATAGCTTTGACTAGATGAACCTTTGTTGGCAAAGCAATGTCTCTGCTTTTTAATACATCGTCTAGGTTTGTCACAGCTATTCTTCTAAGGAGTAAGCGTCTTTTAATTTCATAACTGCAGTCACCATCCACATTGATTTTGGAGCCTAAGAAAATGAAATCTGACACTGTTTCCACATTTCTTATCCATTTGCCATGAAGTGATAGGATCTGGGGAGGTCTTCCCTACCCAGGGCAAAAGCAAAGGTGGTTGAAGGGGGCAACTGTTGCTATTTCAACACAGAGAAAATACACAGAGGGGAGAAAAACTAGTTTGGATTCATTTTCGAGATGATGCTCATCTGTGGGATGACCAGACAGGGAAGAGGCCAGAAGTGAATAAGGGGAAGGTGACCACCCTCCTAGGCTGTTTGTCCAGTTCTGAAGTCAGTGGAGTTACTGGCTGTGCCTTGTATGAAAGGCCAGGAGCCAGCATCCCTGGGCTCTTCCCTACTGTTTCTGTCATCATCTCAGTGCCCATGGCCAAGTCTCCTCTGTAGGCTGTAAGTGTGGAAGTGTGTGCTCATGTGCATGCATGCACACGTGCCCTCAGACACCTGTGTGTGTGTGCATGCACGTGTGCACACCTGAGCACACATGGAGTGGAGGTGGGATAGCCAGAAGAGGAGGCATCTCTCAGCACATTAAGGTCACTGTACTTTCTTGGATTTGATTTATTTGTTTGGCCATAGAAAGAGGCTCTGGAAATACCCTCACCTGGCATAATTGATATGCCAGGAGGAGGAAAGTGGTGTCAAAGGGCCACTTAGAGACGCGCCCGAGGGGACTTGAGGTTGTTTTACTTTCTAGTGACATGTGCCAGGCTGGAAGGTAAGACAGATTTGGTAACATCCATTGAGGATGATGTTCAGAAGAAGGTTCCTTCTTGTTTGGAACGAATGCAAACAGTTCCCACCTGGTCTGGGACCCAGGAGGCAGTTTATCTGGTGTACAGAGCTCCTGCCTGGGGCTTGAGCAGTTATGGAGGCCCTACTGGCACTCTCAACTGTCCCAATTTAGAAGCAAGGGTCCGTTTTTATTCCTGTCTATCCTTCATTAGTGGTTCTCTCTAAGCAGCCCATTCATCTTCTTCCTTTCCAGCCAAAGAGGGACAAAAGGTCTGGTTAGCCATCCTTCAGGAGATATCCAGGAAGGCGGCAGCACTCGGAACTGAGCTGCACTGTGTTGTGGATTCTAGGAAAATGGGCATTCTTAAACCTGCCACAACTTACGATGAAGAATTTAGAAAGGATTTAGAAGGCAGCAGTAGTGATGATCAAAGGGTAAGCACATTAGATCCACAAGGGAGGTCAAGGGAACTGGGATTAAATATCCTGAAGAAGAGAAGTCTGGGAGTGACTAAAGAGCCATTTTCAAGCGGTTTTACAAAAGATGGTGAACAGCTGTTGTACATCCCCATGGAGGAGTGAGTAAGAGGACAGGGACATAAATTTCCTTTGGAGACTTTTAGCTGAAATACACTTCTTTAGGGGTGACATGGTAGGGGGATGGCATGACAGAGGGCAGGGGCTGGGGAGTTGAGTCCTGGAGTGTTACTGACTGAGGACCACATCTTCACCAGCGAAGACTGAGAACAGGCTAAAGCTTATCTATGTGGCAAACATTCAGTAGATTACTATCAGGTACAGGGTTCTGATAGGGTTCTGTATAAGACTAACACTATTATCCCCATCTTAGAGATGAGCAAATAAAGGTCAAAGAGGCTAAGGGACTTGCTCAGGGCTTCTAGGTGATGCTCAAAGAGCTGGGACTCAACCTTCTATTGTCTGGCTGCAAAGCTCTCACTTTCCTTCCTGTGTGGAATTCAGGCTTCACAATACATTGTTCATGATTTACGAAGCAGACAAGTCTGCAAGAGGAGAAGGCCTGTGTTGGCTTCTGCCAACGCTGACTTTTTGCTCATATCTCTCCTGCTGAAGGTGACCTGGCTGCTGCTGTGGCTGCCCTGTTTGTCTGCCCCAAGTTACAGTTCAGAAGAGATAGGGGGACCCTTGGGAGGGGCAGGAGTGTGAGGACAGGAGAGTTCATTGTTCAGCTGGATCCAAGAGCAAAAGACACTCTCCTGTGAATGAAGAGAACCTGTGTTTCCAGATCACTTACCCCTGGAAAGGTTCAAAACACCTTATAACCATTATCACTTCATTCCTCATAATACCCTCGTGAAGTGGGTGTCAATTGTCGTGTGGCTTTTTAGCAGATGGAGAAACTGCAGCAGAAGAAAACTGTTCGAAGTCAGCCCAGGCTAAAGGAAAGGACTAGAGAAAAGACTTAGGTTTCTAGACTCCCAGTCTCAGTGCAGACATCAAACTGCATAGATGCCCACTTACAGATTTCTTATGTGTAATAAGATGCTAAATTCTGAGAGGAAGATCAAAGCATTAACTCCATCCGCTAAAAACAAATGTAAACATTATAGAAGTAGTAGAAGTAGCCTTACCTCCCAAGGAAATTATGAGAGACTGTCTGAAAATGCTGAATTTTCAGGAATGAAAGGGGCTCTATGTTTTATTTTAAAAAATGTACATAATTTTTCCTGTTTTTATCATAATTACTGAGACGATAGTACAAAGTTTCAGTTCTGGACTTGGATATGTAGCAGTGGTAAAGCTGAAAGCTGACTTTTTCAAATCAAGACACTCAGAGTCAAGGCCAATGGTGAGTTTTTCCCCTCTGAGATCATGGAGCTTAAATAATCACAACAGACAAGCAGAAGCATTTCCACTTCTCTGGGACCCAGGACTTACAGGAAATTACTCTTCTGCATGTCTGCTCACTATGGAAATTGATTTTATACAGATAGCTAAAAGTACACAGACCCACGCCTGCACGCCCTCTGTCTATGTACTAGTGAGCAGTGCTTCTGCCTCATTACTGAGGCCTCCTGGGTATCCGGAACAGCTGGCTGTCTCACCCTCTGGCCGGAGAGCTCTCATGCCGTACACCTATGTCCTGAAAGGCAGCTCTGAGATTTAGGAGTGGGTCTCCAGACCCTGTGAGCTCTGAATGTAGTCACATGTAGTTAATGCCACAAGGGAGGGAATGGGCTGGCCATCCTGCATGATGCTGGTTAGAAAAATAAGTTGTGTTTAAGGTCAGGAAAGTGGCCAGTAGCTCCTCTCTTCTTAAGGTTATAGTACACAGATACAAGACCTAGGGGTGCATGAAAAGAGCACTGTAGGTACTGTGTGTACTACCTTGCTCGGTCAGTTGACTTCTGGGGGTGGAATGACAAGGACAGGGTGCTGACTACCAGCCATATCTTCTGCTTGCGCCTATCAACTCCGTGCTGATCAGGCGAAAGGTCTTTATCCCTCCTGGCTCTGTCTTCGGCCCCTTGAGATTCTAAAGATCCCCTTCTATCTGCACGCCTACAGGAAAGCAAAAGGCCCGTGCGTCGGGACCAGAGTGAAGGTGCAGAGGACGTGGGCAGTGCAGTTCTCGATGGAATCAGGCTTTGGGGGCTTCCACGCTCAGGGTCTGAAGCGGAAAATGTTCTTGTTCTGAAATGCAACTTACACTCTGTATGGGTTTTCAAATGTCAGTAATTTATGTTTTTGAGTTCCCTTCCTACGTGGGGGTACAAACAGTGTATGCCTCAATGTGTGATACATGGTTACTTCTTTTCTTGATCAGAACAAGTCATCTGTGCTTGGGTAGGTAATGAAGATTGCTGAGGTGACATTTACAAACAAGTACTCCTTAGCTTCAAGGGGGAAGAAGAGTACTGAATTAAAACAAACAGGTGATGCAATGCAGGAGACCTGGGTTCATTTCCTAGGTCAGGAAGATCCCCTGGAGAAGGGAATGTCTACCCACTCCAATATTCTTCCCTGGAGAATTCCATGGACAGAGGAGCCTGGCGGGCTACAGTCCGTGGGGTCACAGAGTCTGACACAACTGAGAGAACACGTTCACTTTACCTCACAGAATTACTGTGATGTTTAAGTGAATTCACAGATATGAAATACTTAGAATATAGCTTGACCCATCGTAAGAGGTGAACAAATGCCAGCAATCAATTATTATTTAGCAAAACCGTACCAATCTTTGATTCTTAGAAATAAAACAATTTAAGATTTTGAATAAATTAACTCTTACCAAAACATCCACAAAAAAAAAAAAAAAAACCAGGTGAACGTGCGCACACAGACATAGTAACTGATGAGCAAAGACAGAACCAGCAGCTGTTGATACTGCTGGGTGATCAGGTGGGGAAGGCACGCTGGAGAAGCACTCCTAGCTTCTTCTTCTCTTGGTTTCATCAGCATTTGGGCAGAAACTACTCACTGAGGATATCTAAAACGTGGTTTCTCATCTCCCCTCTTCCACCTTCAAACACTCAGCCGTCCCTCCCTTTGCACCATACTGATTCCTGAGATCAAACACCAGTTGCCTGGATTGCCAGGACTTCTACACTCAGCGTGTAACCCAGTGGCAGAGAGAGAAAGGTCAGGTCATGCAGGACTCCTCCTTTCAGCTCAACCAATCAACCAACTCAACTGTGGCACTCCTGGGGGATTCCCGAGATCTGTTCAAAGCCTACTGCCACCATCCACCCATGGTCCCAGCTCTGGATCTTGAAACTGCCGTTTCTGTTTCTGGTTGGTCTGGTTGGTCTCCTGATATCTAGTTCTCTCCATCCCATCTGTCTCCCATGCTGCAACCCCCGCCAAGTACCTTTCTAACCTGCTGATGGCACTCCCCTACCTGAAGCCTTCAGTAGCGCCTCTGGCCTGAAGGCTTGAGCGTAGGACTGCTGAGCCCTATCTCTGTGCTGAAGTTCACCAAAGAACTTCCTACCCTGAGTCATGACCTGTTGCATGTACATCTTTAGCAGCTGACTAGGAGCTCCCTGAGGGCTAAGCATAGAATTAATTTTTTATTTCCTAGTGTCCAGCCTAAAACCTGGTGAAGGAGGTACTCAATAGAGAATGTTCAAATTAATCAAAGCAAGAGAAAAAGAGAAAGGCAGTATGACACAGGTGGGCTGGCCCTAGGACCTTAACTGGCTGGTCTAACCTGAAAAATTTTGTCTTGTTCAGCACAGCTCATGTGCCTAACAGATGTGTCTGAGAATCAGCTTGTGATGGAGTCAAAGATTAGAGGCTCCACGGGTAGGTGTGGGGCCTTCAGAGGGCTGGATAAAATTGGTACAACACGCTGCATAGGTAAAAGGATGAACAGTCTGCTTTAAAAACTGGATTCGACTCTGAGATTAGTTAGCGGGAAAGACAACGTTTGAGTTTCAAAATATATTCTAGTATACTTGCTGAAATATATTCATTGTAGCAATGAAGTCTCAACTCTTAAGGAAAAATTTTTTTAAAAGCTTAAGCCTGCTAGTCAAAATGTGATCCTAACTGGGCAAGACATCCTCTTGAAGGGCGAAGGTTGGTGGTCAGTGGGCACCGTTCAATGGAGATGCTGCTCTTAACATCCACAGTGACAACAAAAGTTACTTTGTGGGGTCATAAAAAATATTCACAATGATGAAATCTAGGTGCCCCCACAGCTAGAGGGCTTGGGCCATCCAAATGAACTCCATAACCTTATTAGGAAGGGGGTGTAAAGAAAGAAGACTTCAAAAATGAAAAATACACTTTGTTGCCTCCATGAAAATTGCTATATTTGTGCCCTGAGAAGTTCTCCTGAAATAATGTATAGTCATTACTCAGAAACAGACCAGGGTAACAGCCTAAGGAGGTAATATACCATTTCAATTAATTTTCTTTTTCCTTTTTCTGTATTAGTTCCTAAGGAGACAGCGCCATTCTATTAGAGGACCTGAAAGGTTATTTCAGGGCAAATACAAAAGAAAAGAAAAATTCTTGCAGGTAACCTGTTGTTCTTGACCTTAGCAATAATGGACATATCTGATGTGATTTTTACACAAAGCAAACCTTGCATGTTCACTTTAAAAATAAAAGGATGGCAAATCTGAAACATTTCAGACATTCCACAATAAGTCACCCTGACTTTTAGACCTTGTCTCTCCTCCATTCTTTTTCATGGCAGCTGAGGCCACCGAGTGTCTGCAGCTGTTCGTGCTGGCTCCTAGAATCCACACTCCTGATACTTCTAGGTCCAGTTGATCATCCCAGGTCTCCTGCTGGCTGGGCTGGGTCCCTCCTCTACTAACAGAGGAAGATTAAACTTCTAGGCTGCAATTTGCCAAACAATGGCAGAATCATTTTTAACATTCAAGATAAAATTGGGCCCTTAATTCCAAAATTGGTCCTCACCTTTTTTCTTCTGGGATGTTCTCCAACAGCATTTGAAGGAAATCCTGGAAGAAGAAAAAAGCAAATCATTAAAGAGGTCCATCAGTAAATCACCCTGCCTGGAGTCATGCCAGAGACTGAGCATTCCCAGCTGCTGACAACTCACCTGCTAGGGAAGGTAGGCTGACACTGAAATATTAGGCTATATACTCAATTTATTAATTTACCAGGGCCTCAGTCCAATCAGTTATAGAGATTTATTTTTGTAAAAACCACAAACAAATTGAAAAAAGTAATGTTTGTTATTCTGACCTAACCCAACAGTTTATTTCATTCCATGTTTAACTATTTTCAAAAGGCTAGCCAGAGCACACGGTGCTATCCCTGTAACTTAACCATGTTCTCCTCTTCATCAGCTTTCCCTAGAGATCCTGCTGTGTGCTTGTGCTCAGTTGCTCAGTCATCTCCGACTCTTTTGCACCCCCAGAGCCTGTAGCCCACCAGGCTCCTCTGTCCATGGGCTTCTCCAGGCAAGAACACTGGAGTGAGTTGCCATTTGCTCCTCCAGGGGATCTTCCCGACCCAGGGATTGAACCCATGCCTCCTGTGTCTCCTGCACTGGTAGGCAGGTTCCTTACCACTGAGCCACCAGCGATCCTGTTACATACTGAATAATTGCAACTCTAAGAGGCTAATAACGAATGGCTTTTTTGCATTGCTCTATGGATAACAAAGACAAAAATCAAGACAATTAATACCCCAGTGGAGGAACAAAGATGTCACAATCCCCAAAATAGCTCACGGGCTCCTGCCTCCATCTGCAGCCTCTTCTGGTGCCACGGCACACGTCCTCAATTATTTAATATTTAAGATGTTCCAAGAATAGATTTTTTTAAAAAAATCTAAGGGCATGACTTACACACATACCCATTTTATCCTTTACTATGGAAAATGGAAAATTTCAGACACATTCAAAAGTAGCAAAGTGTAATTAACCTTCACACACCCAGTGTCCCATAGCGAATCTGCGCTATCCACTCACTTGCCTCCTGCATTATTTAGAAGTAAATCCCAAACGTTAACATAATTTCACCAATCAATGTTTCAGTAAATACCTCCAAAAGATAAGGATTCTCTGAAAACATACCCAAAATATCAGAAGACCTAAAAAATATTTGCATATGAATATTCAAAATCACATTTATATTTGATCTGTATCTTGTGTATTGTGATCAATCTTTTCAGTCCATCTTATTCTGGAATCTTGACTTGGTCTAAACTAGGTCTGTGAGATAAAACATAAGATACCCGGGTAAACTGAGGGCATACTTATATGACAAAGTTCTTTGTTCTTAATCTGAAATTTTAATTTATATGGGGATTGTACATTTTTATTTGCTAAATGGGTAAGCCTAGTGTCAACCCTTCCTCACCTGAAGGTTTGATAAGATACATTTTGGGTAAATACAGAACATGAAACAAATAAGAACAATATTTAACTTTCTAGGGACTTAGAATGATAAGTAAGACCTGAACTTAAAGGTTTTCTTTTAATAAATTGGAAATCACCTTTTAAACTGGTCCTTAAAGAGGGCACATGTATAAGCCCAGATGACAAAATATGACACTGCCATTAATAAATGAACATCCCTTCAGATGGACGCCCCTACCACAACCTAGTCTGGAGACCCAGGGTCAGCACAGGGCCCTGATGAGATCCATGTAACTCAGGGTGTGAGATGCAAGCAGCAGTGCAGACCACTGTATTACAAACAGATGGAATTACATGGGACAAGAAATCTGCAAACAATTTGTATGACAAGGTGTTCTTTTTCTATCATGGCATTATGCATAGCCATCACTACACTGGTGGAGTCAGCTGTCCCTTCCTATGTGTTTATGGGTGGTTAGGTCCATTTCTTCCAGAGACAGAATTTCCCTATTAAGAGCACTGGTGAAAGATTTATTTCTTGCAACCTCTGTTCTTCTAAGACTCTACTTGCCTATTGCTGCTTCACCCAAAATACATAAAACAAATACAACAAAACTAATATTAACATGTATTAGTCTAAGTACCCTAATGTTCATAGTAGCACTATTTACAGTAACCAAGATATGGAAGCAACCTAAGTGAGCATCAACAAATGAATGGATGAAGAAGATATGATAGACACACACACACACACACACACACACATATGCACACAATGGAATATTACTCAGCCAGAAAAAAGAAATGAAATAATGCCATTTTCAGCAACATGAATGAACCTAGAGATTGTCATACTAGGTGAAGTAAGTCAGACAAAGATAAATACCATACGATATCACTTATATATGGAATCTTAAAAAATGATACAAATGGACTTATTTACAAAACCGAAAGAGACTCACAGACATAGAAAACAAATTTATGGTTACCAAAAGGGAAGAGGGGAGGAATAAATTAGGAGTTTAGGATTAGCAGATACACACTACTATATTACACAACACTACACACAATATAAAAAACAAGGTCCTACTATACAGGGCAGGGAACTACATTCAATATCTTACAGTATATTATAATGGAAGATAGTCTGAAAAAGAATGTATGAGTCACTTTGCAGTACACCAGAAACTAACACAACATTCTACATCAACTATACTTCAATGAAAAAAAATTTATCAGTAAAAATGGAAGGGGACAATCTCAAATAGAATTCAGTATAGTATATACTGCAGTGGGTATATTGAGAAAAAAATATCAAAGGAAACAAAAGCAATATTTAGAAAGCAAAGAAGTGTTTTTGATTGAGGTTCTTAAAGTCATGACTTTATTATATTAATAATTATTTTGTAAAAAAGTTGAGTCAGAAATTAATTTTTCATAATCTGATATATTATTAGATTACTTTGCAGATATTTCATTGGCTTAATGACAGAATTCTTGCTTCTTAGAAATGCAAGTACTGTAATTATAATTTCTTACTAATTTTACTGCATTATCTTCTTATAGTCCATGTCAACTTATCCCGTATTTGTCCAGTAATTTATGCTCAATTAAGTGGGGGGAAAATTACATTAACTCAATGGCAAGGGGGAGAATTTAATTGCATGAGAAGCAGGAAATCCAGAGTTAACCTTAATTCTGTCCTTTTGCATTTTCCAATTACAATTGGATCTTTCTTTACAGAATTGCAGAACACAATGTTTCAGATTTTCTGTGAATACAGTAAAAGTGTAGGAGGTCCCCAAGAAGCCCTGCTTTATTTTTTAAAAAAGGTAACTGCCCCACTTCTTAGCAGGTGGCCATCTGCCTCTTCCTGCTCAGAGCTGAGAACTGCAGGCCACACAGCTAGCTGAAGGCTGCCAGTCAATCCTGAGGAGGACAGGTCTCAGGGATCACAGTTCAGTTCAGTTACTTAGTCGTGTCTGACTCTTTGTGACCTCATGGACTGCAGCATGCCAGGCCTCCCTGTCCATCACCAACTGCTGGAGTCCACTCAAACTCATGTCCATTGAGTCAGTGAAGCCATCCAACGATCTCATCCTCAGTCATCCCATTCTCCTCCTGCCTTCAATCTTTCCCAGCATCAGGGTCTTTTCAAATGAGTTAGCTCTTTGCATCAGGTGGCCAAAATATTGGAGTTTCAGCTTCAATATCAATCCTTCCAATGAATATTCAGGACTGATTTCCTTTAGGGTGGACTGGTTGGATCTCCTTGCAGTCCAAGGGACTCTCGAGAGTCTTCTCCAACATCACAGTTCAAAAGTATCAATTCTTCAGGGCTCAGTTTTCTTTTTCTTTTTTTAATTTTCTTTACTTTATTGTGTTGGTTTTGCCATACATTGACATGAATCCGCCATGGGTATACATATGTTCCCCCTCCAGAACCCCCCTCCCTCCTCCCTCCCGCTTCCCTCCCCCTGGGTCATCTCGGTGCATCAGCCCCGAGCAACAACCCTGGGCTGGCGATTGACTTCACATATGATAATTAACATGTTTCAATGCCATTCTCCCATATCATCCCACCCTTGCCCTCTTCTACAGAGTCCACGAGACTGTTCTATACATCTGTGTTTCTTTTGCTGTCTTGCATGCAGGGTTCTCGTTACCATCTTTCTAAATTCCATATATATGCGTTAGTATACTGTATTTTTGTTTTTCCTTCTGGCTTACTTCACTCTAGATAATAGGCTCCAGTTTTCTTTATAGTCCACTCTCACATCCATACATGACTACTGGAAAAACCATAGCCTTGACTAGATGGACCTTTGCTGGCAAAGGAATGTCTGCATCACAATGGATCACAAAAACTCAATACCTCAAGCATCCCTAAGACACGATGCCTGTATCTCCACAGATTATGGGAATGTTTGTCTACAGTGCCAGACATTCTTCCATCCTGTGCTCCATTCAATCCAAGAAGACACTTGGTCTCACCAGGGTAGTCTTTGTACCACCAGTGGAATCGACTCAACTGGTCCTTCTTATTCTGTTCATACACATAATCTCATGGACTTGAGTTTTAGCAAGCTCCGGGAAATTGGTGATGGACAGGGAAGCCTGGCGTGCTGCAGTTCATGGGGCTGCAAAGAGTTGGATGTGACTGAACAACTGCACTGACACATAATCTTAACTACAAAATGCTAGTTATCCTGGTTCCATTCAGAAATTGGCATATATACCTGCGGTGGACTCATCATAGAAGCCTTTCCCCATTTTCCACAAGAGAATGTTTAAAAAGAAAGATGTCTCTTTTGAGTATGCCTTCCCTTACCACTTCTTTTCAATTCTTTCCTCTGTCTTCACTCTTTACTTTAGCATGTTGGCATTTTTAGAAAAGCAACTTACAAATATCAATTGGACAAGGAGGGTTTTCCTTCAAGACTGATTCTAGGATCATTTACAGGACTTAAGGCACTGACGTGATCTAGGATCACTGACAAAGTCAGTTAGCAACAAATACTAGGGGCCCTAGTTTCTTACCACTAGAGTATACCTGAAAATATTAAAGCCAAAGACACAAACAGTGAGTTGGGGTAAAATTTTACCTAGATCCTTGACAACTGTTGGAAGCCAATACTCTAGTCAAAAAATGTAATCCTTGGGGAGTTTTTTTTTTTTTTTCCATTTCTTATTCTCCTAATAATCTATATATTAATCAGGTCAGCCCTAGATAACTTATTTTGATTATTACCTAAAAACACTAAATTAAGCATTAAGATTTTTTAAAAAATGACACCAATTTTGGCACATTGTTAACTTGGTAATTATTTTATAGTACCAGTGCTTTTTTCAACAAAAAGCAGATGCATGTAGCTTCTCCTGGATAAACTGACTATGGCTTGATATTTACATAGAACTAGGAATTTCTGTCAGAGGTTTTATGAATAATTACTATAGTCATAGTGAGGGGACAGTAGGAGGGACAATACAAATAATCAAAATATTGAAATAAGGACGGTGCTGGCAGGATTGATGCTGAAAAGAAAGGAAATGGTCAGGAATCAGTCATTGCTCAAGAGAGCAATTTTAGTTGAGAGGTAGAAAGATGCTAATTCTGAAATACTGGGTAGATGAGGTGTTCAGAAATGAAAGGATTCAAAAGTCAATTAGAAAAAGAATTTGAAGATCTTCTTTGTATAGAAACTGAATCATGGCCTTTCTCATCAAAAACTAACTAGCGATATAAACAAAACACAATCCATTTTCAAAAAGCTAACAAAAATGTCACTAGCAGCAACCAAACAAGGAAAGAATACAGCCTGTGGCATAAACTTCAAAGAAAAAAAAACTAAAGAAAGAAACATAACATTCCAAGACAGCCTCCAACACTCCCTCTGCATCGCCCCCTCCATCATGCTTAGCTGTAGTGGTACTGGTGAATTGCCCAAACCCCACAAGTTCTCACAAATACCCACACATTTGGAAAAAAACAGGAATATCTTCATTTTTCCTCTCTTTTTGTCTGTGGAGGGACTGAAAATGTTTGCTCAATTGAGATGAGCAAGACCTGGGAAATAGACACCTGAGGATGATACTCTTACAAACTGTATAGGTTCTAGGACTCCAGGCTGAATTGGAAGAACAATATTAATTGGGAGAGTACCCGCAGTGGAAAAAGCAGCACCCAAATTAGGTGGAGAGAATCTAGGCTGGGGAACCTTTAACAAAATCTCAAGAGTTGGTGGAGCCAAATTCTTATAACAAAGGCTATACACAGCTCCAGTGGAGCTCTTCTCCACCTCTTCATGCATAATATCCAAGCTTCAAACTAGAGCTCAGAGGGGAAGAAAAACATGTCTTAGACAAATTGCAAAAGAAATCTAAGATAATGTTCCAATACACAGGAGAATAAATACAGGGTCAGGACAGTGCAACTCATTCTGAGAATGAGCAAGAAAAAAGTATGGCAACTATGCGAACCAATTCTGCAAAAACCCACATAAAGAGAGAGCTAGAAATAAGAAGCATAATGTAAAAGACAAAGAATCCTGTCTTGAAGAAAACATAATCCAAGGCACAGAAGAAAATTCTTCACAAATGCTTTACACTAAAGTATAAATTAAAAGAAAATAATAATAACATGGCGTGGTACTAGAGTGACCGAGAGGAGCTATCCCACATCCAAGGTCAGGAGCGGCAGCTGCACTTTGCTGGACCAGCTGTGAGGAGATACCCCAGGTCCAGCATCAGAGAAACCCCAGTAAGACGGTAGGCACTGAGAGAGGGCATCAAAGGACAGACAGACAGAAATCACAATCACAGAAAACTAACCAAACTAATCACATGGACCACAGCCTTGTCTAACTCAGTAAAACTATAAGCCATGCCGTGTAGGGCCACCCAAGACAGACGGGTCATGGTGGAGAGTTCTGAAAAAAATGTGGTCCATGGAGAAGGGAACGTCAAACCACTTCAGTATTCTTGCCTTGAGAACCCCATGAACAGTATGAAAAGGCAAAGACATAGGACACTGAAAGATGAACTCCCCAGGTCGGTAAGTGCCCAATATGCTACTGGAGATCAGTGGAGCAATAACTCCAGAAAGAATGAAGAGACAGAGCCAAAGCAAAAACAACACCCAGTTGTGGATGTGACTGGTGATGGAAGCTAGGTCTGATGCTGTAAAGAGCAATATTGCATAGGAACCTGGAATGTTAGGTGAAAAGACCCTGATGCTGGGGCAAAGATTGAAGGCAGGAGGAGAATAGGATGACAGAGGATGAGATGGTTGGATGGCATCACCGACTCAATGGATATCAGTGTGGGTAAACTCTGGGAGTTGGTGATGGACAGGGAAGCCTGGTGTGCTGCAGTCCATGGGGTCGCAAAGAGTTAGACATGACTGAGCAACTGAACACCTGAACTGAATAAGAACATAAACTCCATAAAATGAAAACTCAAAGACAAGATGACAAAACCATAAAATGAGAGGAAGAGATTTCAAAGCAAAAAGAATAAATTAGGGACCAAAATAATACCACCATAGGAGTATTAATAAAATGGAAACATCAAGAAAAAGAATAGCCATTAAAGACAAATAATAATACTTTTATAACAATAACATTAATAATAAAAATAATATTGCTTGAGATAAACATATTCTGTGAAGAACAAAAAGACAAAAGCAAATAACTAGAAAATAACATGTGTGGAGGACAATGATGATATGACAAAGATAACCAGTAACCTTGAAATTCAGAATACTGTAAGGGAAAAAAAATGAATGTCTTCAAAGACATAATTAAGATAATTTACTGAAACAAGGAAGAATAGATGTTGAGTCTAAAGATGCAGTGTTTTCCAGGAAAAAAACAAAACAAAACTGATGCAGACTCATGAACACTGTCACTTTGAATTAAATTCTGTCATCTGAGTGGTATAAAGAGGAAAAAGAATGATTTTAAAAGTTTCAACAGCAGTATTTAATGCCAGAAGGCAGTTAAGCAATAGCCACAATGTTCTGAGGAGATGAAAATATGACCCAAGAATATTATACCCAGCCAGTTTGTAATTTAAATATAAAGGCAACAGGCAAACATCCTCAAGCAACTTGAACTTTAATTTAACAACAAAATTTAGCCAACAAAGTGTTGAATCAAAAGAAAGCATTCATAAATACAGAAGCAGGGTAAAATGACTGTTAGTGAATAATGAAATCCTTTAAATACAGAACTAGGACTATACAACTGTGAAAATTACAGTAACATCTCATACTATAAATGATATAAACATGAATTATGTAAAAATATTAATTAAGAAAAATCTAGAACCAGGAAAAAAGTTGAAACATAACTATTGGTTTCCTCATCTTTTATATTAATGTTAATATATGAGAATAAATTGATACTTTCTAAAATTAAGATATTTATCTAAACAGGAAAAAACTAACAATTTCAACCTTTTAAAGATTTTTTTATAATTGTGTTTCTTAACTGTAGAAGAATCTTTTAGGAAATGATCTCTCTTACATTTATCTTAAGCTCAAGAAAGTCTTTTATATTCAGTTTCGTTTCTTTTTCATGTGTTAAATTCAAGTAAAATAAAATTTAAAACATTTTTTCATTAAAAGCACATAATCTATTTTTAAAAAAATATTTCTAAATATATCTATCTATAAATGTGTGTACAATCAGGCACGTAGGAAATGGCAACCCACTCCAGTATTCTTGCCTGGAAAAACCCTATGGACAGAGGAGCCTGGTGGGCTATAGTCCTTGGGGTTGCAAAGAATCAGGCACTACTGAGCAACTGAGCACACACAGACACACACACACATACAATATATATAGAAAGATAAAAATGGATAAAAGAAATGCAACTTCTAGAATGATGTTCACCTACTATTAATTATAAGTATTTATGAATGGTGAGATTTTGATATTTACATTCATTGTATTTTTCTTTATTGCTTATTAAAATTTTCATAATGAGTATGTGTCAGTTGAAAGAGCAATAATTTCAAAACCTACTGTGGGACTGGCAGAAGGACAGAAATAGAGATCAACAGAATTCAGAATTGAGAGACCAGAAATAAACTCTTATGTTTACAGTCAACTGATTTTCAACAAGGATACCAAGACAATTCAATGGAGGGAAAGACTAGTCTTTCTGACAAAAATGGAAGTGAGGCAGCTGTATATTCAAACAAAAAACAATGAAGCTAAGCCATCTACCTTACACCATATACAAAAATTCACTCAAAATGGGTAGGAGACCTAACTATAAGAACTAGAATGACTAAGCTCTTATTTAGAACAAACATAGGAGTAACTTTTTAATTAGGCAAGAAAATATTTTTAAGTCATGTATTTGATAAGGAACTTGAATCTAGAATATATACTCTTACAACTCAATAATAAAAGACAACCCAAATAAAAAATCAGAAAAGGATCTCAATAGACATTTCTCCTAGGGCTTTCCAGGTGGTGATAGTGGGTAAAGAACCTGCCTGCAAATGCAGGAGATGTAACAGCCACAGGTTCAGTCCCTGGGTGGGGAAGATGCCCTGGAGGAGGGCATCGCAATCCACTGCAGTATTCTTGCCTGGAGAATTCCACAGATAGAAAAGCCTGGTGGGCTACAGTGCACAGGGTCGCAAAGCATCGGACACAACTGAAGCAATTTAGCATATATGCATACATTTCTCCAAAAAAGATATACAAATGTCCCACAAGTCCATGAAAAAATCCTCAACAGAGTTACCAGAAAAATGCAAATCAAAACCACAGTGAAATACCATTCACATCCACTATGATGGCTATTACCAAAAAAGAAAATGACAAGTGTTGGTAA
The DNA here is from genome assembly GCA_007570785.1 of Antilocapra americana. Classification (NCBI taxonomy): domain Eukaryota; kingdom Metazoa; phylum Chordata; class Mammalia; order Artiodactyla; family Antilocapridae; genus Antilocapra; species Antilocapra americana. The sequence goes on from ML661897.1 coordinate 18,625,253, forward strand.
GGATATGGAGAAATTGGAACCTTGGTGCATTGCTGGTGAGGATGCAAAATGATGTAGCCCTTGTGGAAAACCAGTATGGCAGTTACTAAAAAAATTAAATCAATATATAATGTAGCAATTCCACTTCTAGGTATATATTCAAAAGAACTGAAAGCAGGGACTTGAACAGATATTTGTACTAATGTTCACAGCAACCTTATTCAAAAGAGCCAAGAGGGGTAATTAATGGATGAGAGGATAAACCAAATGTAGTACATGTATACTATGGAAATATTGATTCTTAAAAAGGAACTAAGGGAATTAATTCCCTGGCAATCCAATGGTGAGGGCTCTGTGCTTTCACTGCCAAGGGCTCAGGTTCAGTCCATGGTTGGAGAGCTAAGATCCCACAAGCTATGTGATATGATCTAAATAAATAAAAACAAATAGGAAGAACATTCTGATACATGCTATACAACATGGATGAAACTGGAAGGCATTTTGTTAACTCAAATAATCCAGATATAAAAGGGCAAATATTATATTATTCCATTTGCATGAGGTGTCTATAATAGTCAAACTCAGAGACAGAAAATAGAATGGTGGTTGCTAGGGGCTGGGGGGAGGGAAGAATGTGGAGTTACTGTTTAACGGATACAAGTTTCATTTGGGGAAGATTAAAATGTTCCGGAGATACATGGTGGTGACAATTGACAACAATGCGAATGTACTTACTGCATTAACTATACACTTAAAAATGGTTTAAATGGCCCTTTTCTTATGTCTATTTCATCACAATTTAAGAGGTTAGAAAGTAAAATCAAAAAAGAGAAGTGAAGTACTGATACATGCTACAACATGAACCTTGAAAATACATTAAATGAAAGAAGCCAGTCACACAAGGCCACATAATATGACTCCATTTGTACGGAATGTCCAGAATAGGCAAGTCCGTAGAGACGGAAAGTGGATGAGTGGTGGTGTACAACTGGGGGGGAGGTGGAAATTGGGCAGTGACTGCTAATAGGTGTGGCATTTCCTCTGGGGAGTTAAAAATGTTCTGGAATTAGACAGCAGCAATGGTTGCACAACGTTATGAATATACTAAAAACCACTGACTGGTACACTTTCAAAGGGTGAATTTTATGGCATGTGAATTGTATCGCAATAACGCTGGTATGAAACAACAATTAAGCTATAATTCAAAAGAGTTAAACAAAAGTCAAGTGGAAAGTTTGGTAGAGGGAGCACTAGGTGCTCCACGGAAAGCTGTCGTGAGATGGTCACGGTAGACCTAATGCCCTTCTTCAATTCGGTGGCCTCCTGGTGAGAAGAGGTTTGGGTTGGTCAGTCCCCCAACCATATAAGACTCCTGAGCCAGTGATCAAGCTCCCTTTCCTAATACGTGTTTAGAAGTATGCCCCTATTAGCTCAACCAAAGAATAAAAAGAGTCTGGAGACACGGAACAGCTACGTAGTCATGTTACACTCAAGCTATTCCTGGCATGTGTGTTTGGGTTATACACGCACACCCTTTGCATCTAACGTTGTGAACAATTTGACTTGAAAACTGCACATGAGCACAACTGTCACACACACACACACACACACACACACACACACACACACAAACACAACTGTCCAATCTGTGCTGAGACTGCATCCTTTATTCTGGATCAGTTTCAGCGCCTCGGCCTCTTTGTTGACTTTCTCACTACGTGCAGCTCGGCCTAACACCTGGCTAAACTGACAGAGTCTCTGGCAGGCCAGGCTGTCTGAATATTTCTGTGTATCTTGTTTTTAACCTATTTATCAAACACATATGGTGTGCACCCTGTGTGTGAATCATATCCTGAGGACCGGTGAAATGAAGAGCACGGTCTGGCCTTGTTGAGCTTACACACAGAATGGAAGGGAGAGAAAAGAAACAAATGAACCTGCAAAGGAAAATATAATCATGAAGAATGGTGATGGCAATGAAGACAATGAGAAGGGCAGAGGGTAGAGAAGAACAGGGTGGATGCATTTCTGTTCAGCGAGAGGGACTCTGGGATTGTGGTGTTGAAGCTAAGACAGAGGAAGAGAAGGAGCCAGCCTCGCAAAGCTCATTCCAGGTGGAGGAGAGAGTGCGAATTGCCTTGGTTGTGGTTTTCAAGTTCACTTCAGATGCAACTACCCACAGCACTGTGCACAGAGGACAGTTTTGGGCTATAGTCTGTCCTAAAAGACTGGGTGATGACCCTCCCAGAAACATTTCTGTGTCCACTTCATTAACTTCCTATTTTTCCTATTGCACTGAAACGTAAATCATTTCCCTACTTTTTAATACACAATCTAGTTACCACATGCCACACCCTCTCCAGCTGTATATCATGGATTCAAGAGGACTCACTAATTACCTGGGAAAGAATCAGCTGCCCATGAAAAGTGTGCACAAACTTCCTTAAAAATGAAAAATAGGCGTCCTCTCCAAGTCTTTTGGCAAGGAACCGGAGAAGGAAATAACCCTAGAAGAAAGGAAGGAGAGAAAAAAAAGATGCCCATCATAGGTTCATCAGAAAAATACTTACAAAATCAACTCTAACTTACCCACCAACACCTTAGGCTCACCTAGAAAATTTGGACTGACCGGTCCCAGGCAGCCCTTTGCATTGTTACTAGTAGGGCTGGGTTTGGAACTTAAGGATCAACTACTCTGTTTCAACTCACTTGTCACTGTCTCATTTACTTTCAGCTAACATGAAACCTGGATGTCCATTATGGACCGGTAGGGAAAAGGGGCCCACCTCCTCTCTCCTTTAGGATTTTACAAATTAAAATGCTTAAAAAAAAAAAAAAAATCACTCTGGTCTTCTAGTGGGAACCTGACAGCAATTTTAAGATTCTGCTCTTCAAAGCTGATGTGAAGCAGGGAGAAAGGAGGTGCAGGGAAGGGAACAGTTCACCTTCCTTTGATTCATGCTTCATGCTGGGTGTGAAATACTTTAACTGTTGGACGATCAGAAGCTGCTCAATCAAATGTCATTTACAATGTTGATGATTTTTGTTTTGCCCCAACCATGTTACTAACCTTCACTGTTCACATGTAAAATCTAAAAAGTCCTGCACCATAATAACTGGCTTCTGTCACTCAGTAACGCTTACCTTTAAGTAATGAACCTGCATGAAGACCTTCTCTGGATTAAGCCCATGTCTGATGACAGATGATCCTGAGTCACTCACATGGCCAGTTTTTTCTTTATTGGGTCTGAAATGATGCAGTAAAATTTTCTTTAAGTATAGCATATCCTTAACTACTTGGACCATAATATCGCCTTATTTCTTCTTTACAGAGTTGCCCAACAGTGTCAATTCTATTCAGTAGTGCCAGGTAGAATTTTAAATGATTTATGTTATAAATTCATATACTGAACAAGGAGGGACTTATATTTTGGATTGGCAACCTGAGGTTGGCTATTGGCAATATTTTGCATTACCTTATCCAAGATTAAAGCTTGCCAGACCCTCAAGGAATCTAAGTTCCAATATGAATTATTTAAGAAACTATACACTTTTCTTTTGGTGGGAATGTTGGACTGGGAAATGCAGTGGAAAATATAGCTTTGCTTGGAAGAGTAAAGAACTTATATATTCCAAAAAGTTCTCAAAGCCCCGATGTTATCCACATCTTTTTATTTGCATTTAGTAATTAAGGCTCCTTTAAGAAATATTTGTACTCTGCAGCCATTTTAGAATCACAAGAACAAAATAAGAAGAGCCATATAGGCCCATGTTTTTAGAACAGAGAGAGACATTAGTAATCACATACTTTAATCTCCTCATTTTACAAATAAGGGAAATGGGCACACAGAAATTAAGTCTGTATCCAAGGTCTCACAGCTTGTTTTGATTCATGGTGACATTAAGGATTGAAGCCAGTCTTCTTATCCATCAGAGTGTTTTTCATTAAGCTCTATGGTTTTAAATATTTTAAAAAATTTCCTTAATAACATATAATTGTGTTACAGTGACAATTCAACAACTACATTCAAAGTAAGTGACAAAACATTCACAGCTTTTAGCTGTTCGACAACCAGTCACTTATTAGACAAACTCTGAAGAGCATGTGCTGGGGTCAGGGGAAGGCAAGGGCTGACGAGAGGGCTGGCACATCAGAAAGGCAAGAGGTCATTTTTACTTTTAGTTATGCATTTATTTTTTGTTGTTTTAAAATGTATTTTATTGACATAGAGTTGACTTACAATGTGTGTTAATGTCTGCGATACAGCAGAGTGATTCAGTTATACACATATATACATTTTTTCATATTCTTTTCCACTATGGTTTATTACAGGATATTGAATATAGTTTCCTACGCTATACAACAGGGCCTTGTTGTTTATCCATTCTATAGATAATAGTTTGCACCTACTAACCCCAAGCTCCCAGTTCTTCCCTCCCTACTCTCCGTGGCAACCACAAGTCTGTTCTCTCTATCTGTGAGTCTGTTTCTATTTCAGAGATAAGTTCACTTGTGTCACACTTGAGATTCTGCATATAAGTAATATTATATGGTATTTGTCTTTCTTTCTGATTTACCTCACTTAGTATAACAATCTCTAGGTGCATCCATGTCGCTGCAAATGGCATTATTTCATCTTTTACGGCTGAGTAGTATTTCACTGTATATATATATGGAGGGGTTATTTTTAAAAGCTAGTTGATCTTACAAAGTATACAGTCTTTGGTATCTGAAAGACTTAGTGTTGACTCTCAAATCTTCTACTTACTACCTGTTACTTACTAGCATGGAGGGGTGTTGGACCTGAACCACAGTGCCTGAAGATGACCCACCTTGCCAAACTAGTCCCTTAGCAGTGTGCTCTAGCTGCCAAGCAAAGAATCCATGATTAAGTCTCTGCTGAATATTCTAATTCATGATCCCAGCAGACACAAGGCTCGGAACCAGCAGATACCTAAAGAGAGATGATGACCAGCCACCAGACCTAATGTGCATAGCTTGAATTTTTCTACTTGATTCTTAGACATGACCATACTTGCAGGAATAACTATTTAGTCCCTTTCATCTTCATTTACGACTCCACTGAAAAGCATTAGCTTTATTCCTGCTCTCAAGTTTGTCCCGGGAGTTGAATTTTTATTTTCTAAAGAAAGCCATGTTGGCTTTGATAGGAAAGCCCACCAGCAGGAGCCCTGGGGGGAAGTAAGACTTCTCAGAGTCAGCCTGAATTCAAACCAGTTTTCCCGGCTCCAAGACAGACAGAGTTGTTGTCTCTTTTGCCCTTGAGCCCTGAATGGAGACTGTTAGAAGGGGAGAACACTGGAAGACCAACCTAAATCTCTGCTCCAAAGGCTGGCTTCCAGGCTCAAGTTTCAGATGATGACTTTAGTTGGCACTTTTTTCCTTTGACTAAAAAACATCCTTTCAGGAAGCACTGCTCTCTTACTCTCATCTTGCACCCTCTCCAAGTGTTCCAGAAAATGCTCTTATGCTGAGAGCATCCAAGGCAAATGTACAAGTCCCCAAGAGATTGCTTTTAAAGTGCTGGAGAGAGTATTGCCCAGCTGAGCTTTGTGAGAAATCAAAGTGGGTGGTTTTATGAGGAAAAGATACTCCACGAGTGGAAAAGGGGTGACTTCCCCGTCTGTGCTATTCTGGTTTCATAATAACACTGACTAGAAGTCTGTGCAGGGAGACAAAGCATAGAGGGAGAGCAAGACACAAATGAACTACTACTACCTACAGTAACAGATGAGTCTCCCAGGTGAATGAACTGTCACGCCCAAAAAGACTGCATGTGTGTGCACGCTAAGTCATGCTTCAGACGTGTCCAGCTCTATGTGACACTATGCAGCCCGCCAGGCTCCTCTGTCCATGAGATTCTACAGGCTACATACAAATGTACAGCTCCAGTTACGTGAAGTCAAAGAACATGTAAAACAGACCTATAAGGATACAGATCAGAATAATGGTTACCTTTGGGAGGGAGTATTAACAGAGTAGGGAAAACAGAGAAAAGTTTCTGGGATGGTGGGAATATTCTGTTAATCTGAGTGGTGCTTTAATGAAGATAAATAGCAAATATCTATTGAGCCATCTAGAAATATCTGTGCACTCTAGTGTATATGTATTTCGATAAAAAAGTTAAGAAAAAAATAGATGCACATGAAATAGTACACATTTTGTGAAAATAAAATGGACTTAGTCCAGAAAAGGGGCTTTGCTGTTCATGCACCATGAACACACGATTAGGGTTAACTAAGCTCTCTACACCTAAGGACTAGTTAAACAAAAAAAATTTAACGACACTGTAAGAGGGAGCAAGAACTGTGGCAAATACAGTTGGCCTAATCTACTCCTATTCTCATCTATCTTCTTCACTGCCACTTGTACAATTAAGCCTGAAAAGTTAAACACTCACTTTCCAAGTGTCCTTGCAGTTACTGAGAATCAGAAGACATAGTTCAGGACAATGAGAAAAAACCAGATGTCTGCTGTGGTTGGTAGTGAGGTTTTGGGAAAGCGTTTGCTTTCTTTACTAAAGGGGAAATATCCCCCAAACATGGTAGATGGAGCTGCAGCTGCCACTTTGCAACCATGAGGCAGCAAATCAACATGTTGTGGAGACTAGGATGGAATGAAAGAAGGTAAACAGTCTTTGATAGTATCATTCAGTTGCTAGCCAGCCCAAGACTACCTGCCTTCACACTTACTGTAAGAGAAAGTAACTCCCATTTGTTTTTAAGTCAACATTGCTTGACTATTCTATTAGTTGAAGCTAGATTCATTCCTAATGGATGAATTGAACTAATACTAACAGCTACCTTTCCTGTTATCTCCCTGTGCTGGGGACTCTGCCAAGCTTTTTATGTATCATGTACTTGTACCCTCACAAGAACATAATAGGGTAGGTACTGTGAGGATGACCACTTAAAAGTGGAGGAAAGTGAGGTCTGGAGACAACCACAAAGCTAGTAGTGGCAGAGTGAGGTTGGAACCCAGGTCCATGGAACACTGAAGCCTTTGCTGCTTTCTGAGGCCTCCACCTTGATTGTGCCAAATGCTAAGTGGAGAATCTTTGACAACATGTTTCCTCTCCCTTAAGCTCAATTTTCTCACCTGTAGAGTGTGATGAGGCTCAGATAATGTAAAAGCACTTTGTAACATAAAAGTGTTTAGCATCTCTTCAACATCTTACACCAGTGTTTATTTCTTTGGCTGGAATACATGGAATGTGAGAGATCAAGTTACCAAGGTCGTTTGGGCTTAAATGCCCTTGGTTTCTGTTGTACCTGGCACCAAATGTAACAACTGAGATTGGCATGACCTTTGCCTGCTCACCTCCTTCCTTTTCTACTCACTCTCGGAAGCAATACGGACATTTAAAAAGCTGTCAGATGACGGTGATATTTGATACATGATTGGATTTGGAATCAAATCTCCTGAAGAAAGAACCAATTCTGCAGGATGATTGCCAATGGTGGGATTTGAGAAAAGGCCTCCGAAAGGTGCTCAAGCGTGTCAGCTTGGGTCTCAACACCTACTGCTTTGTCACAGCCCAGATGGGCCGTCTGCCAGTACCCTCCGTCTTGTACTCCTTGGCATGAGAGTGAGAGCCACAACACAGCTTCATCTATAAACTTGCTATTGCGGTGCTTCAGCCAGGGACGGAGCATCCCAGAAATGAGACAGAAAGGGGGTGATCAGCATCCCAACATCCCTGCTCTATCAGTGGCAGCTGCCCCATAGCTGGCTGACGGTCTGATGGCAGGGCATCACTCACCCTGAAGTAGTGGAAGAAGTTAAGTACCACCTTTGTGAAGACCCCTGGAGAATTCTGAGCCCCAAATACACACGTGACATCTCCCAGGGAAGCAGCTAACACACTGGGTAAGAATCTTGACTCTGCCACTGACATGTCATGTAACCGTGAGTGAGTCAGGCAACACCATGGCTCACTCAAGCCCAGTTTTCATCTCTAAAAAGGGGGCAGCGATGGTGACTGTGGCTGTTGCAGCGTCTAAAAGCGCCTAGCCAGCGTGCCTGTTGGCATTTTGTAAGCACAGTATGCGTGCTTGCATGCTGTTGCTTCGGTCACGTCCGACTCTTTGTAACCCCATGGACTGTAGCCCGCCAGGCTTCTCTGTCCATTGGATTCTCCAGGCAAGAGTACTGGAGAGGGTTGCCATGACCTCCTCCAGGGGATCTTTCCGACCCAGGGATGGAACTCATGCCTCTTAAGTCTCCTGCATTGGCAAGTGGGTTCTTTACCACAATCATCACCTGGGAAGCCCAAGCACAATATAAACAAAGCTAAGGTGGCTCAGTGGTAAAGAATCTGCCTGCAATGCAGGAGCTATAGGAGGCGTGGGTTCGATCTCTGGGTCAGGAAGATCCCTTGGAGGAGGGCACAGCAACACTCTCCAGTATTCTAGCCTGGAGAACCCCATGGACAGAGGAGCCTGGCGGGCTACAGTCCATGAGGTCACAGAGAGTTGACACGACTGAAGTGACTTAGCACGCGTGCACAGTCTCATCATAGTGAATACTGATTGGGGTCAGGTGTGCCAGCTCAGCCTTCCCCTGATACGCAATGATATTAGAAAGACATCACCCTATAGTCACATGTGTCCAACACTATTACTGGGGGAAGCAGGGGAAAGGATACACAGGAGCTCTATTATTTTAGTAGTTATTTGCACATCTAAAATTATTTGAAAATAAAAATTAAAAAAAATTTTTGATGAGGCATATAAATGTAGTCCCATGCCTTCTCTTTGTGTCAGTTGCTCAGTTGTGTCTGACTCTTTGCAACCCTGTGGATTATAGCCCACCAAGCTTCTCTGTCCATGAGATTCTCCAGGCAAGAATACTGGAGCAGGGTGCCATTTCCTTCTCCAGGGGATCCTCCTGATTCAAGGATCGAACTTGCATTTTTTTACGTCTCCTGCATTGGTGGGCAGGTTCTTTACCACTAGTGTCACCTGCGCAGATACCCCTGATTTTGAGTGTAAACCCTCGTGTGGCTGATCTGTAAGCCTGCTCCTTGCTGTATCATCATGAGAAAACAAATGGAAAATCAAAAAATTTTCAGGTATTGCTTAAAATTCTAGTAAGCTAGGTCTGAGCATATTCCTGACACTCCCCACCCCTCTACAGCCCCCGCAATCTCTACCACTCTGTGAAGTGGTTAGTAAAATTCTGGGTGAAAAATGGTGGGAGAATGATTGAAAGCATAGGAATTGTATGGTCCTCTCATTTGCTTTTGCAACAATTTTTCTATCTATAAAATGTGCTGCATAATGAACGCTTGCTACTGCCTTGCCTTTGGACAGTGTTACCAAAGAGGACAGGACAAAAGTCTGTGCACACCTTTAACTAATGGAGTTGTTCCGTGTCGAAGCTACTGGTGTTTGGCAAGTTTGATTATCTGTGTGTATTTCACAGTGGATTTAACAGCTACCCAGCATGAAGGTTTTTTCCCATCAGGGACCATTATCCTATAGCAGACACAGCAGGCTATCACGCCAGTGTTGAAAAAGGCAGTTGATAAAATGATTTAAGACAGAAAGAGGCACCTCTCCAGGGAGCCACAGGAAAGTGAAGAAGGTATATTCTGTCCCTTGAGGGTGAAAGAAGCCAGTGGTTGGTACACAGAGCAAGAGAGGTCAGCTGCTGATGAGAAAAGACTCTGTAGTTAGCAGAATTGTAGAAAACACAAAAAACTCCACACATTTTGATAAGCAGGGCAGGAAAATGAAAGAAAAAACTTGGAAAAGCAGGAAGTAATGAGCATTAATAAAAAATCAAAATAGTCCTTGAGTTTTGAAAGGCCATAAATCAGAAATTCCTTTCTACGAATGAAATCCTCCAAATAGAAAAAAAAAAAAAAAAAAGAATGGATTCATACAGTTAGTCTACGCAGTATATCATCATATTCAGCACACCAAGAGGTAATTTGCACTGTTTTCAAAGGAGACGAAGAAGCAAATGAGCAAAGCATGCCCAGGATAAGGAGGTGTTGTAAGAAGGCATGTACAAAAGAGGAAAGGGGGGATGCTGGAGGAAGCTATCTACAAGAGCTGGGAAGTTGGAAATTCATTGCCAGAAAGGCAGACATTCGGAATGAGTCCATGCTAAGGGAGAATGCCCAGGACAACAAAAAGGGCTTTCGCAGCAATGTTTAGAGCCTAAAGAAAACCAAGTGTTAAGAGGTGACTAGATGAACAGAACTATTTGACTCTCACTTTGCTTCAACCTTTCTGCCCAGGAGAATAATTTCAAGCTATACATGGGAGAACAAGCATTGTTATGTGGGAACTAATGTTTCATATTTGAGAACTGATTCTGGGTATCAGTGGACAGGGTGACTTCACCATTTCCAGAAATTCTGGCTCCAGGCCAGGTGAGGGACATGCCACAGCTCAGAAAGCTTCCACCTGCAATCACAGGCCTCTGGAAGCATCAAATAATGGAGACAATGGGAAGGGGACTGATGGAGATAGACAAATGTCATTCTGATTTTGCAAAGGAAGAGGGAATAAGAAGGGGAAGCAAAGTCTGTGACTGTGTATCAAACAGATAGCTTGTGAGCAGTTAGAAGATGATGGGCTGCAAGGAGGTAGCATGGGATCTTGAGGGCGACTTCCAGAAATTCACTGTGGTTATCAGCACCCTGACTTCTCTAAGGCAGGTGGCAGGACGCAGGTAGTGGTGAGCAAATGGTGGCTTTTTCATAGCTTTGCAGAAGGTTAAAAAACAGAATTTCAAGGCTGTTGATTAATTACTTGCTATAACCAAGAGGGAGTCCTTCCAAGGAATGATGACTTAATGGTTTAACAAATTTGCAAATGAATTGAGTATGGAAGTCTAACAGGTTTACCGATAGCATCTACAGTCAAGAACAGAAACCACAGGCTGGAATGAGGATCCAAAATTAAAAAACAAAACAAAACAAAAAAAAAACAATCAAGAAGGACAAAGAAGCTTTTAAAATTATTTAACTATGAAAAAAATTTGGTATATTAAATTGTCTATAAACTCAATAAGCAGCAAGAAGTGATGATGTGGCTTTCCAAAACAATAAACAAATAGTAGGTGAGATCAATAGGAGCAATGAGAATTAACAGGGAGTCCTGCTGGGGATAGGGGCAGACAGCAGGGAGAGAGGACTCTGGAGCCAGGCTCGCCTCTGCTTTCATCCTGGCTCCGCCACTTCCTAGCGTAGACAGGTGGTCAGCTGCTATACGCATACTGTTTCCTCATTCATCCAACCGGGAGGAAGACTAGTGCTACCTAGAGCCATTTTGAGGATTAAGTAAGTGTATGTAGAGTGCTTAGTGTTTAGCACATCGGGAGCACTCAATGAACGTAACTAAGGGGAAAAAAAACCCCACATAGGAGTTGGAATGGTAAGACTGCCCTAAGATAATACCAGGTTTAAAAACGTTCAATACTTTGGCCACCTGATTCGAAGAGCTGACTCTCTGGAAAAGATCCTAATGCTGGGAAAGACTGAAGGCAGGAGAAGAGGGCGACAGAGGATGAGATGGTTAGATAGCATCACTGATTCAATGGACATGAACTTGGGCAAACCCCAGGAGATGCTGAGGAACAGGGAAGCCTGGCGTCCTGCAGTCCATGGGGTCATGAAGAGTGGGACACAACCTGGTGACTGAACAACAACAAAAATGGTCTAGTGTGAGTGCCTTCAACCAACTCTGCCAATACTTGTCCTTTCTTTTCTGAGTTATCCAGATGAAGGGAAGCAATAACAGTTTCAGTGCACTCTTCCCAGGTGTAACCGCAAACAGAGTGCTGTATTCAGTTTAGGTGTCCATGGAGAAGGCCACTGTCAACAAAGAGAACAGCAAAGAACTACACTCAAGGAGGGAGGTGTTCTCCCAACCCTGTGACCTAGTGACGAGAAAAGCAAAGACCCGGTCTTCAGATACATGGATTGTTTGGGGGAGAAGGGGCAAATCCTGTGCAACTCTGGAGATGAGGGCTAAGAGGACAGACTCTATATGGAGGCAGGCTCCAGCCTAAGCTAAGGAAGGCTGTTCCAAGACAAGCAGTTCCCACAAGAGCAGTGAGGACAGAACCCTCAGTATACTCAGGGAGAAGCTGGGTGGCTGTCGGGGAGACAGAAGTTTAGGCAAAAGCACTTTTAAGGCCCTTTCTCACCTAACAGTCTATGATTTTATGAGGTGAGAGAGCCCAGAGTATATTCAAGCTGCAGCATTTAGAAGTAAAACATTATTCCTCCAGCACAATGCAGTTAGTTGGTTTGCTAGGCGGCCTTGGTGGTGGTGGTGGTGGTGTAGTCACTAACTCATGTCCAACTCTTGTGACCCCATGGACTGTAGCTTGCCAGGCTCCTCTGTCCATGGGATTCTCCAGGCAAGAGTACTGGAGTGGGTTGCCATTTTCTTCTCCAGGGGATCTTCCCAACCTTGGAATAGAACCCTGGTCTCCTGCCTTTTAGGCATATTCTTTACCCACTGAGCTATGAGGGAAGATCAATCGCTATGCAGCCTTAGCCTCACTAAATCCACGAAGGGTGATTTTGATGTAAAACAAACAAAAAACCCTAAATGAATTAGAGGAACCATAACTGAATTTTACTCAACCACATATATTCGGGGCTAGGCTTAGCTAAAGAGCATAGTACCCAAGCAATACAAGGGTCTCATTACTTTTTGTACAGTGTTGTCTTCGAGAGGTGAATGCAACATACCTGAACTAGTATCCTCAAAAGCCAGGTTAAAAGGGGCCTCTCACTGTTCAGGGCTAAGGTGATCATAACAGAACACAGGCTGTCAGTCTGCTATACCCATTCAGAACACAGGAATACAGAGAACCTGAAAGTTCCAGGAAGCAAAAGTGGAAAGGGTAAAAAACGGAAAACTTTTTTTCTTTGGTAATGTCAAAACAAAATAAAAACTCCATCACTTTAACTCAGAACGAGGCAAATGAAACACATATGCCTTCATTTGACAAGGGGAGGTTAGAAGCACGCTTTGAACACTGACAGCATGGGTAGAGCCGTATGCTGAAATAATGGGAAGGATTGTCTCTTATGACTCAAAGAGGAGCAGATGGTCTGTGGGAGCAGAGAAGGACTTTTCCCTCCTGGGTGGAGAATGGCACCATGCTGGGGACTAGAGGTGGCAGGGGATGGAGGGCTCACCCGAGTTTGAAGCCCAACACACACCTGGATGTAAAACAGGATGAGTAGTTGGGAGAGCAGCTAGCTCTGTGTACTCTATTAAGGCCTTACATTTAATATGCTGCGCTCTAATGGTAAGTGCAAGGGAAGACTACTCCACACGGTATGGTTTGTAAAAGCAAAAAACTAGAAATTATCAACATGCCCAAAGGTTAACAGATGGTTAGTCAATCGTGGAGTATTCATAACCTGGAATATTTTGTAGCAGTTAAAAAAAAAAAAAAAGACTTGCGTGTGTCAATAACAGCACAATCATCAGGATTACCCAGGGTGGAAAAACTTAACACACACACTGGTGTGCATATACTTGTACTTGATAGATGCTTCCTTGGAAGTGAATCATCTCTGTGTGGGGTGTTATACCACAGACACCATGGCGACGTGTTCCTGGCATCCAGCACTGGGAGCGGCTCCTCCGGTCGCATCCACAGCTCTGAGGACAGCAGCTGCCTCCTGCCTCCTGCCTTCTCCTTCTATCTCTTTTGGAAAACTGCTGGTCAACCCTACTAAGGCTTCAGTGATGTTATACAGCACCCAGTGATTTCTATCAATCTCTCTCATTTTTAAACAACTGAGAAAAGATGTAACTTGTATATCATAAAATTCACCTTTTAAAAAATGTATAATTCGGTGGTGTTTAGTATACTCACAAGGTTGTGCAAACACCACCAGATTGAATTCCAGAACATTTGCATGACCCCCAAAAGAAACCCCATAAGCAGTCACTTTCCATTTTCTCCTTCTCCCTTAGACCCTGATAACCATTAGTCTACTTCTTGTCTCAATGTGCATGTGTGCTCAGTCACTTTCGTCATGTTTGACTTTTTGTGATCCTAGGGACTGTAGCTTGCCAGGCTCCTCTGACCAGGGATTCTCCAGGTAAGAATACTGGAGTGGGTTGCCATGCCCTCCTCCAAGGGATCTTCCTGACCCAGGAATTGAGCTCATGTCTCCTGAGTTTCCTGCATTGCAGGCAGTTAGTTTCTTTACTGCTGAGCCATTGGGGAAGCTCTCTTATCTCTATAGATTTGCCTATCCTGGATGTTTCAGATAAACAGAATCGTACAACATTTCCTTTTATGTCTAGCTTCTTGCAGTTAGCATAGTGTTTTCAGGATTCATCCACTCATGTAGCAGGTGCCAGGGCTTCAGTTCCTTCTTATGGTGGATGAATATTCCTTTGTCTGAATATAACACATTTTATTTACCAATTCATCTGTTGATGGACAGGGGTTGCTTCCATTTTTTGGTTATTAAGAATAATGCTACTATGAACATTCCTATATATGTTTTTGTTTGAACTTATGTTTTTATTTTTCATGTAAACTTCAAAGTGAAATCTCTGGTTTGTACGGTAACTCTATGTTTAAACTTCTGAGGATCGGCTGGACTACTTTCCAAAGGAGCTGCATTGTTTTACATTCCCACCAACAGTGTATGAGGGTTCTAATTTTTCCAAATCCTCATTGTTGTCCTTTTTGATTATCTTTCCAGGTGGCCTAGTGATAAAGAACCCTCCTGCCAATGCAAAAGATGTAAGACACCTGGGTTTGATCCCTGGGTCAGAAAGATCCCATGGAGGAGGGAATGGCAGCCCACTCAGTATTCTTGCATAGAGAATCCCAGGCAAAGAGTTGGACACAACTGAAGCAATTTAGCACATTCTAGTAAGTGAAAAGTAATATTTCACTGAGGCTTTGATGACTAATAATGTCAAGCATTGTGTGTGCTTTTTGGCCATTGTATATCTCCTTTGGAGAGATGTATGTTCAGATCCTTTTATTATTTTTAAATTGAGTTATTTGTCTTTTTATTAGTAGTAAGAGTTCTTTATATATCCTAGATACAAGTCCCTCAGAATTATAATTTGCTCTTATATTAAATATATATTTATAAAGTCCAATTTATTGATACTTTCCTTCTTTGATTTTTGACCCTCCTTAGGTGTCATATCTAAGAAACTGTTACTTAATCCAAGCTCATTAAGACTTATACCTATCGCTTTTTCCCCTAATAGTTTAATAGCTTTAACTTACATTTAGGTCTTTGATCTATGTTGAGTCTGTTTTTGTATGTGAAGTGAAGCAGAGAGTCTGATTTCATTCTTCTGCATGGGGATATCCAGCTGTCCCATGCACATTTGTTGAAAAGAATATTCTTTCCCCCAATGAATAGTTCTGGCACCCTTGTCAGAAACCAAAGGACTGGACTTCCCTAGTCGTACAATGGATAAGAACCCACCTGCCAATGCAGGAGACATGAGTTTGATCCCTGGTCCAAGAAGATTCCACATGCCATGGAGCAGTTAAGCTCAACTACTGAGCCTGCATGTTGCAACTACTGAAGCCCGTGTGCCTAGAGCCTGTGCTCCACAAGGGAAAATACCGCATTGTGAAGCCTGGGCACCACAACAAAGAATAGCCCCTAGCGAAAGCACTGGCGCAGCAACAAAGACCCAGTGCAACCAAAACCCCCCCCCAAAACCCAAAAAACGAACTGACCATGAATGACAGTGTTTGTTTCTAGATTCTCAATTTTATTCCATTGATCTACATGTCTGCCTGTATGCCAGTACCATGCTGTCTTGATTCCTGTAACTTTGTTGTTTGTTGTTATGTCCAACTCTTGTGACCTCATGGACTGTAGCCTGCCAGGCTCCTCTGTCCATGGGATTCTCCAGGCAAGAATACTGGAGTGGGTTGCCATTTCCTTCTCCAGGGGATCTTCCTGAACCAGAATCTGCTTGGCAGGCAGGTTCTTTACCACTGAGACACCTTGGAAGCACATTGTAACTTTGTAGTAAGTATTACAACTGAGAAGTAGGAGTACTCTGCTTATGTTCTTCGAGATTGTTTTGGCTGTTCTGGGTCTCCTGAATTTCCATATGAACTTTAGGATCAGCTTGCCCATTTTTGCAAAAAAAAAGAAAAAAAGACTGCTGAAATTTTGGCAGGGATGATGCTGAATCTGTAGATCAGTGCAGGGAGGATTGCATCTTAACAACCCTGTCTTTCAGTTTATGAACACAAGATGATTTTCCATTTATTCAGTTCTTCAATTTCTTTCAACAGAGTTTTCTAGTTTTTAGTATGTTTTGCACTTCTTTTGTTAAGCTTATTCCTAAGTATCTTATTGTTTTTGATGTATAAATGAATTTGTCTTTTAATTTCCTTTTCAGATTATTATAGCTAGTGTAAAGAAACACAACTGTCTTAATGAATAGGTAAAGAAGATGTGGTACATATATACAATGGATCATAACTCAACCCTAAAAAAGAAAGCAAGATTGTCATTTTGCAGCAACATGGCCTAGAAATTAACATACTAAGTGAAGTAAATCAGACAGAGAAGGACTAATATTATATGATATCATTTATAATATGGAATCTAAAAAGTAGTACAAATTAACTTATTTATAAAACAGAAACAAACTCATAGTCAGAAAACAAACTTATGGTTATCAGAGGGGAAGTCAAGGAGAGAGATAAATTGGGAATTTGGGCTTAACAGATATATATTACCATATATAAAATAGATAAACAACAGGATTTACTGTGTAGCACAGGGAATTATAGTCAATATCTTGTAAATAACCTAAATGGAAAATAATGTGAAAAAGATATCTATCTTTCTTGGGCTTAGTGCTAAAGAAACTGCCTGCCGGTGCAGGCGTTCAGTCCCTGGGTCAGGAAGATCTCCTGGCAAAGAAAATGGCAACCAACTCCAGTATTCCTGCCCGGAAAATCCCATGGACAGAGGACCCTGGTGGGTTAGAGTCCATGGAGTTGCAAAGAGCTGGACGTGATTGAGCACACACATGAGCACAACATTCTCTCTCTCTATATGCTACTGCTAAGTCGCTTCAGTCGTGTCAACTCTGTGTGACCCCATAGACGGCAGCCCACCAGGCTCCCCCGTCCCTGGGATTCTCCAGGCAAGAACACTGGAGTGGGTTGCCATTTCCTTCTCTGGTGCATGAAAGTGAAAAGTGAAAGGGAAGTCGCTCAGTCTTGTCTGACTCCTAGTGACCCCATGGACTGCAGCCTACCAGGCTCCTCCATCCATGGGATTTTCCAGGCAAGAGTACTGGAGTGGGGTGCCATTGCCTTCTCCGTCTATATATATATGATCACTGAATCACTTTGCTGTACACCTGAAACTAACACAATATTCAATTAAAACAGAAAGAAGCACAACCGTGTTTTGTATACTGCTCTTGTATCTTGTGATCTTATTGAACTTGTTTATTAGTTTTAACAATGTTTGGGGGTGGATTCCTTAGAATTTTCCATATAGATTATATCATCCCCAAAAAGATAGTTCTACTTCTTCCTTTTCAACGTGAATGTCTTTTATTTTACTTTCTTAGCTAATTACTTTAACTAGACCCTACAGTACAATGTTTAACAGAAATACAGTCCCTCTTTTTTAACCCTTCTCTCCTCAACCACTGACTTGAAAAGGGGAGGAGCCCCTATGATATTGGGTTTTAATATGTAGTAAGATTTTTTTTTTTTTTTACTATTTGTTATTATTTTGGGCTACCCTCGAACCTCAGTCAGTAAAGAATCTGCCTGCAATGCAGGAGACCAAGATTTGATTCCTGGGTTGGGAAGATCCCCTGGAGTAGGAAATGGCAGCCCACTCTAGTACTCTTGCCTAAAGAATCCCATGGACAGAGGAGCCTGGCAGGCTACAGTCCATGGTGACACAAGAGTCGGACATGACTTAGTGACTAAACCACCACCAATATATTTTTCTCTTGTGTCTTTGCAGCAGGTTCAGTCAAATATTTGTACAGCTTTTGTCAGTCATTCTTGGTCAAAATAATTGGCCAAAACACCAACTAAACGCAGAGCACGAGGGAGACATACGAAGAGTAAACAAATAATCTGTAAAAGAGAGTCAATTTAGGATTACATGAGATTACAGCAAAAGTACTCACTGGTTCAGTTTTTGTGAATGGCAAATTAATACTCATTAGCCAAGAATGTAATGTAGATAGTGCTAGAATTGGCTGGGGGCACGAGATATCCTCAGACGATGAGCAAAATAGGAGTGAACTCTTATAGGGTGGTTTATGTAATATAGGAATTATTTTTTAGGAAAATATTTCATAAGCAAATAGTGTTATAATAAATCAGTACCCCCACAGGGTTGCAATACAGAAAAATTATGCATATATGCTTATAAGGCTTATTATCCAAAGGATTCACGAGACAATGTGATTATCTTAGGGTGAGGACTACAGTGGTAGGGATGGAATTTTAATACTTTTCTAAACTGTTTTTGTTTTTGTTTTTTTAAATGGTTTACTAAGTAGTGCTTATGAACTACTTTATTTCTTCTTTATGTTTTTCTATATTTAAAAAGAATGTAGTCTACTAAATGTGATTGCAAAAAAGAAACACCAGGTACGTTACATACGTAATTATGGGCCTATCAAAGAGAATTCTACCCCTCCCTTAAAAATACTTGAGTGATGAGTAACCAGAGAATGGTCTGAAAAATGAAGAAGGAAGGGTTATTTGAGTCAACTATTCAGGATGTGTCTGTCATCTTTGCTGGGTAAAAGAAGTGCGAGCTGAGGGTGTCCCTCCACCCTCAGGAACTGAGTGGGCAGCTCAAGGGGGGTGGAGCTGGCCTTTGAGACAGGAAAGGGCAGGGTCTGTTTCTGGTTGGCTGGGAGCCCCTTAAGTTTTTCAGAAAATGCTGGCACAGGTACAGCAGCCTCCTGTCACGAAAGGGTAGAAGCAGTCTATACAGCTAGCTGCCCAGCATGTGTGATTCAAATTAAAAAAAAAAAAAAACAAACAGAAACAACAAAGCAGATAGGGATGATGGGGTGGAGGGGACCTTGAGCCTGAGTGATGGAGGGTGGAGGGCAAGACTTAAAAGATACTGGTATCGAGAACCTCACAGGCCAGTGCTAGTGGTCTGAGCTCGGGTTAGAGCTCTTGCAGGCCATAGATCAAAGAACGTTTTTCTTCTCAGGGCTGTAGTCAGATTCTCCATAGAGGCCAGGGAAGCTGTACAGAGCAGAGCCAGAGGGGACACCAGGGTGGCCCTTATGTAGAGATTAGACCAGAAGTAGGTTCCCAACAGTCTTAGAAGCATTGCCAAGTTGATTCTCTCCTCAGGCTGTTCATTTGAGCATCTTTCTTTAATGTTCAGATTTGGGGGGGGGGGTGGCACGGTGTGCTTGCTTTTAATCTTACCCTTTCCATTTGTAACCAGGCATTCTTCCACTTTTAAAAAAAAGTTCTCTTGGGAATTCCCTGGCAGTCCAGTGGTTGAGGCCCTGAGCTTCCACTACAGGGGGCTCAAGTTCAATCCCCAGTTGGGGAACTAAGAACCCACATGCTGTGTGGGGTGTGGCCAATAACTAACTAAAAAAAAAATTCTCTTAATTTCTTAGCAAAATTAATTTTGGAACATTCTAGCCAATTGCAAATTTGTGAGGAGGAGAGGTAGGTGTTTCTAGGCTCTGCTTGGTAAAGAGACAGGAGCAGGGTGCTCCATGGTCACCAGCTGGAGGGTGGAAGCCATGAAAGAAGAGAAGGAAACCAAAATAAACCAGGAGAGAGGGAGGCTGGTCATGGGGGCTGCGTCCTTGTGCCCTCTGTCACTTATTGAGCAAACATTTACCTGGTGCCAGAGGGTCTAGATGACAGTATCTACCATGTGCTGAGTATTTACTATAGGTTGAATCACAGGAAATTCACAATGGTCAGTCATTTTACAGGTATCAAAATGGCAATTTCCTGTGATTTAATCTAACACGTGTGTTCTAAATGATTTGCATGTACTCATCACATTTATTGCTCACATTCACCTATAAAGTGGAAACTGTTGTGTTACTACTCCCATTCTACCGTGAGGAGCTAAGTTCGGTATGGCTGTGTACCTCTCTCAAGGTCACAGAGCAAGCAGTGGAGTCAGCACTGGACTCAAATCCAGGCGTTTGGCTTCGAGGCTGACTTAACCTTGTGCTACTTTTCCTGGGTTGAGAAATGAACACTAACAAGCTCTAGAGAGAGTTTAGGTCTGCATCCTCAGACGATTTTTTTTCTAAAAAGAGGCAGGGTAGCCTAGGTCTTGGCCAAGAAGGCACTGGGACCGTTGCCCTTCACTCTGTTCAAGTCATAACAAACTTCACAAAGTTCATGTATTCAACCAGTTCCTTTATTATAGAGTCGGTCCTTATCTGGGATCAGAGACAGCTTTACATCCTTTTATTAGAAGCTGTCTTGAAGCTGTATGGACATTTTGATCAGTTTTGAAAAACCCCAAATGAGCAACTCATTAAAAGCCTTAGACATTTAAGAGGGTCCCAAGCTCTTCAAATCTCAGGTCTGGGTTCCTGAAACAGCCATCTAATTCTATCTGGCCTCTCTACTCTGTCTCTCTGATTGTACATTATTCCAAAGGCTGTAATCTTCCCAGAATTCCATTTTCACTATGTCATTCTTGGAACTGAAAAAGCTTCCCACTGCCTAGACGGTCACATGCAAACTCTTGAATTTGGCATCAAAGGAATTCCATTACTCAGCCAGGTCCACCTTCAGTCTCATAGGTTCTTAACAGTTCTTAACAGTCAGGAAACCCATTTCTCACTTAATGGCTATGTCCACAATCAATTCACTGTTTATGCCTGCCAGGCTTTGCTCATTGAGTTCCTTTCCCTTCAGTGCTTTACTAGCGTCAGTGCAATTCTCTCTTACCCTCCAAGCTCAAGCCTCACATCTTCTGAATGGCCCTTTCTAACTAAGCTTTCAAATATTAAACTCTTAGCTCTTTGAATTCTGAGGATGAAGCCTAGAATTTGTCTATCTACTCTCTTGTGAACAATATTTCAACTCTCTGAATAATATACAGAGAAACTCAGACAGAGATCATGTCTGCAACATTCACTTCTTCAGCATTTATCAAGCACCCAGCATTTAGCATTCTTGCCTGGAGAACCCCTATGGACAGAGGAGCCTGGCGGGCTACAGGGAGAAAGAAAGAAGAAAAATGAAGACGTTAGTTGCGTCTGACTCTTTGCAATCCCATGGACTGTAGCCCACCAAGGTCTTCTGTCCAAGGGGATTCTCCAGGCAAGAATACTAGAGTAGGTATTCTCTAGTATCCCAACCCAGGGATCAAACCTGGGTCTCCAGCACTGCAGGCAGATTCTTTACCATCTGAGCCACCAGGGAGAGATGGTGCCGAATGGACAGTTCAGCATTCACATCTGATCTTTAACAGAGAGCTGGAGGTTTGGGAGCCTGCACGAGAGGTGTGGCCAGCTGTGCCCATGCACCACTCATACCCTTTCATCATTTGTGTTCACATAAGCTCTTGGCATGTTCTCTGTGACTCTTTGTCAGATGTGACCCTCAGGTTGCCTGAGCCTATTTTGCCTGTGAACACAAGAACCAGAAGCACCTGGAATGTATTTCTCTCTAAGCAATGATGACAGGTCCTGGGACATTCACACTCTGGGCTCCTTGCCCCTGATAGGGACCACTCTGAAGCTGATTCACGTTGCCTCCAGAGCGCTCCTGTATAACCTGACTTGATATCATGGCACCCGGCTTGGCCGTCCATCCTCCCTTCCATTTTCCCCTTCTGAGACTTCTTCCTAACAAATCTCTTTAACAAGAATTTCATCTGCTTCTGAGGAACCCCCACGAAGAAAAAGTGTTTAAATGAAACTACTCCAGGAAGATGAGCAGTCAGGAGGGGTCCCCTAGGGAAGGCCAACTCTAAGTACAGGAAGTTGAAGACTGAAGGAGATGGAAGGGGGACAGCAGAGGGGACCAAGGAGAACCAGAAGAGGGGAAGCCATGAAAGTCAGGTGATAGAAATTTCCAGAAGGAAAGAGTTATTAACAGTACCAAACAAAGCAGAGGTGCCTAATACAGTAAGATTAAGAGGAGAGGAGCCTAATGAGTTAAGCCTAATAAGGTAAACTATGTTTATAGAATCTGGTGATCATAAGGGCACAGGGCCCTTAGGAACAATTTTCCCTAGACTTGTGACCCCGGTTCATGTCCAAAGTGATGGGAACTTCTTCCTCCCTTGATATGCTAATCTTCCTTCGCGTCTCCCTTATAGGCAGAGGGGTCTAAAGCTCACTCATAGATGTAGCTCTGTGATATGCATCAAGGCATATTCATTTCTAGTTCTGTTTCTGGAACCAGACATTTCTCTTTAGCTGTACTGAGACTGTCAGATTGGCACTCAGACATCTGAGAGGCCAGGATAGACATGGATGCTGATGTGCTTACAGAATCAAAGGCTGGTGGCTTCAGTCTTCCCTTTGGGGCAGGAGCAAGAGAAGGAAGGGAGGTTGGGGAAGGTCTGGAATAGATACCAAAGGCAACACAGAGGGAGCTGCCCAAGGAGGAGAGAAGGGATTTACTTGTGCCCGCAGGGCCAGTGAAGACTGAAAGAATTCCGGGGAGTGTTCAGGCTCAGGGTGGAGAGGCGGTGGTGAAGACTGACACTCTGGGCTGGAGTTTTTCCATGAGAAAGGCTTGTGTGGCTGCGGATGGACACGTTCCCACACGTGGGTGGGAAAAGACTGCTGTGTTCTTGAAGGATTAGAAATAAGAACTTTGAAAAAAACTTTAAAGGTGAAGACTTCATGCACACTAGAAAAGGTTTACACATAGGCTTTTAAGGGAAAAATGGAAAACAGTGCTTAGGTACTGTGCAAATTCACAGGACTTGTGGCAGGACCATTCCATTTTGGCCATATAGAGTTACAGCCTTGAAGGGTTTCCTCTTATTATGGGATGTCTTTGTAATAGGGGAGGGAGCAGTGAGGGATTCACGAGGAAGATAGGAGAAGAGCTCACGTTTCTCTAGAACCGTATCAACTGTGGAGGCAGTAGCTAGAAAGAGCCACGTCAGACTCTGGGCTTGTCAGCACCTCTTCAGTGTGATATATTTTAAGGTTTTCTCAGCACGAGCTTGACTTTTAACAATGAATCCAGAAAAGGGGGGAAGTGATAATAAATCACAAACAATAAAAACCAATAGAGATTTCTTCTCACCCTGCCCCCTGCCACCATAGCTCTTCCATCCCTCAGGCTAGTCATGATACGCTGACTGAAAGCACTTAGAAGAGGCTGGAAGGAGCTACACTCTGGAGACCAGGGGCACGGGAGCCTTTCAGAAGGCACCTTGCTTGTCAAGAGTCATGGCTGCTACACTGGACAAGGGAGGGGCTTTTAGGCCGGGGGCTGGGGAAAGGGATAGGAGAGCGTAAAGCGGTGGCTGCCAGGCAGGGGAGAGTGAATGGCCGTAAGATCAGGCTTTGCAGGGCCAACGGTTCTGCCTGCGGTGGTGGAGAGGTGTGGGAGGGTCTGGAGACAGCCACTGGGGTCTTGTCTATGAGAAAGGCATTTTAATAATTAACAAACGAGAAAAGACATGGAGCCAGTAGTAATGTGACCCTACCCTTTTGAAACTATGCCTTAGGAGCCTGCAGGCATGTTACAGGCTCCCCAGCCAGTGAAGGCTGAGAAAGCTGGGAAAATACAAGGAACTGCTGTAACCAAATAAAACTTACCACTAGGTTGATTTAAGACACATTTGATGAGAGCCTTCATTCAACATTGGGTATATGGAAGGCACAAATGGAACAGGTCTTATACATTACTGAAATCAGCAAGTCAAAGACAAACATTATTTTAATTTTTCTCTTTTCACATTGTTAATATTCCTTTAATATCATCAACACAATATTGAATTTGCTGTTTCCCTATATTGACTGAAATAATCAGAAACGCTCTTATGTGTGAAAACACAAAGATGCTTTGGTCTAAGAACTCTTTTTTCAACACAACCTTCATGTCCTTCCACAGTTCAAGATGCCTGGAGTTTTCTTTCTTTCTTCTTCTTCTTTTTTTTTTTTTTACTGCAACTAAATGTTATATCAAGTTCTTCAGAGGCAGGGAGATAGAGTAGGGAAAAGAGGATTATTTCAATCCCCACTCTGCTCTTAATCAGCTATATGATGTTGAACACCTTAACCAGTCTTTCAGAACCATGAATTACCCAAGTGAAGATGTTAAATAGCCAGCAGGAGAAGTAAGGAAGGACCAGCAGTGAAGCAGAAGGTAATCAAGGAGAGTGTGACACAGAAGCCAAGAGAAGAGTTTTTAGAAAGAGTGGTCAACCATGTTGAAAGTTGTTGCAAAGTTGAAGTTTCTGTTGCATCTGGCAATGTGAAACTAAGACTTCTAAATTGTTCTTGGTCCATTACTTCAAGACCATGGGGTATCTTAAAAGAAAGGGAAAAAAGATAGCATCTTTGATTATTACTTTATGAGACTTCTCTCCCAAGGTCTTATTTGTATATTAAAACAAAAATCTGAGAATAAATTTTTACAACCCTGGTTTTTCCTTTCACTTCCTGTCATGTCTAGGTTCTCTGTGCCCATTTAAGGGAGAATTCTAAGGGATAGGAGTAAACTAAACTGAGACTGTACAATTCAGGGCAGGTTCAGAAACATTTCCTCTTCATTGTAAGTGCATCTGATAACAATATTTTCCATACTGATGTGCAACAAATCTTTCAAATGCACTCATTTCATGGTTAGCCTAAATTTAGGCAAACACAATTTCTGAATACTAAGAAAAACAAATGCCATAATAAGCCTTCTAGCACAAGGGTCTAAAAATAGTGTATTCCTTCTTCCAGCTCCAAACACAAAGGAAAAGCTCTCGGACATCAGAAGTTCCATGAACCCCCGAGACAAGGCACATGTGTGTACTGACTTCGCAGTGGACATCTAGCTGTTTATAT
This sequence comes from Antilocapra americana, assembly GCA_007570785.1. Taxonomy (NCBI): domain Eukaryota; kingdom Metazoa; phylum Chordata; class Mammalia; order Artiodactyla; family Antilocapridae; genus Antilocapra; species Antilocapra americana. Next base: position 18,650,267 of record ML661897.1, read on the forward strand.
GTTGGGAACACATTTCATCAACTAACTTTAGTTATAATATCCTTACCCACTCGGATGGTCTGTGGTCATTCACAAACTGGAAGCATTGAAGGGACTTAGAGACTTGGAAAGTAGGGAAACTGAGTCTTGAGTCTTGGAGGGATTGGTGAAGTTACACAGCTCGCACACCAGTCTGTTCCTGCATCAGCCGCCTTAAAGCAAACCTCCCAGACCCTCACCTTGCTCCCTTCCCAGCACAGCTCCTCTCACAAAGTCCAGACTCAGTGTCTCTGCTTCCTGACCTCCCATTCACTCTCTACTCACTTCCATCTGACTCCCTTCTCCACAACTCATGAATAAATGCATGCATGTCAAGGTCACCAACATCTTTCATGTGATCCAAACAAAGGTCACTTCTCTCCATCCTTTTTACAACACCCCTCAGCAACATCTGACACCCCGCTTCACCGTCTTGACTCATTTTCTTTCCTGGCTTCTATGACTCCTGGCCTCTGGGTTTTTCTCTACATTGATTTCCCCAGGTTCTCTGCTGACTCCTCATCTTCCTCCCAACCTCTTCTCTCACATTTTTTTTTTTTTTTTCTACCTGGTGATTTTAACAGGCTCAGAATTTTAAGTATCCATAGGGTAAATGTTTCAGTCTCTCCACTGAGCTCCTGACTTGTAAACCCCACTGCGTTTTCCATATTGAATATCTGTTTGGCACATCAAACTTCACAACATGCAAGACCGAAATCTTTATTCTTCCCTCCAAAGCCTGCTCCTCCCAAAGTCTTTACCATCTCACCAAATGGCATCACCATCTGTCTACCCAGCTGCTCAAGTCAAAAGCCTAGAAGTCATTCTGGACACTTTCCTTTTCCTTTTCTCCGTATTCAATAGACCAAAGACCTGCCAGTTCCACTGCCAAAGCATGTCTTAAACAGGTCTGCTTCTTGTGTCTACCCTGCTGCCACCAGGACCTCTAGTGTGGACTACTGCAACCTTCTAACCCTTCTCCTTGATTTTTGTCTGCTGCCTGAAGTCCATGCCTCACGACGGCCAGGGAAGCAGTGTAAAAACACCAGACAGATCAGATCCTCGGTCTTTAAGGCCATGGTGTAACTCAGGACAAGGCCGGATGATCCAGCTCCCACTCACCTCTCCCGTCCTTCCAACTGCACCATCTTCCTTTCCTCCTCAACCCCAGCCTGCCAGGCCCTTTCCTGCCTCCAGGCCTTGGTGCTCCTCCAAGAGGCACTCCCCAACCTCCCTACTATAAATCTCCGGGTTCCCTTCGCATCAGCTTCTCACTGCCTATAACTAGCTGTGCACACAAGAGGGTCCCCGCTAAGTGAAAGTTCCAAGAGAGTGGGGACCCTATCCACGGTGGCCATGGGTGTCACCATTCTGGCAGCTGAGGGAAAGGATGCTCATAGTGGCGCTGGGTGGGGAGGGCAGGCTCCTGGCTCCTAAACAATGGATGAGTCAGCTGACGCCCGCCCGCAGTTAGTGTTGTAGGGAGGACCTCTCCCAGGGAAGAGAGGCCACACCCAGCGCTGCTGCACAAAAGCACTGGCCAGCCTCACCGGGGTCAGGCTGGGCTCGGCATTTCCCTCAGACCTCGGCCTTAGTGTACAGTCACTGCAGAGGGGGGTGTTTATTTAAAAACAAGTAGCAACAGAACCGGTCCAGGCAGGCTTCTACCCAGGCAGTAGACTGGCCCTGGGGGCTGCCATCTAAAATAAGGGGCGATTCCTGGATGGCTGCCTTCCCACCTGTCTGACTGCAGATTCCAAAGGCTTGGCTCCAGTCAACAGGGGGGCAGGAGGAAAGCTTCTGTTGCCATAGTAACCACAGTGCTCCTGGGGCCTAGGCTCAAGGTTTCAGATAAACAACTATTTAGAGAAGTGAAGAAAAGAAGAGGAGAGAAATTATAAAAAAAAAAAAATGGTGAAATGGCGAGAAGTAATCCTACAAGTGCTGCAAGACACATTCTGAAAATAAAACCGGGGAGCCAAGAGTAGAATCCTCCCACCAGCACGGGAGTGGCCTCCTGCCCGGGACCCAGCCGGAACAAAAGGCCCCATTGACACAAACATCTGTTACTACTAAACACTTAGGAATCAATATTTTCCTAAAGGCTTTTTTTTTTTCTTTTCTCCTTTTGGCTTTAAAGGGTTACTGTCTGCCAGGTTACCAGACCCTCACCTTCTCCAAGTCCACGGTCACCATGTAAAGTGACTGTTAGAACTTCAAATGAAGAATTTGATCCTGGAAATGGCCCTGTGCTAGCTTTTTTCCTGAACACAGACACCAGGAAAATGTCAGAAGGCAAATCCAAACCCACGCCCTGAAAGACTTAAAATGTTAACAATCACATCCCTGGGAGGATGAGTAATTTAGCCCAATTTAATTTAAAAAGGAAACCCAGCAGATTTAAGAGATGGCCTGGATGTGCCTTGAAGGGAAGGAGGAGTGTGATGGGGAGGACGGGAAGGTGACAGGATCATGGGGGCTTTACCTCAACACCTGCATTTCCTCTGGGGAGTTCTGCACTTCGTCCTGGAGGCGATGCCAGCGCAGGCAAGCCCTCAGCTCCTGCTGCTCCTGGGCCTCATGGGGGGCCAGCTGCTTGGAGCACAGACGCACAAACACATACGCACAAAACACAGTCACTGTTGTCCTCTGCAGAGTCAGAGCCGCCCAATGGAGCAGCGGGCTTTGTTTCGGTGGGGATGGCACAGACAGCCCCCACTGCGCCTTGTGCCCCATAGGGAAAGTCCAAGGGCCAAAGAGGCTTTTTAGGTCCTCAAACGAAGAACCAGCCCTCCCTCCCATGCTGCCTGTATGGGAGGTGCCCCCTGGTCCGAGAGCCTCTCCTCCTCCCCCTATCCGCTCTGCCCTGGAGAGAGCAGACCTCCCTAGGAGCCAGTTTTCCCTCTGATTCCATCCAGCCCTTTCTTGCCTTGTCTCTTCACACAGGGTGGGAAAGGTTCCCTCCATTTACCTCCTATTTTTCCCCAGCCCCCAGTTTTGTTAAGGGCTGTTTACAGTGGAGCCTGCTAATATAACCCAGATGACTCTGTTTGCATATAACCAGGAAGAGCGCAATGCCTGGACTCCCCCTCGGGCGGGAAGGCCATCACCCCTGCCCTACTGGTCAGAACTGGCTGCTGTCACCCGTGTGCTCACAAGGCCCCTCGGCTTTAAATGCCACAGTTGCGGGGGCGGTGGGGTGGGCAGAAGGACATCCACCGGGGACGGAACTGTCAGTGTCTACAGGCATTCCTGGAAACTAACAGATATTTACTGATTCTCTGCTAGGCCCTGGGGACATAATGGACACGACTCTGAACCTGAGAAGTCCAGAGAGACAGATGAGAATACTAACCATTGGAGTCCAGTGACAGTAGGGCTTGAGGAAGGACCCCAGAGCCCCCCGGACAACCAGGGTGTTCAGAAGGTTTTCCTGTGGAGGGGATGGGGTTTGAACTGGTACTCAGGGAGAGCAGAAGTCAGCTAGGAGAGGAGGAATTTCAGGAAGAGGGGAAGCATGTACAAAGCTCATGGGGCCTGGAAAGAGTGTGAAATCTTTTTAAAATGGGGAAGGTTAGGGTTGGCCAGGGAGCAGGCTGCCATTCAGGGAGGGACAGAAGTGCCAAGTAGCTAGCAGTGGTAACATGAGCAACAAAACTTGTGTCCTGTTGTTCCGCACTGAATTGTGTTTGCCCAGCAGAAATCCTATGTTGAAGACCTAGTCACTGGTGTGACTGTGTTTGGAGACAGGGGCCTCGAAGGAGGTAATTAAGGTTAAAGGAGTTCGAAAGGATGAGGCCCTAATCCAATAGGGTTGGTGTCTTTGTAAGAAGTGGAAGAGAAACGGAAACTCTCTCTCTGGGCCATGTGACAACATAGTGAGAAGACGGCCCTCATCAAGCCAGGGAAGAGAGGCCTCACCAGAAACCAAGCCTGTCAGCACCTTGATCTTGAACTTCCCAGCCTGTTTAAGTCTCCTGGTCTGTGGTACTTTGTTATGGCAGCCTGAGCTGACTAAGACACCTGTGAGGAAGTCTAGACTTTCTCCAAGTTGATGACAAGTTATATGACTCAACTTGCCACTAACTCAATTCACTTCTCTCTACGGAATGCCACTTTGAGAGGAGTGGAGGTTTCTATCTCCCTGTTCAGAAATCCCCCACTCCCCTTTGCTGTACTTGATAATCTGTGGTGCTGCAAAGTATAGTCTCCTGGGCAGAAAAGCAACATTGCACCCTCCTACCTTGTTCAGTGATTAAGTAACCTGTAGACCGGGAGAGTCTCCTGAGGCCACCCAGCCCCCATCCTTTTCTGCCCTGAGGAGCACTTTTCTCTGACTGAGGAGGCTTGGCAGGGACCACCAGCAGCTCAGTCTTATTCAACCTTCAAGGAAGGGATCAGAGCAAGGGATGAACCCTGGAAATGTTTCCAGACTTTGTGCTGATTCCAAAATGGACACTTGGCTTTAGGGGGTTTCTGTGTTTTCACCTATTGAAGATTTACTGCATGTACCTTAAAGGATGATGAGGTGGACTGCCCCCAACTCCAGGTTAAGGGTAAAGGAGGGACAGAGAAACTTTAACCCCTATTTTCCCTTTGAGGCTCATAAGAAGTCATCTCCTCCAAGAAGGCTTTCTGGATTTTCCCATATCCAGCCTCTTTCACCTTTGAACCCCCACACTACTTAGTGTTTACCTCTCTTTTCTAACTTATTTTCTTCTTCTTTCCACTATATGCTTTCCTTATCTTCAAAATTAGACTCTCGCCTTTTTCAAAGCAGCGTTGTGGACTTAGCTGTTTATCTCTATGAATCTAGCAGAGAATGGACACATGGAAGGCCTATAGCTGTGAGATGCAGCCGGGCCAGCTTTGTGCCTCTATCAGTACAGACAGATGCAGGGCAGAACAGCTAGAGGCAGGACCCAAGCAAAGAGATTCCAGGAGGTAGAGGCAAGAGGAAGGATAAAGAGGGAGTGCTCTTTGGGGATTCAGGACATAAAGGGCAGAGAGATGGTCATCAGACACCTGACATACACTTATGATTACCAGAATAGCACAAACCTGATTGTCTAAGATGGAAGCACCTCAGGGGAGAGATGGTGAGAGAGCCACATTTACATTAAACCTATTCAATCCTTGCTGAATGCCTACTCCATGCAAGGCGGTGGCAAAAACAAAGATGAAGAGAACAAGAAGGACAACTGGCATTTCTTGCACACACTCTATGTGTTAGGCACGGTGCTAATAAGCTCATTCACATAGCACTCCTTCCACTCTGCAAGGTTAAGCATATTATAAATGAGGAAACTGAGCCTCAGGGAGGTGACTTAACCTCCTAGCACTCACAAAGCTGGTAAACAGCAAAGCTGGGGTTCCAACCCGGGTCCTACTTCAAACCCAGCCTTTCTGCTCAAGAATCTGCCATGTCACCTCTCTTCACAGGATTCTACATGGAGGGGGACACAGCTTTGCACATTGCTAGCTCAGTAGCCAAGGTGGGAAAGGGGGGATGTGAGCAGGACACTGTGCCACCGTGAAAGAGGTTATCGCTTACTCATGAGGATAGGAGGAAAAAGAAAAAAGTGAGAAAAAAGAGGTAAGTACAACTACAGTGCAAACTCAAAGTTTCTAGAAGAGCATTACTGAACTATGAATGAGATGAAGAGCCTGGGCTATCAAAGGAAGGTGCCCTTGAGCTGGCTAGTGAAAGGTATACAGGATTTCAACAGGCAGAAGGAACTTGGACAAAATCACAAACTTGCAATTTCAGAAGAATTCAAATAGTCCAGTATGCAGAGATGGTAGGGAAAAAGATGTGACCAGATATTAGGAACTGGAAAACAAGCAGGAAGCAGGTCAGCTGCCATATCTTCCTTATTGCTGGTGGCTAATCCTTTAAAGCTGAGGTTGTAAACTAGGAGTGTGTTGACCAGGTCTGGCCTCAGTGTGTATTTGGTCTGCATATTTTTCACACTGATAAATTTCACATAAAAATCCAGAGTCATAGGTTCTTTTAAAACACTAGAAGTCCTGGCTCTAGTGAGCCCTCCTTTCAACATGACAGCAACTGGTTAGAACCGAGGAGAAGTGGCCGGTGTACCACGGTCCTCCCCGTCCCCTAATCTGCAACACCAGCTGCTTCATCCCTCATTACTTGCAGCAGATATCTGAGATCATGATTCTGGATTTAAAATTTCACCTCATCGTGTAACAAAGCAGAACACGGTCGATGTCAACACAACCACAACCACAAAGCGGTGCTTGAGCATGCCACAGCACCCCCAGTTCTTCAAGTCTTGGCTTAAATGTCTCCTCATCAGAGGTCTTCTCTGACAAGCACGTTCTAAAACAGCACTTCCTCCACCCCTCTCTGTCTGGCTTCATTTTCTTGACAGTACTCATCCCTGCCTGTGGCAGAGGCTGATGTTTACCTACCTGGTCTCTCTGTCATCACGAGATTGTGAGCCCCAGTGAACCCCACAGGGAGCAAGGTCTCTCCTCTCATTTACAAAGCAAACAGAACAAGGGCCTAGGTGCCCAATGAGCACTCAATACCTATCTGCTGAATGAACGGAAAGACAGTTGAACTTGACTCTGGGTACTGAAATGCTTAGCGCACTTGAAACTTACCTGCTGTGCCTTGGCCCAGAATACATCTTCCAAGTGAGTGGCGAACCCTTCACTCAGCCACTCCTCCGTCCAGTCTAGAGCCCCAATCGCCAGGCCAAACCAGGCGTGAGCAATTTCGTGGCAGAGACGGGTCCCACAGAGCTGGCTCATTCCAGTCAAGGTGCTCTGAGAGAGGAAGACGATGTGTGGGCTGTGGATAATAGGGGAGAAAACACACAGACTCTTGTCAGGGCCTGTCCTCATGGCTGCCCCCTGGGGCAGCTTTCTCAGCCCTGCCAACCTGTTATTAGCATGTGCACGCTAGATCACGAACGATAGGCTTGCAGCTTAGATGCTTTTAGAAATAAACAAAGTGGCAGTTTGCATTCCTGGCAGTGGTTCAGGCTGCCGTTTCTGCCAAGCAGTTGTCTCCGTCATCAGAAGGCTATTACCTGTAATAAGTAACCTGCACTGAGGTTTACACTGAAGAAATTACAAGGCAATGGAAGCATTTACCCTGAAATCTGGACTGTAAAAGAAGAGCAGGTGTGGGAATGTGAAGGCCATGCTGTCAAGACAGTGATCAAAGAAGACCCTTCAGCCAAAAACCCGAGTAGCTTATAGACAAAGTGAGAAGTCACGCAGAAGGACAGGAAAAGCTGAGAAGAATGGAACCAAACATTTTCTGTTTCAGGCCAGGGCTGGTTACAGAGGTAACAAACTCACAGGTGCCATGGATGGGTGAGGTTTCAAGAGACTCTGATAAAGGCTGAATCTCTGTATGGCTGAGACTTTCAAAGGTATCTTTTCTTATCTACAGATGCTTATAATTCACATGACACAATGACAGGCAGAGGGAGAGAAGGAAGTTAACTCACTCAGGTGTGCAAATGGCCCCAAGGCTGGCACCAGCCAGGGAGATTTATTAATATCTAATCTCATTTCTCATACTTTGTTTTAAAACCTCAAACACCATTAGAGCTGCATTGATGAAATGGGAGGAAGGGAGGCTGAAGAAAGGAGAGGTAAAGGGAATATCTCTTGTGTTTCAGTATTTCTCATTTATCCAGGACTTGTTTACAGTCTTATGAATGAAGAATTTGCTCTGGGAAAAAAAACAAAAAAACACCTCTCCTCCATCAACTGAACACAAGCAGTTGTGAAACCTTCCAAATTAAGAAACTGTATACACTGGTTCCTTCCTTTAAAAGACATGCCTTTGCCATCATGCGGTCTCTGCACAAGCCAGAACTGCTTGCAGATTTGTCCTCCGCCCCCACGGCCACCAGTAGAGAAAACCCCACCTGTATTTCCCTTGCACAACATCACCCATTCAGTTCAGGGAGCTCAACTGAAATCGCGGCAGTCATGTGTGCCAAAACAGACAGCTTTCATGTGAAATAATAACAGGGCAGGCACGCAAATGAGAAAGTGTCTGCCAGGATCTCAGCAGAGTCCACCAGAAACTCCGGGAAATAAAAGTGTAGCTGGAACATGTAGGATACAAGGGTGCAATGCAGCAGGCGCCAACAGTATTTCAGAGCACTAACTCAGAGAAAAAGAAAAGGAAGGCAGGAAGGAACGCAGGAAGGAAGGAGAGAAGGGTGAGAGGGAGGGAGGAGAGTGGGAGGGAACCAAGAGGCACAGGAGCTAAACTTCCTCTTCCTGAGAAAGTCGCCCATGGAGAAGACAAACTGCGAAACCTGGCATTTTCAAGTAAATGACCCTTTGCTCTGGCATGTGCAGTGCTACAAAGAAAAGCCACAGAAATGTACCAAGTAAATAACATTCCAGACATACTGCTGGCAGCACTTCACCCTTTTGGCTAAAACAAAACAGAAGTAACTTCAGGCTTTGTAAACAGGCTCAAAGACAAGTCTACGTTGGAAAGGTCTGCTGGCCAGAGACCCAGACGGTGCACGCAGGGTTACAGACACGGTGTGGCTGAGCCGACCCCTCGGCCCAGAAGGGATACACACGCAGGAGACTGTGAAATTGCAGACTGTTCATGAGGAAAAAGTCTGCCCTGTCCATGGAGACCTGCTGGCTGCTTTGTCCCAGTGTGGAAGTTGATTCAGGCCCTTTTATGCAAATATCAAAGTCTGAGAGGGCTGAAGGAATGCACAAAGCAGCTGTGTGGGGGTGGCATTTCATTTTCCTGTCCTGTAATTTTTCCCCTTCAACAGTCTTTGTTGTCTCCACCAGACCCAGTATTTTGGAGATACCACCCTGGCCTTGGTTGGGCTCAGGACAGACCCAGACATTGCTGGAACAGTGCCTAAATTCCCATTCCCTGTCCTCAATACTCTCTTCCTAGCCAGGGAGAAATGTGTTTCCTACTGTCTTCTGAAAAAACTGAACCTTAAACTTCCTTCTAGATTGGAAGGACGTGCGTTTCGCTTGATACAAATGACCCTATTATCAGTGGAAAACATGACCTTCTCCCTGAAAAGCAATTTTCCAGTTGAGAACCAGACCCCAAATTCTCCTACAGTGGAGTTTTCTGTCTAAGGTTGCGTTTTACCTATGGATCATACCTCCCTATAAAGAAAATGGCTTCTTTCTTAAATTAAATTAAAACACAGAGTGAGGTTTTTATAATCTTTCTCAAGGGTTGTTAACAAAATCCTGACATAAAAGGACCAATAGAATTTTTTTTCAAGTTAAGAATAGAATTTACTCCTCTCTTTTTGAACTTAAATGTCAGGATTTTTCATGGTAACTAGAATTTTTAAACTGCTTTTTTCCCAAAAGTATAATGCTCAAATTCACTTCAAGGAGTAATATTAAATATTCCTCTACCAACAGATAATCTTTTTCACACCCTCCTTCAAAACAGAATGAATATTTAGAATTTTCTACTCAAACCTTTCACTTGATTTATAAGTTTCGCCCCTGGGCTCCTCACATTTTCCCAAGTTATCAGAATCGTATTCATGGTCCTAGTCAGTCAGCCGGGCATCAGTCTTCAGTCTGACAAGCTCCATTTGAAAACGGGTTTTCGTTTTTTTCTTTTCCCTTGAAAGGGCCTGTGTCAACTGCCTCTACAAATGCCAAATTGTTGATTCATCATCATTACAGAGGATGGAAGATAATCACTTCAGTGACATCTTCATCCTAAAAAAGTTTTTTAAATTTTTTTTTCAAAATCACAGAGTTGATCATTTTTCCCAAATAAGAAATGGGTGGGAAAGTAATATTTTCAACTCTCAAAAAGCACAATCCGTCTTATTTGTATTCTCCGTCATAAATCCTCACTGCAAATGATGTTGGGGCCGGCGGGGCAGAGCAGGGGGCGGGGCGGAGCAGGGGGGCGGGCAGGGCCCCAGCAGGACACGTGTGCTCCTTCCTTCCCGGGAGACCACCAGCCGGGCTGCCTCCCGACAAAGGCCACGTGGTATTGTCTGTCTGCTGCCTCCCCCCTCAAGTTTAAAAATATCATTTCTGGTCTGAAAACAGTTTCTCAAGACTGTTCCTAAAAGCTCCCTCCCCACCCAGATTAGAAGGCTGTGTCCGTTAATTTAAAACATGCTTCTAGCCGAGGAGGAAGGAGCGCCTTCATTACTCTCAGGAGCCGCTCCAGTCCTTCGGGAGGAATTCAATTTGGAGAGGAAATGGAGAATTTCATCAGATCTTAAGCAGGGGCTGGTGTGTGATTTATTTCTGCGTTGTCCAGGGGGACGTGACCAGCGTGGCCCACCTTGCCGCTCAGGAAGAGGTACAGCCCTGGGGGCTCCAGCCCAGCACCGCATCCCCAGCGGGCCAGAGCAGGCTGCAGGCCGACCAGAGGACAGGAAATTGCTTTTGGTTAGGGACAAGAGGAACCCTAGGGCACCCCACCGTTATCCTGGAGCAAATCCAACTCCCCTTAGGGGGAGCAGATTCACTTTTTATACAGGTCCTTGGGAAATGCGTCCAGGAAACAGACACATACTCATCAGGCTTGAACTTATGGGTTCAAAGTTTCTCACAGTCTCAACAACATGTGGAGCCCAACATTCCATTCCAAAGAGGAAACAAAAATCAAGAAAGAGGGGAACCCGGAGTACTTCCAGAGTTAAACTGGATAGTTCTAAAAGGACCTCATGATTATGTGAGAGCAGTTTTTGCTTGCATGACTTAATTAGTTCCATATATAATTTGGATAACTGAAAAGTTAAAGATTCAGAATACTTCCCAGGTGGCTCAGTGGTAAAGAATGTGAATACCAATGCAGGAGACGTGGGTTCGATCCTTGGGTTCGGAAGATTTCCCTGGCGTATTCTTGCCTGGAAAACTTGATGGACAGAAGAGCTGCTGGGCTACAATCCATGGGGTCACGAAGAGTTGGACACGATTGAGCATGCTTACGGACTCAGAGTAAGTAGCCTGGGGCAATGTGAAAGAGAGGACAAATAGGAGTTATGCATTGCTTGCTAACATTTCATGGCAAGATGGGCAAAATAAAGGACAGAAATGGTATGGACCCAACAAAAGCAGAAGATATTAAGAAGTGGCAAGAATACACAGAACTGTACAAAAAAGATCTTCACGACCCAGGTAACATGATGGTGTGATCACTTACCTAGAGCCAGACATCCTGGAATGTGAAGTCAAGTGGGCCTTAGGAAGCATCACTACGAACAAAGCTAATGGAAGTCATGGCATTCCAGTCGAGCTATTTCAAATCCTAAAAAATGATGCTGTTAAAGTGCTGCACTCAATATGCCAGCAAACTTGGAAAACTCAGCAGTGGCCACAGGACTGGAAAAGTCAGTTTTCATTCCAATCCCAAAGAAAGGCAATGCCAAAGAATGCTCAAACTACTGCACAATTGCACTCATATGCTAGTAAAGTAATGTTCAAAATTCTCCAAGCCAGGCTTCAACAGTACATGAACTGTGAACTTCCAGATGTTCAAGCTGGAGTTAGAAAGGGCAGAGAAACCAGAGATCAAATTGCCAACATCCGCTGGATCATCGAAAAAGCAAGAGAGTTCCAGAAAAACACCTCCTACTGCTTTATTGACTACGCCAAAGCCTTTAACTGTGTAGATCACAACAAACTGTGGAAAATTCTGAAAGAGATGGGAATACCAGACCACCTGACCTGCCTCCTGAGAAATCTGTATGCAGGTCAAGAAGCAACAGTTAGAACCAGATATGAAACAACAGACTGGTTCCAAATTGGGAAAGGAGTATGTCAAGGCTGTATGTTGTCACTCTGCCTATTTAACTTATATACAGAGTACATCATGTGAAATGCCAGGCTGGATGAAGCACAAACTGGAATCCAGATGGCCAGGAGAAATATCAATAACCTCAGATATGCAGATGACACCACCCTTATGGCGGAGAGTGAAGAACTAAAGAGCCCCTTGATGAAAGTGAAAGAGGAGAGTGAAAAAGTTGGCTTAAAACTCAACATTCAAAAAACTAAGATCATGGCATCTGGTTCCATCACTTCATGGCAAATAGATGGGGAAACAGTGAAAACAGTGAGAGACTTTATTTTGGGGAGCTCCAAAATCACTATAGATGGTGACTATAGCCATGAAGTTAAAAGACGCTTGCTCCTTGGAAGAAAAGCTATAACCAACCTAAAGAACATATTAAAAAGCAGAGACATTACTTTGCCAACAAAGGTCCATCTAGTCAAAGCTATGGTTTTTCCAGTAGTCATGTATGGATGTGAGAGTTGAACTATAAAGAAAGCTGAGCACCTAAGAATTGATGCTTTTGAACTGTGGTGTAGGGGAAGATTCTTGAGAGTCCCTTGGACTGCAAGGAGATCCAACCAGTCCATCCTAAAGGAAATCAGTCCTGAATATTCATTGGAAGGACTGATGCTGAAGCTGAAACTCCAATACTTTGGCCACCTGATGCAAAGAACTGACTCATCAGAAAAGACCTTGGTGCTGGGAAAGATTGAATGCAGGAGGAGAAGGGGACGACAGAGGATAATATGGTTGGATGGCATCACTGACTTGATGGACCTGAGTTTGAGCAAGCTCCAGGAGTTGATGATGGACAGGGAACCCTGGCGTGCTGCAGTCCACGGGGTCACAACAAGTCGGACATGACTGAGCAACTGAACTGAACTGAATTCTTTGTGTTGGAGAAGACTCTTGAGAGTTCCTTGGACAGCTAGGAGATCAAACCATGCAATCCTAAAGGAAATCAACCTTGAATCTTTACTGGAAGGACTGATGCTGAAGCTGAAGGTCCAATACTTGGGCCATCTGTGCAGAGAGCTGACTCATTGAAAAAGATGCCAGGAAAGACTGAAGGCAAAGGAGAAGGGGGCAGCAGAGGATGAGATGAGGAGATAGCATCACCAACTCAATGGACATGAATTTGAACAAACTCTGCGAAGTAGTGGAGAATATAGAGCCTGGCATACCTCAGTCCATGGGTCACAAAGAGTCAGACGCAACTTAGCAACTGAACAACAAACTCAGAATGTGCTTCCTCTTCCTCTGTCAGGTGTTATGTGGTTATGTGCTAGCATCTCACCCGGTACATTTTCAAACCAAATGCTCAGTTCTGGCCCCTTCATCTCTACAATGAAATCCCTCAGTCCCACTTTCAGATGCAGACTAAGGTAGGGGACATATCTATTGCCCCAAAGGAAAGAGATGGCCCAGATGGACGTGGAGGGCCCCTGCTCCCTCTGGCTCTGGGATTGCTTCCTTCTGCTCCATCAGGCATTCCACTGTGGCCACATTGTGTAGTCTTAGACTGGAGCCCTATGAGACATGGGGATGTGGCCCTTTCAATAGCTGGAGGTGGAAACCAGATCTAAAAACTGGAAGAAAACTTACTGCATCTGACCAGTACAAGGATTTAGGTTTGAGAGAAAAGGCTAGATTAGTATGTGTTTTCCTTTAAAAATGCTAAATAGCAAAGAGGCAGTAAAACATCTAGTCACTTATCTAAATGGATTTTGGCGCAAACTGCTAACATGACTATAGCAGAGAGTGACTGAGTGGAATCCCCAGGGCCAGAGACTTCTACCAGAAACATCCTTCTTCTAAAGACTCAAGTGCTCGAGTACGTGCAGTGTGCTAGGCACTGTATTTTATATACATCATCTCATTTAATCTACCTCATGACCTCAGGAGACAGATTTTGTTATCATCCCCATTTTAAAAATGATGAAAGTGAGGCACAGAGAGGTATAGTGCCCAGCTCAAGGTCACACACCTGGTAAGTCATGGAGCTGGCATTTCTACTCACATATTCTTGACCCTGAAGCCCTATTCTGACTGACTCTGCCCAGGGTCACTGGGTTTAGCCCTGTGACTTCAGGATCACTTTTCCTCTGTGCCATCTCAAGCCTAGTGGTGCAATGATCACTACTCTCCCTGGAGCTCCATTTTCCATGTTCACCCAAGAGGAGCCACCAGCCATGCCCTGCACCTCTCTCTGTTCCTTAAACTGGAGGTTACCAGCAGAGCTTCAGCCTCTTCCTGGTGAGAAGGAAGGTAGGGAAAGAAAGGAGAGGGGAAAAGAGAGAGAAGCATCACTAACACAGCTGATGCCTGCCCTCTCTATACCCTCCCCCTGCCCCACAAGGGCTAAATTCCTGAATGCAACACCCTTCTTCCTAACCTTGTCCTATGCCAGGTCTTTGTGGGCCACTGCAAGGAGGCGCTTAGACAAGCAAGTGCGAGGTTGCTTGGGTCAGTCCTTAGGGTACGATTTTAGGGTCCCAGGCAGGACAACACGCCATTCTGCCTACTGCCTTCCCCAGCCTCTGCCTCCCACCCACTTTTGTTAAGGCCTGACTTTTTTTCCCTAAATAGATGTTATTTTATTTAGAGAAGTTTTAGGTTCACAGAGAAACTGAGCAGAAAGTACAGAAATTTCCCATATCCCCTGCCTCATACACAGCCTCCCCCACTCTCAACATCCCCCATCAGAAGATACTTTTGTTGTTAGAAATGACAGCTCTCTTGATGCATCACCACCCAGGGTCTGTAGTTTACATTAGGGTCCCCTCTTGGTGTGGTGCATTCTGTGAAGTTTGGACAAACATATCATGACATGTATCCACCATTATGGTATCGTACAGAATAGTTTCACTGCCCTGAAAATCTGAATTTTCTGTTTTTCAAGAAGAGATGGTTTAAAGCAGGTCACAAACTCAAAGGACTGCAGAAGCCAAGAAGATGACAAAAAGCGGGAGGTGGATAACGCAATGGAGGGAGTAGAATAACAATGGGAAAGTAGACAATGACATGAAGGAAGCAGACAAGGAGATGAGAGAGTAGAGAGAGAGATAGGAGAAGTAGATAAGATGGGGAAGCTGATAACAAAAGTAAGGAAGCAGACAACAATAGAGGGAAGTGGATAAGGAGATGGGAAAGTAGACAATGAGAGGTTGGAAACAGATAAAATGAGGAAAGCAGATAACAAAAGGTAGGGAGTGGACAGCAAGATGGGAAGTGGAGAACAAGATGAAGGAAGTAGATAATGAGATTGGGGGAGTGATAATAATAAAGGGAAACAGGTAACTACAGGAGGAAAGTAGGAAACAACAGGAAGAAGTAGACAAAATTTAAAAAATAATGCTGTGCCAGAGCAAACCAACCTATGGACAGGAGCTACAAGTTTATCATCTCTGGTTCCCAGCGGCCATCTCAGGAGAAGTGCATGGTTTCACTGCACATGGAGGCGTAACTCCTGGATCCCACCATGTTTTGCGTGGCTGCTCATGGAAGACAGGGTAAGGCCTAAAAACTGAGCATGGATAACAGCTGGGAGGAGAGGGGGCTCTTACTGAGGCACAAGGATGGGGGAAGGGGTGCTTCTGAGGAGAGGGTTGGCCTTGGCCAACTGCTAAGAGAAAAAAATAATAGCATGATAATGACAAAACATGGAGACCACCTCTGACTCTTGAAAACAAAGATCGCCTCTGGCTGAAGACTGCAGAGCCATAGCAGAGCGGTGGACGCTTCACTTCTGCAGGTGGACATCGTCCCTAGTGTGGGTTTTCTGGACCTCAGCCCTGCATGCTAAGTGGAGGCAGCATTAGTACTCAATGTTAGGAGTTGACTGCACCTAACTTGGGCTGCTCTGTCTTGAGAAGGTGGTGGGGTTGGCATCTTGTGGTTGTGCTCACCTTTAAAGCTAAGTAAAGTTTCAAGTGACTGTTTCAGGTTTGAAAGCTAAAGAATCAAGAGACAAAAATCAGTATATGATAGAATTCTACAATTCCTCTGTTTCTGAATCTTAAGGTTCATGTTCAGCCTAAGGACTCTCTGGATTCTCATAGAGGAGAACAAAGGATTCACTTCATCTTGAAGTTGTTGAACACTCGGTGCTTTGGACACTGGGGGCACAGCCATACCCAAACTATATCAACAATATTTACTGTAGCTGAAGATGTCTTCTGAATCATCTCTAAGTGAGTTATGAACTGAGAGCTGTGCATTTTCTGCAGGATCTGGTAAGTAATTACCAATTAAAACATGTTGGCAGCCTCCACTGGAGCACGTGGATGACCAAATGTGATTCTCTCTGCTCCCTTACCCCCAACTCCTGGCCTCCCCAGCCAGGGTGATGACGTTTGTTCCCATAAAGAGAGCTAATAAAATTAGCCTCTACCGTGATACAGGGAAAATCTTTATTTAATAAAATAATGCATTGTGCTTCATTCCCAGAACAGCAATAACATGGCACAGCTGAGAACCTGAATAGCCCATCCAGTTGGTTTTGTCTGTGTGTACAAGTCTGTCATTTGTGACCATGTGGAAGCTTGGAAAGCTGCTTCAGGAAGGGGCACATTTAGGCAGCTTGCACCACCCTCAGTAAGAGCAGCGTGGTTACAAGAGTTTCCTTTGAAATACAGTGCAAGCACTCTGGGTTTGCAAATCAAGTCTAGAGAAAGAAATGGTGGGGATTTCCCAGAGTACTCAGAAGGTTAATCAGGAGGGGGCATCAGTTTGCTTTCACAACTGCCAACAAGCATCCACAGCCCCGTCAGGCAATCTGGGGATCTGAAACTTCAAGATGTGGTCAGAAATGTGATTCCGTGGCATACTGGGGGCTGGTGAAGGCAGCAAAAAGGCTGGTGGTTACAGACACAAGCCTCAATACAGCACGGCACGCAGGCTGAGAGGCTGAGCCCTGGAAGCAGTCACTGGTACGCAGACAGCCACACCACTTTTCAGCCAGCTTTCAAAGCAAGAGGTTACTTTGTGTAAGAACAAGCACCAGGGCTACCTTAGGGCCTAGGGTGTAGAATCAGTTCTGTCACGAAATCAAAGTTTGTTCTAGGATAAGAGAACTGAAGGAAGCTGTATTCAAGTATTCTCTGACAGTTGGAATGATGGTGGTGTAGAAAAAGGACAGGAAAAATAAAGCACAGATGATGGTAAACTCTTAGATGTTGTGTGCCCTTTCTCAGGCACAGTTCTAAGGACTTTCCATTCACTAACTCATTCAATTCTAACAATAACCCTGTGAGGGAGATATTATTATCCCCATTTTCCACGCAAGTAAACTGAGTCATAGAGCAGTTACAGGACTGCTCTCCCAAGATCCCATAGTTAGCACATATCAAAGCTGATTCAGATATAGGCAGCCTGGCTTTCTTTCGCATGTTTCGCTTGATCCACTTGAGATGTGTTTCAGAATCACGTAAAGATACAGTTGCTAGATAAATACCAGACACACAATTAAATCTGAATTTTGTATAAATTACTGATAATTTTTTAATGTATGTTGCCTGCAATATTGCTGAGCCTGGCAGTCCACCTGGAGGTCTTGTTAAAACATATCGTTGGACCCACATCTTCAAAGAGTCTGATCCACAGGCCTGGGTGGGGCCTGAGATCTGCATTTTCTATGAAGTGTCCAGTGATACTGATACTGCTGATCTAGGGACCACACTTTGAGAGCCACTAATCTACACTGTGGCGGCTGCTTTTTAACTTAAAAATATCAATTGCCAAAATTTATAAATGTGAAGATTTCACTAGAATTCCAGATTTTCTAATTTTATTTAAAATTTGAAAGATGTTGACTACACTCGACTCAACGGTCCTATGTAGTAACTGCAGCTGAACAGCAGCTGACCCTTTCAAATGGGACTTGGGCTCCCCAGCTCCCCACCACACTCTCCCATCTCCTTGCCACTGGCTGACTCCACTTGTCATTTATAATCATATGTGATTATATGTGCTTCCATCCACCCCTTTCTTATAGTAGGATTAAGAAAAAGTGAAATATTCCTTCTATCCATGTCTCCATCAAAAGCAGGTAGAGAAGATCAAGCATTCCTTAAAGGATGCTCTGCCCATGCACTTATTTATATTTGCTGATTGACTCCTTATGGACATGCGGATTTAACCTCTTGTTTAGTTTTTCTTATGAAAAAAATTCTACTATCAAACTTGCTTATGGCTATAAAACAGTTCAGCAACTCTGGCTTTGTGAAGAGAGCAAAGACACAAACTTCAGCCTAGTTCATGTCAGTCACTACAAATTCCATATTACCAAGAGTGGGATTAATTGGGTTTATTGTACTTTTTAAACCCAAACACAGTTTCAATTGTTGCTAGTCACTAATGGCTTATAATGAAGGCAGAGCTTGTTAGCTAAGCAAACAACTGGCATGTTTGTTTAAAGTGTAAATAGAAGGAAAATTCATGAATTAAATGAATGAATTCGATGATTGTTCTCCCAGGGCTGTAAAGGAGCATTCAGCTGCCATAATATATATCACCACCTTTGTTAAAAGATTAGCTTGCTCAGTTATCTATCCAGCCAGAGATCTTCTTAGTGGCTGCTTACAAAGTAAATGTCTCTCTGAATTTTTGAAAGTACTCATCCACAGCAATAAGTGCCATTAAGGATAGGGGATCATCTAGCTCTGGGGTTCATAAATAACTGAGCTTTTAAGAACAATAGGCATATTTCCGAATCTCACTTTGTGACTCCACAAATAGACCAAAGCAGCATTCGCGTGGAGATAAAGGGACAATATGCCTCATATTTTCCAGGGTGGTCCTAGAAAGTATGGAACAGATGGTCATGCTCAGAGGTACTGTACTTAACAGCATTTCTCTTAAAAAGGTAATAAACCCTACCAGAAATAAAAATAAACAAGTAAAAGGTTTTGCTAACCTTTTCATTTAAAATTACGAGCACTGCATTTCTTCTCCACATGCATCAGGTTTCCTGGCTATCTAGAGTTAAGTCCCATTTTCCTGGGATGGTTCCCCTGGAGGTGCTCACTTTACTGATAGTATGTATATAGGGGGAGGGGATCATAGGAATTCTTCACCTTTGAAATAATTCTTAGTGCCCATGTCCTCATTTGGGATGCATTCAGTTGCAAGTAACAGAAAAGATAAGTAGCGCTGGCACACACAAGCAGAGGTTTTCTCCTTCCCTGTAACAAGAACCCTTGAGGAGGATGGTTGCTGGGGTTGATTCTGTGACTCAGCAATGTGGTCAGAGAGAAACTCTTAATGAGGGGAGTAAAAAATCTGGCTTAAAATTCAACATTCAAAAGACTAAGATCATGGCATCTGATCCCATTACTTCATGGCAAATAGATGGGGAAAAAATGGAAACGATGACAGACTTATTTTCTTGGGCTTCAAAAATCACTGCAGATGGTGACTGCAGCCATGAAGTTAGAAAATGCTTGCTCCCTGGAAGAAAAGCTATGACGAACCTAGACATCTTATTAAAAAGCAGAGACATCACTTTCTGACAAAGGTCTGTATAGTCAAAGCTATGTTTTTTCCCAGTGGTCACATATGGATGTGAGAATTGGACTATAAAGAAGGCTGAGCGCCAAAGAATTAATGCTTTCAAACTGCGGTGCTAGAGAAGACTCTTGAGAATCCCTTGGACAGCAAGGAGATCAAACCAATTACTCCTGAAGGAAATCAAGCCTGAATATTCACTGGAAGGACTGCTGCTCAAGCTGAAGCTCCAATACTTTGGCCACCTGGTGCAGAAAGCTGACTCATTGGAAAAGACCTTGATGCTGGGAAAGACTGAAGGCAAAGGAGAAAGGGTATGGCAGAGGATGAGATGAGTAGATAGCATCACCAACTCAATGGACATGAGTTTGGGCAAACTCAGGGAAGGACAGGGAAGACTGGCATGCTGTCATTCATGGGGTCACAAAGAATCGGACATAACTGAGCTACTGAAAAACAACAACCACACTCTGCCACACTCATCATGTTCACTTTTATCTTCATGCTTGCCACCTCATGGTCACAAGGTGGCCACCACAGCTCCAGGCATCACTTGTATGTTCAAAAGAAGGAAAAGGGGAGGGGGAGGTGCAGAGGAGGGGAGCTGTGCCAGCAACATCTATTTCTTTCATCAGAACCTTTCCTAGAAAGCCCACAGCATATTTCCACTCATTGGCAACCCAAGTTACAGGGCAGCATGGGTAAGCAGATCTTCGGTTTTTTCTGATTCTCTGGTAGAGGTAGACAGGAAGAAAGGGGTTGCTTACCGCGTGCTGGGTTAGCCAACCCACAGGGTTAGCTACAATACCCCAGTGTAGCCCTCTTTCTCATCAATATTAGAGAGTCATTCTTTGGGTCTTTTAGAATGCAAATACTTTTGTTGTTGTTGTTTAGCCGGTAAGTCATGTCTGATTCTTTGGTGACCCTATGGACTGTAGCTCCCAAGGCTCTTCTGTCCATGGAATTTTTCAGGCAAGAATACTGGAGTGGGTTGTCATTTCCTCCTCTAGCAAATACTTTGGGAAAGGATAATATAATAAATTAATCCACACTGAAGTGTTAGTAACATATCATATCACATTTTTCTAGACAGGAGGTATTCTGAACATGTGGATAGTGGGGTGGGCAAATTGCATACTTAAAAGACACATTCCACCTATTTCCCAACTTCACCTGATGCTGGCAAAAATTTGACTTTTATTTACCTTCTGATCCTCCACAGAGGGCCAAAACTCTACTAAAGCTAAAGGCAATACTATACCTGGTGGTAGTTTTTAAGAGCTCAGGGTTTGGAGACAGAGCCCTGGCTTTGACTTGGGACTCTCCCATCTACCATCACTTATCTGTGGCTGTTGTAACAAATAACCACAAACTTAGGGGCTTACAAAGCACAAATTTATCATCTTACAGTTCTCTAAGTCAGAAGTCTGACTGGGTCTCACTGGCAAAAGTCTGTGCCATTAGAAGTCAGGACACTGGTCCTTGTGTGTGTCAGGTGGGAGGTGACTGGAAGGGGGAAGACACAGGGATCTTCTGGGGCACTGGTCACATTTTGTTTCTTGATCAGAGTGCTTGTTATGGGGGTGTGTTCAGTTTGTGAACTTTCAATGAGAGAGGTACACTTAAGATGTACACTTTTCTGTATGTATTGTACTTCAATACATACAGAAAAGCTAAACAAAAACACACAAACATCTTGGGAGGTCTCCATTTTCTCCTTGGAGAATCAAGGCAAAGATTAAGCCAGAGTCTTGTCAGTAGAGGCAGAAATGAGATGGAGACTAGGCCTCCTGCCCCTCGTCTTTCCAGATGAATGTATTCCAGGCCAGTTCCCAACACTAATTATACATATATTTTAAATCTTTTGAGGAAAAGGGTATTTTTTTTTTCAATTTGCTTTCGCCATAGAGTCACCTTTCTATTGCAAGTAAAAGGTACATTGTATCCTTCAGACACACCTGTAAAAACAGAATTGATACTGTCCTATATCCGCATCTGCTTCATTTTCTCTCAGACACGATGGAAAACACGACACAATAATAAATCCCTTTTCCATCCTGGCCAGCTGGAAAATTATGTTATACTGAAATGACATCATTCAGCTACGACACCGAGCCAGTGGTTGCTCTGAGAAATCGTAGTGAGGCTGTGACAGCATGGACGTGAACACCACTTGGCAATGAAGCCCGTGTATTAGCAAACGGCTCTTTCATCGCCATGACATTCTGAAAATGAAACTGCGACAGTTATATCATCTGAGGCCATAGATCAGCCAACATCCCTTATCTCTGAAACTAACCACATTGGCCCAAACGAGATAACCAAGGGATAGCAAGAGAGCAATTTTAAATAACTAGTTCAAAGGCAGGAGACCAAGGGCCAGGGCCAAGGCTCGTGGCTCCCAGGGGATGACTAAGTGTCCCCTCTGTCTCTATCAATTGTTGCTAAAGTGACTTCAAGTAGTAGCAGCAACAACAGTATCTACAGTAATACTCTTTGATATACAAGACTGATGTTCTTCTGTAATATAATAGTCTAGACAAATATAACATCAGGACAAGGCCTTGACCCTCCTTCGTCTTTTCAGCTTCTAGGGTAAACTGTATGAAACTGCTGATATTTTACATTGTCAGCCTCCCCAAATGAGCAATTTCACATGGCTCATCCTACAAACTGCCCTTCCCTCACTCAAGACCCTTTTCTGCAGAAATGGCAAGATCTAAGGAAATTCCTACTTTTCAAACAAAAGAATTAGAAACATTACTGCATCCCCCTGTAGAAAAGTATAGATGACAGGTCCCTAGCAATGACACTGTGCTGTCCTCAGAAACAGCTGGCCCCTGGTCATTGCCCTAGATCAGCGCCACCTCAGTCCTTTGCCTGCTCAGTGTGAAGCCAGGTGCCGTAGGGTAGAAGTACATCCTCAAGTCCACAGCAGAAGAGGAAACTGGAGCAGCAGTGGCCTGCAAGACTTGAGGGAGGCTGAATGGATCTGCATGGATCTGTAGCTGATGTACCGCATGCTACAGGGCCATTTAAGACCCCCTTCTGCATTAGCACCCCAGGGTGAACAAGGCTGGGACATCACTGCAGCAAAGCTGGAATCCCGATTAGACAGTGTGATTTCATTCAGCCAGCCTTCCAAAGATGCCTCAGTCAGCCCTAGAGGATTAAGCATTACCCTTAATCTGGGCCCACTGGAGAAAGAACACTGCTTTAGAGCTGCCCCCTGAGGTGACCATGGGTACCATACTCAGTGCCAGCTGCCGAGAAGGCTCTAGGAAAGAGAGTGAGTTCATTTTGACAGAGGGATGGAGATGAGGAGAAAAGGCAGGCATATAGGGAGGCCAATCAAGGAGAAGGAATTAGGGGTGGGGTGGGAAGGGGAGCACGCATGGGGCAGGGACACACAGATTCAAAGGCCGAGGCAAAAGCCGGCTCGCCGGTGGTGAGAGACGGGCACACAGCGAAGAAGGTGGAGAAGGTGTGAGCCACTCTCAGGGATGTCTGGACACTCAGTCCGAAAGGCGCTTCCTCATCCTACACAGGGGAGAACAAAGACCCAGAGAGCCAGCTCGTTCATGCCACATGGCGGGAGCTGCCTGTGTGCCACCGCTGAGTCATATCAGACCTGAATCTGCCAGACAGTTTATTCAAAACTGTTTTACAAAATCCCAGTCAGAGCAGAGCCAAGGGAGATCCTTTGCCTGAAACTAGTGAGTCACTCAAGGTTAGAAGCTCACGGCGACCGAGAGCAGAAGTGGGCGTATGCCACCCTCGACAGCCACATTCATATAAGGCTTCTGAGATGGTATGACATGGCGTACCGGCAGCTACTCACTAAGCGTCTTCTCAGCAACATTTGGCCTTTCCTTCTGCTTGCAAAGGACTACCTTTAAGGAAAGTTTCAACCACATAGGGTACCATGTCACTTTGTTGTTCACCTGTTTCACTTGAGAAGAGAGTAACAACAAACAAGAAAGAATACATTTCCCACTATTTTCTAAGTATAACCAGGGACATATTTCTTATAGTTGTGTAACTATAATGCTTTACCTAATTGTGTTCAATTTTTCTTTCATGTTCTTTCTTTTTTTTTTTTTTTTTAAGGCTCTGAAAATTCACCTTTGGGTTGAACCCATCTGTGAAATGAAAGCCTGGCCTAAAGAAAAACCAGGCTATGCTGGAGCATCAATGCATGTAACCTTAACTACAGTGTTTGCTCCTGCAAACACTATAATGTATGAAATAAAATATTAATAGCCATTACCTCAGTGCTTCTGAGAACAGACCTGAGTCACAGTTTTTGTGTGGCATGGTTTCCACACATGCACCTCACTGTGAACACTGTTCACAGTACCAAGCAATGGAAGCCTCAGAGCAGGCCAGACAGGCGAGAGCGTGTTTTATATTCCATAATGTCATGGGCAATGTTGCTTATTTTGGCGACAAAGTCCAGGTCTCTTGAATTCACCACCTAGCACGCATTATAAGACCAATCATCTAAACACATACTAGGAGGGTTGCAAAAATAATTTTTAACTCAGAAAGGAAAATATTGGAGTAAGATGAGCATCTCTGTTATTTATCAACAGCTAGATTTGCAATCACCCAGCTGAACTCGCTGACATTTGCAAGCACCAAGAGGGCGAAATATTTGTGTGAATGGATATCTTTCTAATGCCTCCTATTTGTGCATTGCAAATGGACGTAATTGGATTTTTAAACTGTGCGTGGACGGTGTTAAGGATGTTAGAGACATTCAGCTCCCCAGGGGCCTATGGTAGGTCTGGTTTTGCCTTCTCTCCCTCTGCTTGTCCACCATCTTCTTGATAAGCTTTGGGTTCTTAGTGACCTGAAAACCAACTGTTTGACAGTTTTGTGTTTGATCATTAAACAGCTCAGTTAAAGGATGAAAGTCAAATGCCCACCCTAGTACAGGGCAGACAATAAACACACCACAAATGGAAGTGTCTCCCCTCCCCCGCAGTATACTCTCTCTTGCTAAGTGCTTTCAAGCCTGTGTTTAGAATTGATTCTTCAAATCCCCCATGAGATAGTGTAAAGTGAACAGGCCGCTTTTATTGGCTGGAGGTCAGGAGGCGGGGGCTGGCTAATTTACTCCTCAAGATAGGATCCTGGCGTAGTCCGAGGCTGGCCGGAATCTACCCCTCTCAGCCGCAGCTTGGCGGCGAGGCTTCTGGACTCCACTGCTTCTTTAGGTGGCCTGCCACGCCGAGGTGTGTTTTTTAAATCTGTGCAATAAAATTTGGTGTGGTTGGAGAGGCGGCGGACAGGAACCCACCCACAGGCAAATGACGTCAAGAAGCTAAAGGAAAACATTGGGCTTCTCTGTTCTCCAGAACCTTCTGCTATGTTAAGCAACCTCAGAAGGAAGCTGACTTTCCATTAAAAAAACGGCCGCTTTGGCAGTTGTCACAGACAGCCCGGGGTCTTACACTTCCCCTCTCAGGAAAAGTGGGGAAAATAATTTCCATAAGTTGGAAAGGAAGAAGCCTGGAGTTCAAAGAGTCTTAGGCACTCAATGGTCATTTGACACAACCTCTACTTTCCGACAGCAGCCAGGGAAACTGAGGCTCGGGGCAGACTGGAGACCGAGCCTCAACCCCTGGGTCTCCACACCACGCTGCCATCACAAAGCCAGCAGTCTGAGCCTTCTCATTTGCTCAGGGGAGAAACTGCCTTGTCTTTCGTTTACAGAGGGGTGGCTTCGGTACAAGTTCATGGGTGGCTGGAGGGAGACTCATCCTGACCCCCTGAGCCCCTAGGGCCTCTGGAGAGGATGTGCGTATGTGTAAGGGGCACACACCCAGGCAGACCGTTCCCTCTTAGACTTTTCTTTCCAGAAAACAACCAAATGTACGGAGTTAAGCACACTTTGCAGGGGACCCCGCACCCTACAACTGTGGAGAGCCCCACTGCACAGGGACTGGGACCAACCACTGGATCTTTCAGTTCTTCAGCTTTCTTCTCACAGAAAGGACCCTGAGGTGACTGCTGGGGGACAACTGAGAAGCAGTGTGGGGAAGTCACAAGCAGGGCCGTCCACATGTTCCACACGTGGCTGCAGGGTTCAGTCTTCCCTGTGCCTTGGGAGACCAATAAACCCTGATATTAAAATACTATTAAGTTGCTTATTCTTTATGTTATACATATATCATTGATTCTATTATTTATTATTACTTGTTTCTTTGTAAATTAACTCTTCCATCGGTGACCTCTTAGAAGAAAAATCCCTCAATTAAATCAGTGAATAATAATGCACTTATAATTTTTAAAAACCATTCACTTCCACTTTTTCTTTCTCTTTTTAATTGAACCTTGACAACTTTGTGATGCTTGTGGATTTTTTTCCCTTCGAGTGAGGCAATGGAAGCTCAGAATGCGGAAAAGACTGCCCTCAAACAGCAAGCTTGTTTGTGGCAGAGCAGGAGCTCAAGCCCAGCTCTTCTAACACCATTCTGAACACAGGCGCAGTGGGACCAACTTTGGTTCCTGATACACAAAGTAATTTCATTCCAAGAACAGAAGCTCTTGGTCCAAGACTAGATGGGACAAGCAGGACAGAGAAGGCAGACAGTGATGCTGAGCCAGTCATTCATTCAGCAAATATTTACTGAGAGCCTACTAACTGCCAGGCCCTATGCTGGGTACTTGGGATATATCCACGAACAGACGGGTCTCATGGAGATCACAGTCTAACTATGGGTGGGGGGACACGCAGCAAATGAGATTCTTTACTACTTTATTGAGTCATTTCCTTCTCTTCCTCTCTTAGCTCCTGTGTTTTCACCTAGAAACTTTGGATTGTATTTGGATCCTACCACCCTGGTTTATCTTTGGCTCACTAACGGCCTTTGTAGCCCCCTACCCCCACCTACAAGGCTGTGCTCTCCACTGCCGGCTGATATGACAGGGGTGATGGATGGTTCCACACACTGGCTGCTTTAGTCTGAGTGTTGGCAGTTGTTAGTGATGGGTGTTACTATCTGATGATTGAAAAATTTCATTCATTGTTTGTAGCTTTCTATCATGGCTTTTACTCAAAGAGACAGTGAGTGTGTGTGTGTGTGTGTGTGTGTGTGTGTGTGTGTGTGTGAGAGAGAGAGAGAGAGAGAGAGAGAGTATATTTTACAATAGGTTTTAATAGCATTGAGGCAAAAGTGTGAGGTGAACAGCTTTCCAATAGGCTCAACGATATATACAAGGACTGTATGTTTGGATGACAAGGCTGTTCTCCTAAATACTACAGAAAAGAAGTGACAGAAGAACATATATTTTTACTGTTTTAATTAAACTAGAATTTTAAATCAAATTTTATCTTTTTTCCTTTTCTATATGCAACTCTTCATTTCTGACTCCTCAATGTTACCCCTTTGTTATCTGGGGATTCAGAAGCGTTATTTAATGCAATCCTTACACAATAACTGCTTTTATAATGTTTTAAACTACCTTTCTTAAACAATATGCAAATGGAGTATAAAGGAACCAATATTTTAAGCTTCTTAAAAGATCACTGATTGCTCTTGAGCATGTTATTGAGATGAATGAAACACATTCTTTGATCAGGAAAAAAAGAAAGAGAGGAAGAAGTCACATAAAAGCATAAGTAGCAACTCAAAAATTATTTTCTTGGTTTATTTTATGTTGCAGCTACACAAGCCATCCCTTTTTGTGTGTCCATCAATAAGATATCTGTTGTGCTTTTGTACAAAGAACAAAGATGCTTTTATCAATTCTCAAAAGTCTGTAGGACAAACCATTCATGCTGTCAAACCCCCTAAAACCCTTTCAGCAAATAATGAAATCCATCAGTGACAAATGTCAACATACTAATTTGTTAAATGCAAAACAAAAGCAACATTCAGACAAGGCTCTTCATTTCATGTTATATCAGCACTCCAATTTGTACCAAGTTTATGGCAACCCACGGATCATGCAACGTTAAACAGGACTGTATTATAATGACAAAAACTGGAACAATAAACTCCCCTTAGCTAGAATGCTAAGTGCGGCAGAAATACATGCTATGATTCTAGACCATTCAACTTCTTCCACACTACTAGAAATTCTATGAAGACACCTATTTCTAACAAATGGTGATGGTATAACCTATATATGGATTTCAGGTAGCTGAGAAAAGAAACTACAACTTAGTCCAACAATACCAATCAGAACAAAATGAAATATATTTTGTGCGGCCTTCAAAGGTAACATTTGTAAACTGCTGTGTTAATCAGATTCTGACTTTCTCACACAAAATGAAATTCTTAAAGGTATACATTTACCAGGAAATGTATAATGAGAAGATCTTCCTGATTTTTGCTGTTGCTCATGATAAAAAAGATATTTTAATGTGGAATGAGATGATCCCGTTCTACATTGCTGTAGACTGAAAAAGCCTGAAGGAAACAAGAGGGTGGGTGATGCTAAGGTACAGTCTTTACCTGAGTGTCAGAGAGATAAGCCTCTGAATAATGTTTCATTGTGATTAAAAAGAAAAGCTTCCAGTGGAACTGAATGCCCTAGAGCAGTGGTCCCCAACATTTTTGGCACCAAGGACCAGTTTCATGGAAGACAATTTTTCCACAGATTGGGGGGTAGGGTTGGTTCAGGCAGTAATGTGGGTGATGGTGAGTGGCAGGTGAAGCTCACTCGCTCATGGGCTGCTCACCTTCTGTGATGCGGCCCAAGTTTCTAACAGGCCCCAGACGGATACCACTCCATGGTCCGAAGTCTGGGGTCCCTGCCCTAGAAGATTCATAGTACACTGTCAGAGACCTAATGGGTCTGGCACAGGCTTTGAGGCCAGACGTACTTGAGTTCAAATCCTGGCTCAAGTGTGGCTTCATGCCAAGTGCTCCATCTCTCCCAGTCCCGGTTTCCTGTCTCTAAAATGAGCATCACAAACACTGTGCAGGGAAGCTATCAGGATTTCCAATGCCATGTACATTTCTGATACATGAATGTCTTGGCCACGCTTTCCTCAGATCATTTGATCTCACTTCCTTTACTTTGGAGACATTAATTCAGCTAGATTTGCGGGTAGTTCAACTGAAGGTTCAGCGTTTTGGACAAAAAGAAGGTTAAGTTGAGTAGCTATGGTGTGCAGTCAAATGGGTCAAATAGCGATCAGAAGTGTTTTACGACATTTTTAAATATGTACCTAGCGTGGATTTCCGTGTATCTTCAACTTTCAGTTGACATAAAGAGAGAGTGAAGAGGATGTCTGTTGTGTGCCATTGTACATCCACGTGCTTCTATTTCCCCTTGTATGGAGGGGAGTGGGCTGGGGAAAGGGGTGCTGCCACTGCCTTGCTGCAACCTTTAAAGCAGAAACAACAAGCAGAGCTACTTCAAGGAAACTGAAATGCAAAGCATTACAGAAATACAGAAAATGAGCTTCTAATTCTCTTCTTGAAATGCCATACACACAAAATATATTCCTATCTAAGAAAACTCTAGGAAACTAAGGGCCAGAAAATGTACCAAAATTGTGGTAAAAGAGGTATATAAACATACCTTTGTAGAAGGTAAGTCATATAAATCAAACTACTGATATCTTGGTAAATTCCCAATTGCGATATTGCTACCTGCTTGTCTAAAATGCCATTCCTCGTCATTTCTTTTAGATACAATATATTCCTACATTTCCAGTCCTAAATGGAGGTGTGCTATTAGGGGAGACATTAAGCAGATACTGGGTTTCACCCTCACAGTAACCCATATTTTAGCAGTGGACCCTGCTCACTCTACCCCTACTCTGGATCTGTTTGCTGATCCACACAGCACACAAAGCAAGATCTAGCCAGCTTCATCATTTTCCTTTCTCACCTTCTGAATATCATTCATACTGAACCCTATTATCTCTTCTTCACCTGTTTCTATATATATGTGTGTAAGAAATATTAAGTGACATATTCACTGGGAAACTAAAATATGTCTCTCCTTCATAAACACTCAGTTAATAGCACACATAAGTCAACTCTGAGTTCTTGATACTCAAAATGTGGTCTAGGACCAGGGCCATGGGCATCTCCTGGGAGCTAACTTATTAGAAATTAAGACTCTTGGCCCCATCTCAGAACTGCCAAATCAGAATTTGCATTTTAACAAGATCCTCACTTGATTCAAATGCATGTTAAAGTTTCAGAAGCATATGCACTGTAAGTAAAAGTAACTGAAGAACCAAATTTTTCTTCTGTTTTTTCCTCTTGCGGATAGCAAAAGGTATGCAGGACACTGAGAAGCAGTGGAGAGTCCTAAGAACTCAAATTTAATCCCACATTCAGGAGACAAACCCCACAATGAACATCAGGTGAACATCAACCAAATGTAAAAACACTGGGCCAAATGGATGGGGAGCTAAGGATGAATAAATTCAGGGCCTGTCTTGCCATTTAAAACATTCACTATTCCCTCAACATAATAAAGTTCATATATGACAAGCCCAGAGCTAATATCATACTCTACTGAAAACTTTTCCTCTAAGATCAGAAAAAAGACAAGGATACCCATTATTTCTACCTTCATTCAACACAGAATTGGAGTTCCTAGCTGAAGCAATTAGGCAAGAAAAAGAATTAAAAGTGATCTAATTAGAAAGGAAGGGGTAAAACTGTCATTTGCAGGTGACATGATGTTATATGTTAAAAAAAAAAAACCCTAAAGTGAAAGTGAAAGTGAAGTTGCTCAGTCGTTTCCAACTCTTTGCGACCCCATGGACTGTAGCCTACCAGGCTCCTCGGTCCACAGGATTTTCCAGGCAAGAATACTGGAACGAGTTGCCATTTCCCTCTCCAGGGGATCTTCCTGACCCAGGGATCGAACCAGCATCTCTCACATGGTAGGCAGATGCTTTACCATCTGAGCCACCAGAGAAGCCACCCCCTAAAACCCTAAAGACTCTGACAAATAAGAGTTAGAACTAATAAATGAATCAGTAAATTTTCAGGACACAAAATCAATATACAAAAAAACACTACATTTCTATATACAAATAATGACTTACCAGGAAGAGAAATTAAGAAAGTGATTCCATTTATGACTGCATAAAAATACATAGGAATAAATTTAATCAAAGAAATGAAAGATCTCCACATGGAAAACTATAAGACACTGATATTGAAAAAGACACAAATAAATGGAAAGATATTTCATGCTCATAGATTGGAAGAATTAATAGTGTTCAAAGATTCACACTACCCAAAGTGATCTACAGATTCAGTGTAATCCCCACCAAAGTTCCAATGGCATTTTCCACAAAAATATAACAAACAATCCTAAAGTTTGTATGAAAACACAAAAGACACTAAATAGCCAAAGCAATTTCAAGAGGAAGAACAAAGCTGGAGGTATCATGTGTCCTAATTTCAACCTTTGCCACAAAGCTATAGTAATCAAAACAGTATGGTACCAACATAAAAACAAACACATAGGTCAATGGAAACAGAATAGAAAGCTTGGCATATATGGTCAATTAATTTACAACAAAGGAACCAAGAATATACAATGGGGAAATGATGGTCTCTTCAATAAATGTTGTTAAGGAGACTGAACAGCTACATCCAAAAGAATAAAATTGGACCACTATCTTACACTGTACACAAAAGTTAACTCAAAATGGATTAAAGACTTGAATGTAAGATATGAAAGCATAAAACTCCTAGAAGAAAACATAGGCAGTAAGCTCTTTGACATCAGTCTCAGTGGTGATTTTCTGGATTTGATACCAAGAGCAAAGACAACAAAAGGAAAAATAAACAAGTGCAACTGTATCAAACTAAAAGCTTCTGCACGACAGAGGAATCATTCACAAAACGAAAGGAAACCTACTGAATAAGAAAACATATTTACAAATCATATTTCTGATAAGGGGTTAATATCTGAAATACATAACACGCTTGTACAACCCAATAGCCAGAAAAAAAAAAAGATTTAAAAAGTCTGATTGAAAATGGGTAGAGTATCTAATTAGACATTTTTCCAAGGAAGACATACAGATGGCCAAAAGGTATATGAAAAGGTGCTCAACATCACTATTCATTAGGGAAATGCAAATCAAAACCACAAGATATCACCTCACTCCTGTCAGTGTGGCTGTTATTAAAGAAGACAAGAAATAACGAGTGTTGGTGAGAATGTAGCAAAAAAAAAAAAAAAAGAAGAAAGAAAACAGTGTGCACTGTTAGAGGGAATGTAAATTTGTAATTTACATAAATTAGGTAAATTGGTGCATCCACTATAAAAAAAAACATGCAAGTTCCTCAAAAATTCTAGCAATTCCACTTCTAGGAATTTATCCTAAGGAAATGAAAACACTAACTCAAAAATATATCTGTACTCCCACGTTCACTTACAGCATTATTTATAATAGCCAAGACACAGAAATAACTTAAGTGATAGATGGATGAAGAAAATGTGGCATATATATACATATATGTGTATATGTACATCTGTATGTACACACATATGTAGATGTACATATACACATATATGGGTACACACACACACACACACATATACACCATGGAGTATTAGTCAGCCTTACAAAGACAGAAATCCTGTCATTTGCAACATGAATGGACCTTGAGGCCATCACGCTAAGTGAAATTAAGTCAGACAAAGATGAGTATTTTATGGTCTCACTTATATACACTTTCTAAAAAAACCCCAAATTCACAGATACAGAGAACAAATTGGTCAATGCCAGAGGCAGGGGGTAGTGGGTAGGCAAAAGTGGGTGAAGGTGATCAAAAGGTACAAACTTCCAGTTATAAAATACATAAGTCCTGGGGATGAAATATTTAGCATGGTGACTAAAGTTAATAATATTGTATTGTCTACTCGAAAGTTGTTGTGAAAGTAAATCTTAAAAGTTCTCCACACAAGGGAAAAATGCATAACTATGTATGGTGATAGATGTTAATTAGACTTATTACATTGATCATGTCACAATTTACTAAATACACATACAGGTTCATTATGTCGTACACCTGAAACTAACATCATATTGAATGTCAGTTACATCTCATTTTTAAAGATAAACGTTGACTGCACTATAGTAGGGCTTCCCTCGTGGCTCAGATGGTAAAGAATCTTCCTGCAATGCAGGAGACCTGGGTTCGATCCCTGGGTTGGGAAGATTCCCCTGGAGGAGAGCATGGCAACCCACCCCAGTGTTCTTGCCTGGAGAATCCCATGGACAGAGGAGCCTGGCGGGCTACAGTCCATGGGGTCGCAAAGAGTCAGATACAACTGAGTGGCTAAGCACAGCACACAGCACTATAGTATATTGCCTAATACTAGGTTTGATTATTAAAACTGCTACAATGAAAGAATATATTGAGGGGCATGGGGCACAGAGGAGGAGGCAATCAATTCTTTTGTAATCTGAGCAAATCTGAACTCTGTTCTTTGTCTTCCCCAGTAAAAGATGGAAAGTGGCACAAATATATCAGCTCCACATAGGTCAGGGAAGATTATGAAATTCTGACTTCCTGTCTATTGACAGTGAGTACCACATTCCACTAATACTTAATTGTTTTTTACAATAACTCTCACCTAACCACTTACTGAGGTGATGTTTCATGTTACTTATATCAACTGTGCATCCATTAGAAATAGAATGGTAGCTATCCTCTGATATGAGGAAATACAGGAAAGGTCAGTTTTGCCAAAATCTGAGAGAAAGTGGGTTAATCAAAGCATGAGGTTATTAGAGGAAAGACTTGAACAAGGTCTAAAAAATGGGGCATCTGGAAAATGTCCCACTTCACTCATGAGTCAGATGTATCCTCACTGCAAAGAGTCGTGATTTTGTTTTAAGTCGGTTCCTGGAACCTCAGACATAGCCAGAATCCAAAACTAAGAAGAAAAAACATGTCTAAAGACAAATATAGATGACATTTGAATTATCTATACTCCCTCCTCGCCTCAACTGAGGGAAACCTGAAAGTTGACTAAGATACAGATATGCAGAGAAAACTGTTTCAGAGAGTTATTAGTACTACTATTCCAGAGATGACAACTTGTTTCCCATGATATCTTTTACATGAGTACCATAGAACACTTTCCTAACACAATGTGAGGCAGGGGCAATAAGGAAGAAGAGGATGAAAATGCAAGAGAATCTCCTGGGAGACAGGAAGCACAGGAAAGGCTCAGGAAAGGTGAGAATAAGCGGGTCTGCACTCACCGCCGTGAGGGGTGAAGAACCACCAGCTCTCAATATCACACCATCAGGACCTGGGGATAATTTGCTTTGGACCATGGGAATGCAATTTGAAGAATGATGTTGACGTTAGGTGTGTAAAGTGGTCGTCACAATTGCTTTGGTGGCATTGAAAGTTTACAGGGTGTAATGTTCAAAAACAGAATTTGATAGCTAGAAGGGTCTTTTGCCACCAGTAATCATTTATTTCATTTTACAGAGAGGAAAACTAGGCTCAAAAAGGGTAAGGGACTTGCTAAAGTTCCACAGCAAGCAAGCTGTTGGCAGCCAGTAGATAACGTTGCCATCGATGCCCTAATACCCCGTCCAGTGCTCTTCATATTATAACGGTGGTTGCTAACTCAGGTTTCCCTGATCCCTTCAAATTCTCTAAATTCATGGGAATACATGAATTATGTTCAGTATTTCAAAAAGTTCAACTGGATCTGTATGTTTGCTGGGGAAAAAAAGGTGACACAGATTAACAGCATCACTGTTAAATGTTTATTATGAATCCTTTCAGAAAATATTTTCAGGTATGTAAGGCAAATGCATGATGGACACTGCATCTTGTTTCTTAACTTGATAACTACATCTTGGAGTTTTTCCCATGTGTAGTTCCATCTCATTCCTTATAAAAATATTCACCGAATGGTGTGGCAGAATGCATCTATCCTGGCCCTGCTAATGGATATAGGTGATATCTAGAGTTTTAAAAAATTACTTAGTTTTTTTTATTGAAGTATATTTGATTTGGGCTTCCCAGGTGGCACTAGTGGTAAAGAACCTGCCTGCCAATGCAGGAGACGTAAGAGATGCGGGTTCAGTCTCTGGGTCGGGAAGATCCTCTGGAAAAGGGCATGGCAACCTACTCCAGTATTCTTGCTTAGAGAATCCCATAGACAGGAACCTGGTGGGCTACAGTCCATAGGGTCACACAGTGTCAGACATGGCTGAAGAGACTTGGCACGATGGACACATTTGGTTTACAAAGCTGTGTTAGTTCTAGGGGGCTTTCCTATCGGCTCAGATGGTAAAGAATCTGCGTGCAATGTGGGAGACCTGGGTTCGATCCCTGGGTTGGGAAGATCTCCTGAAGAAGGGAATGGCTACCCACTCTAGTATTCTGGCCTGGGTTTTAGGTGTACAACAAAGTGATTCAGTTTATATATATTTTTTCAGATTATTTTCCCATATAAGTTACTACAAAATATTGAGTATAGTTCCCTGTGCTATACAGTAGGTTCTTGTTGTTTATCTATTTTATATACAATAATATATACATTTTATTCCCAAATTCCTAATTTATCCTTCCTCCCCAACATTTTACTTTGGTAACTATAAATTGCTTTCTATTTTTGTGAGTCTGTTTGTTTTGTAAATAATTTCATTTATGTTATTTTTAGATTCCACATATAAGTGGTACCATATGACATTTGTCTTTGTGTGATTTTCTTGACACTTAGTATGATAATCTAGAGTTTTATTTTTACCAAGAGTGCTGAAGTGAACATTCTTGCCCATTTACACACCTATGCTTTGGTGAAATTCCCAGTGGTGCAAGTGCTGACTTAAAGAGAATATGCTTTTCAAACTTCGGTAAATATTGCCAAGTTGCCCTCAACAAAGCTCTCCCCTGACAAAAGAATAAATGAGAATTTCAAGTTCATTTGCCCACTTTTGGGTTATATTTTCATTTTGGAGGGGGGGAGTTTTTTTTTTAATTGTTAAAATACTTTATAAAATAAGAATTTTAGCTCCTTATTTGTCATGTGCTGTAAATATTTTTCCTCTTCCATTTGTTTTATTTTTTGGTCTTGTTTTTGGAATTTCTTCAATAAAGAAGTTTAAAATTTTGATGTGAACATGTTTATTACTATTTCTCTTTATGGCTTGGGGTTTTATTGTCTGACTGTAAAAGGCTTCCCACATTTTAAAACCATAAATAAATTTACCCACGTTCGCATACTACTATGGTTTGATTTTTTAAATATTCAATGTTTGATCTGAATTTCTGTGAAAGAAATATGATATACAGCTAAATTTCCAAATTGCTTATCAGCTATTTCAATAACATTTATTAATCAATCCATCTTTTACTCATTGATGTGAAATACTACCTTTATTATATTAAAAAATCTTAAATGCATTTGAATCTATTTCTGTGTTCTATTCTGTCACATTTTAAGTGTTTAGTTCCTTCTCAGTAAAGAATAATTCTAATATATTTTGTAACATTTATAACTGATATAACTAGAACCCTTTATTGATCTCAATTTTTTCCCATTCATTCTCACGTTTACTTTTTTGAATGACCTTTGGTATCTTTGTTTCTTTTCTTTCACTTTTCTAAAATATGTGTTTATAGGTTTGTGATCTGGGAAATTTATTGAGGTCAGTCTATAAAACATATTTTACATTCACCTTTTGATTCTTTGTTTAAATAAATTTTTTACTTTGGACTAGTTTTAGATTTAGGGAAGAGTTGTGAAGATAGAATACCTCACATCCACTTTCTGCTACTGTCAATGTCTTACGTTAATGTGATACATTTGTCAAAATGTACAACACTAGTAACATAATGAACCAATATTAATACAGCATTATAAAGTCCACAGTTTATTTAGATTTCCTTAGTTTCAACCTACTGCCCCTTTCCTGACCCAAGATCTTTTCCGGAACCACATTACATTTAGTCTTCATGTCTTAGCTTCCTCTTTGTTGTGACAGTTTCTCAAGACATTCCTTGTTTTTGATGAACTTGAAAGTTTTGAGGACTTTCACTAGTCAGGTGTTTTACAGAATATCTTTCAACTTGGGTTTGTGTTACACTTTTCTCATAGTTAGATAAGGGTTACAAGTTTGGGGGAGAAAGACCCTAGATATAAAAGGCTAGTCTCATCATATCACATCAAAGGACATGCTATGAACATGACTTATTACTGTTGATGTTGACCTTGATCATGGGGCTGAGGTATAGTAATGTTTGCCATGTCTTCACAATAAAGTTACTTTTACTCCCTTTCCATGTTGTACACTTTAGAAGGAAGTCACCACACACAGACCACACTTAAGGTGTGTGGCATTATGATCCATTTCCTTAAGTGAGAGAGTCTCCACATAGAGCATTTGGAATTCTGCACAGGAGAGTTGTCTATTCTTGCCCATTTATTTACTCATTCAATCACTTATTGATATCAGTATAAACTCTAATCTAATGTGACATTAGTTTATTGCTCAAATGGTTCCAGGTTTGGTCACTGGGAACTCTTTCAGTTGGCTTGTGCATCCCCTTGATGTATCCACATCATTCTCAGGGGGGGGTTGTTGTTTGTAGGACTTAACTTCTTGGCATTGTGGTTATCTTATGCTTACACTGTATATTCCTGCCCTAGTTCTAGAATCAGCCATTTCCCAGAGGGATTCAGATTTCTTTTATTGGAAAACAGAGGGTTTCCTATGTAGCTCAGTGGTAAAGAATCGGCCTGCCAATGCAGGAGATGCAGGAAACGCTGGCTTGGGAAGACCCCCTGAAGGAGGAAATGGCAGCCCACCACAGAATTCTTGCCTGAAAAATCCTATGAACATAGGAGTCTGGTGGGCTACAGTTCATTGGGCTGCAAAGAGTCAGATACAACTGAGCAACTGAGCATGCATATGCATTAGAAACTAAGATCTTGATACCAGGTGTTCTCTTTGCTGTTGGGGTTTCTTTGCTTTCAGGTCCTCTGAGTGGACAGAACATATGTGCTAATATATATACTAACCCCTGTATGAAGTGAAGTGAAAGATGCTCCATTGTATCTGACTCTTTGTGACCCCATGAACTATACAGTCCACGGAATTCTCCAGGCCAGAATACGGAGTGGGTAGCCTATTCCTTCTCCAGGAGATCTTCCCAACCCACGGATGGAACCCAGGTCTCCCACATTGCAGGTGGATTCTTTACCAGCTGAGCCACAAGGGAAGCCCAAGAATACTGGAGTGGGTAGCCTATCCCTTTTCCAGGGGATCTTCCCAACCCAGGAATTGAACTGGGGTCTCCTGCATTGCAGGTGGATTCTTGACCAACTGAGCTATGAGGGAAGCCCCTCATACATACACATCTTTATGCTGTTGTTCAGTTACTGTCTCTATACATATTTTTATATGCATCTATCTGTATCTATATTATTTAGTATCATTTTGGAGAAGGCAATGGCAACCCACTCCAGTACTCTTCCTTGGACAAGCCCATGGATGGAGGAGCCTGGTAGGCTGTGGTCCATGAGGTCGCTAAGAAGCGACTTAGCAGCAGCAGCAGCAGCAGTATCATTTTAAGTCACCCTTGTCAAATTAATTCTATTTCCTACTGATATTTTAATTGGCATCAAATTGAATCACAGAGTATTTGAGGTTTTTCATTTTTGTAAGAGCTTAATGTAAAATAAGTAATAGATATATTTTTATAAGCCTATCATCTTTCTTACCTTATAATTCTCAAGAAAGTATAGGTTTTTCTTCCTCTTTCTACACATATTAGGTTTAACCCAAGAAATATTTTTTTTCTGTGTTTTTCTAAATGAGAGCTCATCTTCTACTATTCTTTTTTACTATTCATAAAATTGTCATCATCGTTTAGTCGCTCAGTCATGTCTGACTTTTTGCACCTCCATGGACTGCAGCATATCAGGCTTCCCTGTCCTTCACCATATTCTGGAGCTTACTCAAACCCATGTCTGTCGAGTTAGTGATGCCATCCAACCATCTCATCCTCTGTCGTCCCCTTCTCCTGCCTTCAATCTTTCCCAGCATCAAGGTCGTTTCTAATGAGTCGGCTCTTCGCATCAGATGGCCAAAGCATTGGAGTTTCAGCTTCAGCATCAGTCCTTCCAATGGATATTCAGGACTGATTTCCTTTAACATTGACTGGTTGGATCACCTTGCAGTCCAGGGAACTCTCAAGAGTCTTCATCAATACCATAGTTCAAAAGCATCAATTCTTTGGTGCTCAGCCTTTTTTATGGTCCAAATCTCACATCCGTAAATGACTACTGGAAAAACCATAGTTTTGACTATACAGACCTTTGTTGGCAAAGTAGTCTCTGCTTTTTAATATGCTGCCTACATTTGTCATAGCTTTTCTTCCAAGGAGCAAGCATCTTTTAATTTCATGGCTGCAGTCACCGTCTGCAGTGATTTTGAAGCCCCCAAATCTGTCTGTCACTGTTTCCACATCTATTTACCATGAAGTGATGGGACTAGATGTCAAGATGTTAGTTTTTTAAATGTTGAGTTCTAAACCAGCTTTTTTACTCTTTTTTCACTTTCATCAAGAGGCTCTAAAATAGAAAATTTATTATTTTAAAAGAAATTTATTTTGCAACCGTCCATCTTGTTGAATTCTCCTGTTGTTTCTGTTTTCTATACAATTGATTATCTTGGGTTTCTGATATATCTTCTACTACTACTGATAATTTTGCTTCCTCTTTTTAATAATCATATCTTTTATTCTTTGCCTTCTCTATTTGTACTGTCTAGAACAGAGATGGGCAATTTTTTTCTATAAAGGGCCAGACAGTAAATATTATGAACCTTATCACAAATAGCCTCTGCCAAAACTACTCAATTCTGCAACCGCAGCATGAAAGCAGACATAGATGGTATGTAAGTAAATGGGCAATTCTGTGTTCTATACAATTTTATTTACAAAAACAGGCATTTGGCCCACAGTAGTTTACTGCCACTGGTCTAGAATCCAAATTATGTTACATAAAAATGGTGATAGTGAGTACCTTATTTTGTTTTAATCTTCACTTTAAACAGAATGTTCTTGTGTTTCACTATTAAATATAATACCAGCTTTCGATTACAAATATACACAAATACACCCAGTTTAAACAATGTTAAAGAAATATTCATCTTGTTCTATTTTCTCTAAAACTATTTTTTAGGAATATTGTTGAATTATCTTAACTGCCTCTTTTTTTTTTTTTACAACTACTGAGCTTTGATAACTTTGACGTATATCAAGCTATGTTAATACATTTTTAAAGATGGAACCATTCTTATACTTTTGATATAAAATTCACTTGGTTTGGGTTTATCATGCTTTTGATGTGTTATATATTATAATCTTTGTATGATTTTTACACTGATATCACAAATAAGAGTAGTTTGTAGTATGTTATTATTCTAATTCATCAGGTTGTGGTATAAGTAGCCTGTTGGCTTCATAAATATAACCTGAAAACCTTACCTTCTATGAAACTATTTTTATGGTTAGGATTTGCCTGTTTATTGAAGTGTTGAACAAATTGACCTATAAAACCTCCTGGGCCTGGTGTTTTTCCAGGGAAAACTCTTCAATAACTTTTTAAATTTCTTCCATAGGTATTGTTTATTTTGTTGTTTAGTAATAGTTCTTCTGGTATTAATTTTCAGTGATTCACATGTTCTTAGAATATCATTTATTTTACCCAGCTTGTCAAAACTATTTGCTGAAAAGTTTACAAAGGACTATTTATGATTCTTTTAATTTCCTCTGCATCTGTTGTTGTTTGCCATTTTTCATTTTTAATCTTCTGTATTAGCAAGTTCTTCCCTCTCCCCTCTTAATTAAGCTAGCCCATAGTTATCTCTGTTCTACTGGCTTTGGCAAAACATCAACTTTTGGATTATGAATTCTGGCTTTCTTTTTCATGTCTTCTAATTACCTCATTAGGTCTTTGATCTTTCCTTACGTTGATTTCATTGTTGTTTTCTAACCTCTTAAGAAGTGATGTTGGTCTATGAATTTTTCATTAAAAACAATTTTATGTCACCATATAGATTGAATTATATGGTGTTTTCATTTACGTTTTTTTCTAGATATGTTGCAGTTTAGGTTTAATTTCTTCTTTGATGCAAAGGTTAAGGGAGAAGAGTTTTATTTTAGGAGGTATTTCTCTTTTAGCATTTCTTAACTTCATTATTTTATTGCATTGGGATCAGACTCAGTCTTATTTCCACTTTTGAGGAACAGAATGACATTTTTAGTAAGTCCTCAGACATGATTAATTTCAATAAATGTTCTATGAACTGTATTTTTAAAAGCAATTACCCACTTTACATTTGTCTTTCCAAGAACCATACAAAGTTGTTTCTGCATTAGTGTTTTCTTAAGAGCAACAGACCTATGCTACTCATGTTTGTATCTCTAATAGCTGATACTGTGCTTGGTACATAATTACTATTCAGTAAATGGCTGATGAATGAATGAACGAACGCTGCCTATTCAGTGAGTTTATTTTTCTGAGGATAACTGCCTCTACCTATCCATCATCTGGAATCCATTCTTTCTTTTCTGTTCCTATCATTACCCCCTTGCTGAGGCTTGTTCCACCCCCTTAGGACCATTCTAACTGCCTCATAACTAACTAGTTTTTATATGATCCAGTCTATACTATACAATGTTTGTTTAGTCACTCAGTCGTGTCCGACTCTTTTGAGATCCCATGGACTGTAGCCCGCAAGGCTTCTCTATACATGGGATTTCCTAGGAAAGAATACTGGAGTGGGTTGCCTTTTCCTTCTCCGGGGTACCTTCTCGACACAGAGATTAAACCCAAGTCTCCTAAATTGGCAGGCGGATTCTTTACCACTGAGCCACCAGGGAAGCCCATCCTATACAACACAGTCAGCTTAATCTTCTTATAGTATAGTTTGATATTACAAGATTAATTAACTGCCTATCATGTCTCTGTGGTGGCTTAATTAACCAATCAACCAATCAATCATGTTTCTCCATATCCTTACCAAACAATTTGATATGGGACTTATTCATTAGAAACAGCAGCAGAATTGCCTTCAGAGCTGCTCTGGAATGAAAATGGATTCATTTTCCACCTCTGAAATACACTATCAGTATCCTTGGGCAAATTAGTTAACCATTCTCATTTTCTTCAAGGGGAAAAAAGAGAGGAGGGGAAAAAAGGACAAGAATAATAATGGTTAACACTTAATGAATACTTATTACATGCCAGGTACTGTGCTCAGTGATTTATATGTATTAAGCCATGCTGATCTTCAGCCATCCCTTTTGGGTAGATATTACCTTGATCCTTACTTTTGAGATGAGAAAACTAAGGCTCAGAGAGGTTAAATATCTTGCTCATTGGTAGCACTGCTAGTAAATAGTGTAGCTGAGGCCTAGAACCCAGGTGTCTTTGACACTGGAGATACTTGGTGAGAGTTTTTTTTGTTAATTGAATTAAAATTTACATGCAACAGAATGAACAGGTCTTTAGGGGTTTTGACAGCTGTATAAACACAAATAGCCACCACTGATATCAAGAGATAGAACATTTCCATTACCCAGAAATTTCCTTCATGCCTTATTTCCATCGATCCCCATCCTCGCCCCAAAGATGACTACTTTTTGGAGTTCTAAAACACATATTACTTTCACATATTCTTGAATTTCATCTGAATGGAGTCATGTAGTATGTATGCTTTTGTACCTGGCTTCTTTTACTGAATGCAATGTTTTTGACATCCATGTTGCTGTGTCATAAAGTAGTTTATCCCTTTTTATTGCTGGGTAGTATTTCATTATACTAATATGCTACAATTTATTTATTCTCCTGTTAGTAGGCATTTGGGTTGCTTCTAATTTGAGGCTATTCAGAATTAGACTGCTCTAAATATTTTTGTACAAGACTTTTTGTGGATAATTTCTTTCGGATAAATTTTTCAGAGATTGCTAGGTCACATGGTGGGTGTATTTTTAACCTTATAAGAAACTACAAAAGTTTTTCAAAGTGGCTGTACCATTTTATACACACACCAGCAACAGAAGACAGCTCCAGATGCTCCATACACTTGTTAATATTTGGTAAAACAAAATGTTTTATTTTAGCCAATCTTACCTATCAGACATTCTTGTACATATATAAGTGACATCTCAGATGGTTTGAATATTTGCTTTCTCCTGATAACTGCTGATTTTGTATACTTTTTCTTGTGCTATTGACCATTTGTAAATCGATTTGGTATGTGTATGAGGTGACTATTCATGTCTTTTACCATATTTTAGGTTGGTATATTTGTATTCTTTATATATTTGAAACATAAGCCCTTTATAATGTGAATATTTTGTCTCCATCTATGGCTAACCTAATTTTCAAAACCTTATAATCAAAACTTTAACATTCATTAATTTTATAATTTATGGTTACTGCTTTTTATGAGCTAAGAAATCCAAGTGTACTCCAAAGTCTTAAAAATATTTTTATATTTTCTTCTAGAAGAATTACAGGGAATTCCCTGGTGGTTCAATTGTTAGGATTCAGTGCTTTCCTTGCCAGGGCACAGGTTCAACAGCTGGTCAGGGATCAAAGATCCTACAAGCTGCCTGGCATAACCAAAAAAAAAAAAGAAGAATTAGAAGAGCTATAGTTCTAGTTATCACATCTATGTCTATGATTCATCTCAAATTAATTTTTGCTTATGAAGTAAGGTGGGGTTGAGGTTCACTTGCTTTCATAGTGATACATAGGTTTATCAGCTCCATTCCCTCCACTGATTTCCCTTGACATCCTCATGAAAAACCAATTGACTAAGTGTATGGATCAGTTTCTAGATACCATATTCTGCTGTAGTGATCTTTTCCACCCTGCATTCAGCTTCCATTATTTCTGAGGTCGCCTGCCATCATTTCTAATTTTGTTCCTCTGAATGTAATGTGAATTTTTAATTTGGCTGCACTTAAAATTTTCTATTTATCATTGATATTTATCATTTGACATGATATTCTTAGGTGTCATTTGTTTTAAATTTGTCATCCTGCTTGGGGTTTGTTGAGCATGTTAGATTTGTGGGTTGATTTGTTTGATAAACTTTGTAAAATTTTTGGCCATTTTCTCTTCAAATATTTTGTTTCTGCATTCTCTCTCATTTCTTTCTGGGACCACAACTACTTGTGTGTCAGAACATTTGATAATTATAGTTCTAAGATGCTCTGTTCAGTTTTTTCAGCTTTTTTTTTCTCTTCATTTTATTTTTATCTCAGATAAAAGTGCTTCACTTTATTTCAGATAAATTC
This sequence comes from Antilocapra americana, assembly GCA_007570785.1. Classification (NCBI taxonomy): domain Eukaryota; kingdom Metazoa; phylum Chordata; class Mammalia; order Artiodactyla; family Antilocapridae; genus Antilocapra; species Antilocapra americana. The sequence goes on from ML661897.1 coordinate 18,693,893, forward strand.
AATTGATTTGTCTTTAAGTTCACTGATCCCTTCTTCTCTGCATCTACTCTGTTCTTTATCCCAGCATGAAAATGTGTTATTTAATAGTTTTTGTTTTGACTTTCCATGCCATTCTTTCTGAGTTCCTTTTCTCCTCCTGATACTCCCCATCTATTGTCTACCATTTCTGTAAGATCCTTTAACGTATTTATCATAGTTAGTTTAAAGTTCTTGTCTGCTAATTCCAACATCTGGGTTTCCAGTAGTCTGTTCCTTAGTTATTAATTCTTTTCATGATTTTAGGTCACATGTTCCTATTTCTTCGCCTTTCTTTCTTCATTTTCATTTTACTGTGTACTCAGCTGTGGGTAAAAGAAAAGACTAAAGTAGATAATATCTACCCCATGAAAGGGCTTCCCCAGTTCAGATGGTAAAGAATCTGCCTGCAATGTGGGAGACCAAGGTTCAAGTCCTAGGTCAGGAAGATCCTCTGGAGAAGGGAATGGCAACCAACTCCAGTATTCCTGCTTGAGAATTCAATGGACAGATGAGCCTGGTAGGCCATAGTACATGGGGTTGCAAAGAGTCCGATAAGGCTGAGTCACTAACACTTTCACTTTCATAAACTACAGGGCACCCAAGTCACTTTCACTTTCACCTCATGAAAAGGTATGCTCTTTCCTTTGTCAGGCCGTCAGTATACCTCTAGGCAAACACTGGCTTGTTTTTATTGCAGTTTTGGTTCAATCAGTTAACCACTGGCTTCAAAAAGTATTGAGGTTGGGATCATTAATTTTCCTTCAGAATAGCCAGTTCCAGGAAGAATCAGATACAGGAATTATTTTATAAGGTTTTTAAAAGTTCTCTAACAAATGCTTAAACAACCAATCAAAAATTATCTTGAAATAAATAAGAAAATAGAAAAATTGAGTAAAGAAAAAGAAGTTATAAAAAAGAACCAAATGAAAATTATAAAGCTGAAAAATACAATCATTAAAGTAGAAACTCACTGCATGGACTTGGTAAGTAGAGTAGAGACAATGGAGAAGAGAATAAGTCAACTTGATGGCAGACCAATAAACTTGACTCTGTTTGAACAACAGCAAGAAAATGGACTGGAAAAAATAAGCAGAGCTTCAGGGTTCTATGAGAAAATAACAGAAGGTCTGACATTTGTATCATCAAAATCTTAGAAGGAGAAGAGGGAGAATCTGGAACTGAAAAGGTATTCAAAGAAATAATGACTGAAAACTCCCCAAATTTGGCAAATTTGAAACCTATAGTTTCAAGAAGTTGAGCAAATCCCATATAGGAAAAATGCAAAGAAATCTACACCAAGACCCAGCACAGTTAAATTTCTGAAAACCAGAGAAAATGCAAAAATTTTGAAAACTATCAGAAAGAAATGTCACATTATCCATAAAGGAATATCCATTCAAATGACAGTGGTTTTTCATCTGAAAATATGGAGGCCAAAAGTGGAATATTTTTCAAGTATTGAAAGAGATATCAACTCTGAATGTGATATATGGTGAAACTCTCTTTCAGAAGTAAAGAGAATACATTCTCAGGTGAAGGAAAATTAAGATAATTTATTACTAGCAGATCTACTCTTAAAGGATGGCTAAAAGAAGTTTCTGTAACAAAAAGAAATTATAAGAGAAGAAGATTGGGACATTCACAAAGACAAGAAGAACAAAATGGATAAAAATAAAGGCAAATATAATAGACTACTCTTCACAGGTTTCTTTAATCATATTTTATGATTGGAACAAAAGTTATATCACTATGTAATCTAGTACTCAATGTATATAGATAGAATACTTAAGATAAAACATATTTTAAAATTGGGATGGGTAAAGCGATCTAAAATGTAAGATTTCTACACTTCAGTTGAAAGAGTAAAATGTAAACTACAATAGGCTGTGATAACTTACATATGTAAATGTTATCACCTAGAGAAACTGCTATGAAAACTATAAAAAATGATATACTCAAAAATGTAAATAATCAAAATGGAAGGAAGGAATAGAACAATGACAAACAGAAGAATAATCATAAAACAATAGAATGTTAGATTTAAGCCCTGATATGTCAGTACTTATATTAGCTGCAAATGGTCTAAATATGCCAATTTAAAGACAAAATCCAATCCACCTACAAAAGCAACTGTCTACAAAAACTTACTTCAAGTATAGCATTGGTAGGTTGAAAGTATTAATAAAATAGTAGAAAAATGATATACCATGCAAACATGAATTCAGATAGCAGGGGTGACCATATTAACATCAAATAAAGTAGACTTCAGAGCAAAGTACAAGAGACAAAGAGTATTAATTTACTAAGAAGATATAGCCATCCTAAATGTGTATGTACCAAAAAACACAGCTTAAAATTAAAAGTACTGTGTGTGTGCCTAATTTCTCAGTCATGTCTCACTCTCAGAAGAACTATACACAAAAGATCTTCACGACCCAGATAACTGTGATGGTGTGATCACTCACCTAGAGTCAGACATCCTGGAGTGTGAAGTCAAGTAGGCCTTAGGAAGCATCACTATGAACAAAGCTAGTGGAGGTGATGGAATTCCAGTTGAGCTATTTCAGATCCTAAAAGATGATGCTGCTAAAGTGCTGTGCTCAATATGCCAGCTAATTTTGAAAATTCAGCAATGGCCACTGGAAAAAATTGGAAAAGGTCAGTTTTCATTCCAATCCCAAAGAAAGGCAATGCCAAAGAATGTTCAAACTACCATGCAATTGCATTATCTCATCATACACTAGCAAAGTAATGCTCAAAATTTTCCAAGCAAGGCTTCAACAGTACCTGAACTGTGAACTTTCAGGTGTTTAAGCTGGATTTAAAAAAGGCAGAGGAACCAGAGATCAAATTGCCAACATTCATTGGATCATCGAAAAGGCAACAGATTTCCAGAAAAACACCTACTTCTTCTTTATTGACTATGCCAAAGCCTTTGTGTGGATCACAATAAACTGTGGAAAATTCTGAAAGAGATGGGAATATCAGACCACCTTACCTGCCTCCTGAGAAATCTGCATGCAGGTCAAGAAGCAACAGTTAGAACTGGACATTGAATGGACTGGTTGCAAATTGGGAAAGGAGTATGTCAAGGCTGTATATTGTCACCCTGCTTATTTAACTTGTATGCAGAGTACACATGTGAAATGCCAGGCTGGATGAAACACAAGCTGGATCAAGATTGCCAGGGGAAATATCAATAATCTTAAATATGCAGATGACACCACCCTTATGGTAGAAAGAGAAGAAGAACTAAAGAGCCTCTTGATGAAAGAGAGTGAAAAAGTTGGCTTAAAATTCAACATTCAGAAAACTAAAATCATGGCATCTGGTCCCATCACTTCATGGCAAATAGATGGGGAAACAAGGGAAACAGTGAGAGACTTTATATTTTGGGGCTCCAATATCACTGCAGATGGTGACAGTAGCAATGAATTAAAAGACGCTCGCTCTTTGGAAGAAAAGCTATGACCAACCTAAATAGCATATTAAAAAGCAGACATGACTTTGCTAACAAAGGTCCATCTAGTCAAAGATATGGTTTTTCCAGTAGCCACGTACAGATGTGAGAGTTGGACTACAAAGAAAGCTGAGTGCCAAAGAATTGATGCTTTTCAACTGTGGTGTTGGAGAGGACTCTTGAGAGTCCCTTGGACTACAAGGAGATCCAATCATCCTAAAGCAAATCAGTCCTGAATATTCATTGGAAGGACTGATACTGAAGCTGAAATTCCAATAGTTTGGCCACCTGATGCAAAGAACTGACTCTTTTGAAAAGACCCTGATGCTGGGAAAGATTGAAGGTGGGAGACTGAAGATTGAAGGGGACAACATAGGATGAGATGGTTGAATGGCATCACCGACTCAAAGGACATGAGTTTGAGTAAGCTCCAGGAGTTGGTGATGGACAGGGAAGCCTGGCATGCTGCAGTCCATGGGGTCGCAAACAGTTGGATACGACTGAACGACTGAACTGAACTGAACAAAATGGAAAAAAGACATGCACAGACTTTTCATTGGAGAGGATGTGTAGATGGCAAGTAAGCAAATGAAACGATATCATTAAGCATTAGAGAAATGCAAATTAAAATCACAATGCAATATCACTACATACCTATGCGATTGGCTAAAATAGAAAATGGACAACACTAAATGCTGGAGAAAATGTGGGAAACGCAGATCACTTATATATTGCTGGCAAGACGATAAAAGGGTACAACCTCTCTGGGAAACATTGACTTGGCCAAGAAGTTCATACATTTGGGTTTTGCCATAACACTGTATAGAAAAATCCAAACCAACTTTTTGGCCAACCCTATAGTTCGGCAGTTCCTTTTAAAACTAAGAATGGACTTACCATTTGATTCAGTCATAGGCTTATACATTTATCCAGAGAAATGAAATTTTATTTTCATACAGAAACTTGACATGAATGTTCACAAAAGCTTTATTGGTAATAGTCAAATAGTAGACACTATCCAAATGTCCTTCAGTGGGGACTGTTTAAATAAACTGTGATACATCCAAATCATGGAATTCTATTCAGTCATAAAAAGGAATAAATTAATGATGCACACAACAACTTGGATAAAACCAAAGGAAATTATTGTTGAGAATAAAAAGCTAATTGCAAAATGATACATACTGTATAATACAATTTGTATAGTTTTGTGAAATTACATAAATATAGAAAAAGAGAACAGATTAGTGGTTGCCAGAGGTTAAGGATGGGGGAAAGGGTAGATAAAGCTGAAAAGGTGTACTATGGGGGAGACTTGTGCTGATATTATACTTAAGTGTCTTGATTGTGGTGGTAGTTACATGTGGTATACTGTGATAAATACATGATGAAATTGTATATAGCTATATACACTCATACAGAGAGAGAGAGAAATGTATGCATGTATAACTGATGAAATCTGAATAACCCCTGTGGATTTTGTCAATATTAATTTCTTGGTTTTGATATCATATTATAGTTAAGCAAGATATTAACACTAGGGGAGGCTGGGTGAAGGGTAAATGGGACCTCCCTGTACATTTCTTTGCAACTTCCTGGACTCTGTAATTGCTCTGAAATAAAAAGTAAACAGGCACATGTAACACGAGCATGGTCTCAATTTATTCTATGACAGATTAACATTATATGAGCACTATGGCCAAAAATGTTTGAAGTCTCATTTTATGGAGAAGAGAATAAAATCCTAATTGGTTGACACGCCACTTCAACTGTCATGATAGATTTTCTTGCTCATTTTCATTCTTATTTCCCTGTCATTAAATTATCTGTGTACTAATGTAATTTACATAATGCTGTCTCTAAAATGTACTATTAGGAAGAAGATGAAAATTTGTTGAGCAGACATATTTTCAATAGTCAGTTGAAGCAAACAATGGCCTTATAATTAGAAGACTTCAGTTCAGTTCAGTCGCTTAGTCATGTCCGACTCCTTGTGATCCCATGAACCGCAGCACACCAGGACTCCCTGTCATCTGCATATCTGAGGTTATTGATATTTCTCCCGGCAATCTTGATTCCAGCTTGTGTTTCATCCAGCCCAGCTTTTCTCATGATGTACTCTGCATATAAGTTAAATAAGCACGGTGACTATGTACAGCCTTGAGTTGGTGATACCATCCAACCATCTCATCCTCTGTAATCCTCTTCTCCTGCCCTCAATTTTTACCAGCATCAGGGTCTTTTCCAATGAATCAGCTCTTAGCATCAGGTGGCCAAAGTATTGCAGTTTCAGCTTCAACATCAGTCCTTCCAATGGACACCCAGGACTGATCTTCTTTAGGATGGACAGGTTGACTTTCAAGAGTCTTCTCCAACACCATAGTTCAAAAGCATCAATTCTTTGATGCTCAGCTTTCTTTTAGTCCAACTCTCACATCCACACATGACCACTGGAAAAACCATAGCCTTGACTAGATGGGCCTTTGTTGGCAAAGTAATGTTTCTGCTTTTTAATAGGCTGTCTAGGTTGGTCATAACTTTCCTTCCAAGGAGTAAGCATCTTTTAATTTCATGGCTGCAGTCACCATCTGCAGTAATTTTGGAGCCCCCCAAAATAAAGTCAGCCACTGTTTCCCCATCTATTTGCCATGAGGTGATGGGACCATATGCCATGATCTTAGTTTTCTGAACGTTGAGCTTTAAGCCAACTTTTTCACTCTCCTCTTTCACTTTCATCAAGAGGCTCTTTAGTTCTTCACTTTCTGCCATAATGGTGGTGTCATCTGCATATCTGAGGTTAGTGATATTTCTCCTGGCAATCTTGATTCCAGCTTGTGCTTCTTCCAGCTCAGTGTTTCTCATCATGTACTCTGCATATAAGTTAAATAAGCAGGGTGACAACATACAGCCTTGACGTCCTCCTTTTCCTATTTGGAACCAGTCTGTTGTTCCATGTCCAGTTCTAACTGTTGCTTTCTGACCTGCATACAGGTTTCTGAAGCGGCAGATCAGGTGGTCTGGTATATCCATCCCTTTCAGAATTTTCCACAGTTTATTGTGATCCACACATTCAAAGGCTTTGGCATAGTCAATAAAGCAGAAATAGATGTTTTTCTGGAACTCTCTTGCTTTTTTGATCATCCACCGGATGTTGGCCATTTGATCTCTGCTTCCTTTGCCTTTTCTAAAACCAGCTTGAACATCTGGAAGTTCATGGTTCACATATTGTTGAAGCCTGGCTTGGAGAATTTTAGGCATTACTTTACTAGCGTGTGAGATCAGTGCCATTGTGCGGTAGTTTGAGCATTCTTTGGCATTGCCTTTCTTTAGGATTGGAATGAAAAGTGACCTTTTCCAGTCCTGTGGCCACTGCTGAGTTTTCCATATTTGCTGGCATATTGAGTGCAGCCCTTTCACAGAGTCATCTTTCAGGATTTGAAATAGATCAACTGGAATTCCATCACCTCCACTAGCTTTGTTCATAGTGATGCTTTCTAAGGCCCACTTGACTTTGCATTCCAGGATGTCTGGCTCTAGGTAAGTGATCACACCATCACAGTTATCTGGGTCGTGAAGATCTTTTGTGTACAGTTCTTTTGTGTATTCTTGCCACCTCTTCCTAATATCTTCTGTTTCTGTTAGGTCCCTACCATTTCTGTCCTTTACTGAGCCCATCTTTGCATAAAATATTCCCTTACAGCATGGCAAATCTGTTGCCAACAAAACTCCCTCAATGCCTACTGAGGGGAACTTACAGTGTTTACATTGGATTTCTCAATGGGCTTATTTCACTTAAACATGCACAGCATAGCTTCTCTCAACTCTTAATATAAAAGCAGATTAAATAATTTAAGTAGTGCTATGAGACAACACTTGCATTTACATTTCATCATTGATTGTATGCTAATCTATATTACATATTCATATTACATAATAGATTTATATAAACAAATCCACATACAGTATATTTGTGGGTACTTAAGAGATTTTAAAGATAACTGCAGCTCTTGGGATTTTAGACTTACGAACTTAATTTAAAATGTTACATAAACCCTGTGCAGAACTGTCTCCACTGTTTCATAACAATTCAACAGTATTAAAGAACAAAGAACAATCAGCCTAAACCCCTATGCTAAGAAAAATCTCCTATGATACACTCTTCTTTTTACTTTTCTTAACTCTAAAAGCAATATACTTATTACAGTTTGAAAAGAAAAAAACCATTTCTGTATGGCTCAGATATATAGGTATCTTTTCTAAAGCATTAAAATTGGAGTTTTACAAATTTAGCCATCTTCTCAGAAGTGTTAACACATCAAGAAAAGCACATTCGGCCCTTGGCTCTATTTTATTTGCGTACTTTAAAAAGTGCCAAGGAAATTCCATTGCCTACCAGCTGTCAGATGAAGGTTACTCCTACCTCTCCTTTGGGGGCCTTTTTCATCAGACAGTTTTCCATTGCTCTGACTCTTGTGTTCCGTTCAGATCTCTCAATTTCCAAAGCTTTGTGGTTTTAATTTTCACTAGCACTTTGGGGTTTCAAGTGTACTAACCTCAGTTGCACTGACACTGACCCTGGCTGTTGAGTCAATAGAGTGAATGTGGATTTTATAACGATGGGTCAGTTGTTTCTTACTGAACAGAGAATGTGTTTCACATCTCTTGGCACTGTCCTGATTTCACATAATGATACCCTGTTAAATAAAAGTCTTTAAACATACAACCACATTAATTCAATATATATAATTTTGTAAGATTTTTGATACAAGTCTTTCACACATCAGAAAAAAAGTTTTTCAGGCCACATATAAAATGCTCAGTTAACAAAAAATAGGATCACTGCTTGTATATTAATAGTTTACTCACTCGATCTCCTAAAACAGAGAACAGGTAGGAGATTCTCCATGGTTTTAGGATTGCACAAGAGACTTTTGCTTAGCTAAATCTACATTCCCCTCTTGCTCCTGGACTCCTGGTGTTAGGGTGTATTTTCTAGCTTCCTTTGCTGTTAGGTGTGGCTGTGTGACTGCGTTCTAGCCAATGGAATATGGGTAGGAGTGAGCAGGGCCAGGCCCAGCTCATTAAAACTTCCTATGTGTACTCCATCATGTTTTTTCCCCTTTAATCATTTGAATGTCAGCAGGTAACTAATACAAAATAGTTTTACATTTTTTAGTACACAATCATAATAGAAAAATCATCACAGCAATTATTAATATAACATCTATGTGGTTCTGGTCTCTGATTTAAGAGCTATCCATGCATTAACTCATTTCATCTGAAAAATCCTGTGAGATAGGTGACATAGTAATATTGTTTCCACTTTTCAGCTGAGGAAACTGAAACACAATGATGTCAAGCAACTCCCCCAAGATCACATAGCGAACAAGTGGCAGGGTTGGGGTTAGCACCCTGCGGTCCCAATACCAGTATCTATGCTCTATGCTATACTTCTTCCATTACTCTAATTCTTTACAGCTTAGGATCATGGCATCTGGTCCCATCACTTCATGGCAAATAGAATGGGAAAAAGTGAAAGCAGTGGCGGACTTTATTTTCTTAGGTTCCAAAATCACTGCAGACAGTGGGACTGCAGCCACGAATTAGAAGATGCTTGCTCTTTGGAAGGAAAGCTAAGACAGACTTAGAGTACTAAAAAGCAGAGACATCAGTTTGCCGATAAAGGTTTGTATAGTCAAAGCTATGGTTTTTTCCAGTAGTCATGTACAGGTGTGAGAGTTGGACCATAAAGCGTGCTGAGTGCCGAAGAACAGATGCTTTTACATTGTGGGGCTGGAGAAGACTCTTGAGAGTCTCTTGGACAGCAAGGAGATCAAACCAGTCAATCCTAAGAAAAAATCAACTCTGAATGTTCATTGGAAAGACTGATGCTGAAGCTCCAATACTTTGGTTACCTGATGTGAAACGCCAGCTCATTAGCAAAGACCTTGATTCTGGGAAAGATTGAAGGCAAAAGGAGAAGAGGGTGACAGAAGATGAGATGTTTAGATAGCATCAGTGACTCAATGGACATGAAACTGAGCAAACCCTGGAAGATAGTGGAGGACAGAGGAGCCTGGAGTGCTGTAGTCCATGGGGTCGCAAAGAGTCAGACACAGCTTAATGACTGAACAACAGGTTCAGTCAGAAAGACCTTAGTATTTCACAGAATTTTGTCTTCAGCTTTCCCAGCAATTGAGTTGAGCTGCCATACCCAATTCCGTATAAATTCATTTTTCAGCTAGTAGAACAGCATCTTGCGTTTGGATTGCAAAACCTCATTTAGTCATCCTTAGTTGTCTTTCATTAACAATTTCACCTGCTAATACTTGGAGGCAATTTGAGACAAAGGAAGAAGTAAACAGCACCACTGGTTTCTTTCTCTCTGTATCTCTCTCTGTAGCCAGAGGAGAAAGACTGCTTAGGCTTCTGGCTTACTTGGTGCTGATGAAGACAGAGGCTCACAGGGAAGATCCAGGCAACTCCTTGCCTTCCAAAGCAGATGAGCATGAGCTAGGGATGAACCTCATGGAATTCCAGGTGGGGACTCTCCATGAAATGACTATCTTGGAGTGTAGTCCCGAGGGATGAAGTAGGCAGAAGTCGGCCCCGAGCTCCAGTTTTCAGAAATTCTGTTTGGGATACAGATCCCACAATACCATCATTCTATGGGGACTCTTCCTTCACCCTCTGCATATGGTATTTTGTTGTTGTTCAGTTGGTAAGTCGTGTCTGGCTCTTTGTGACCCCGTGGACAGCAGCATGTCAGGTTCCTCTGTCCTCCACTATCTCCAGGAATTTGCTTAATTTCATGTCCCTTGAGTTGATGATGCTATCTAACCATCTCATCCTCTGTCACCACCTTCTCCTTTTGCCTTCAATCTTTCCCAGCATCAAGGAGTCATCTCTTTGTATCAGGTGACCAAAGTATTGGAGTTTCAGCTTTAACATCAGTCCTTCCAATGAATATCCAGGATTTTCTTTAGGATTGACTTGTTTGATCTTGCAGTCCAAGGGACTCTCAAGAGTCTTCTCCAACACCAGAATTTAAAAGCATCAATTCTTCAGTGCTCAGCTTTCTTTATGGACCAACTCTCACCTCTGTACACTACTACTGGAAAAAACATAGCTTTGACTATATGGACCTTTATGAGAAAAGTGATGTCTCTGCTTTTTAGTACACTGTCTAGGTTTGTCATATTTTTCCTTCCAAGGAGCAAGTATCTTTTAGTTTCATGGCTGCAGTCATTGTCTGCAGTGATCTTGGGGCCCAAGAAAATAAAATCTGTCACTGCTCTCCCTTTTTCCCCTTCTATTTGCCATGGAGTGATGGGACTGGATGTCATGATCTTAGTTTATCTAATGTTGAGTTTCAAGCCAGCTTTTTCACTCTCCTCTTTAATCCACATCAAGAGGCTCTTTAGTTCCTCTTTGCTTTCTGCCATTAGAGTGGTATCACCTGCATATCTGAGGTTGTTGATATTCCTTCCAGTAATCTTGATTTCAGCTTATGATTAATCTAGCCCAGCACTTCCCATGATGTACTCTGCACGGAAGTTAAATAAGCAGGGTGACAGTATATAGGCTCGTTGTACTACTTTCCCAATTTGGAACCAGTCTGTGGTTCCATGTCCGGTTCTAACTTGCTTGTTGACCTGCACAGAGGTTTCTGAGGAGACAGATAAGGTGGTCTGGTACTCCCATCTCTTTAAGAATTTTCCACAGTTTGTTGTGATCCACATAGTCAAAGACTTTAGCATAGTCAATGAAGCAGAAGTAGATGTTTTTCTGGAACTCTCTTGCTTTCCCCATGATCCAATGGATGTTGGCAATTTGATCTCTGGTTCCTCTGCCTTTTCTAAATAATGCTTGTACATCTGGAAGTTCTCACCTCATTTATATCGAAGTCTAGCTTGAAGGATTTTGTGCATAACCTTGCTAGTATGTGAAATAAGTGCGACAATATGATAGTTTGAACATTGTTTGGCATTGCTTTTCTTTGGAATTGGAATGAAAACTGACCTTTTCCAGTCCTGTGACCACTGCTGAATTTTCCAAATTTGCTGACATATTGAGTGCAGCACTTTAAGAACAATTTTAGGATTTGAAATAACTCAGCTGGAATTCCATCACCTCTACTAGCTTTGTTCATAGTGATGCTTCCTAAGATCCACTTGACTTCACACTCCAGAATGTTCAGCTCTAGGTAAGTGACCACACCGTCATGGTTATCCTAGTCATTAAGAAACTTTTTCATATTGTTCTTCTGTGTGTTCTTGCTACCTGTTCTTAATCTCTTCTGCTTTTGTTAGGTCCTTATTGTTTCTGTCCTGTATCTTGCTTATCCTTGCATGAATTATTCCCTTGATGTCTCTAGTTTTCTTGAAGAGATCTCTAGTCCTTCCCATTGTATTATTTTCCTCTATATCTTTGCACTGTTCATTTAAGAAAGGTTTCTCATCTCTCCTTGCTATTCTCTGGAACTCTGCATTACAATGAGTTTGTCTTTTTGTTTCTCCCTTGCCTTTTGCTCTCTTCTTTCTTTTGCTATTTGGAAAGCCTCTTCAGACAACCACTTTGCCTTCTTACATTCCTTTTTCTTTGGGATGGTTTTGATCACTGCCTCTTGTACAATGTTATGAACCTCTGTCTTTAGTTCTTCAGGCACTTGGTCTACAGATCTAAATCTTGAATCTATATGTCATTTCTACTATATAATCATAAGGGATTGATTTATGTCATACCTGAACGGCCTAGTGGTTGTCCCTACTTTCTTCAATTTAAGGATGAATTTTGCAATAAGAAGATGATGATCTGAGCCAACTCCAGGTTTTGTTTTTGGTGACTGTACAGAGTTTCTCCATCTTCAAATGCAAAGAACATAACGAATCTGATTTCGGTATTGACCATCCAGTGATGTCCATGTGTAGAGTTGTCTCTTGTGTTGTTGGAAGAGACTGCTATGACCAGTGTGTTCTCTGGACAAAAGTCTGTTAGCCTTTGCCCTGCTCATTTTGTACTCCAAGGCCAAACTTGCCTGTTACTTCAGGTATCTCTTGAGTTCCTATGTTGAAAAGGACATTTTTAAAAAAATGTGATTTCTAGAAGGTGTTATAGGTCTTTACAGAAATGGTCAACTTCAGCTTCTTTGGCATCAGTGGTTGGGACATAGACTTAGATTACTGTGATGTTGAATGGTTTGCCTTGGAAATGAACCAAGACCTTTCTGTCATTTTTGAGATTGCACTCAAGAACTGCATTTTGGACTCCTGTTGACTATGAGAGCTACTCTATTTTTTCTAAGGGATTCTTGTCCACAGTAGTAGATATAATGGTCATCTGAATTAAATTTTCCCATTCCTGTTCCTTTGAATTTACTGATTCCTAAGATGTCAGTGTTCAGCCTTGTCATCTCCTGCTTGAACACATCCATGTTACCTTGATTCATGGACCTAACTTTCCACGTTCCTATGCAGTATTGTTCTTTATAGTATCAGACTTTACTTTCACCATCAGACACATCCACAGCTGAGCACTGGTTCTGCTTTGACCCAGCCACTTCATTCTTACTGGAACTTTTAGTAATTGCTCTCCATTCTTCTCCAGTAGCATATTGGACATTTTCCAACCTAGGAGCTCATCTTCCAGTATCATATCTTTTCACCTTTTCATACTGTCCATGGAGTGGGTTGCCATTTCCTTCTCCAGTGGATCACGATTTGTCAGAACTCTTGACTATGACTGAGCTGTCTTGGGTGGCCCTGCATGTCATGACTCAGAGCTTCATTGAGTTATGCAAGCCCCTTCACCACAACAAGCCTGGGATCCTTAAAGGGGATATGGTCTTCTGTTGTTGTTCAGTTGCTAAATCCTGTCCAATTCTTTGCAACTCCATGGACTACAGCATGCCAGGCTTCCCTGTCCTTCACTATCCCTTCAGGTCCATGTCCATTGAGTCAGTCATGCTAGCTAACCATCTTTTGCTCTGCCACCTCCTTCTCCTTTGCCTTCAATCTTTCCCAGTATCAATGTTTTTTCTAATGAGTCAGCTCTTCGCATCAGGTGGTCAAAGTATTGTAGCTTCAGCATCAGTCCTTCCAATGAATATTCAGGGTTGATTTCCTTTAGTATTGATTGGTTTGATCTTTTTGCAGTCCAAGGGACTCTCAAGAGTCTTTTCCAGCAACAGTCTTTAGTATGTCACATAAAAGTTCTCTGATCTCTGTTTCAATCCTTAACTCATGTTTAACATTTTAACTAATATCTATTGCTATCAACTCAAACTATTTTAGATAGATGAAAGAAATATGCTTTTCTGAAACTTAGAAGTATTTTACTCCTATAACTTTCTTATTCTCATATGTAATGATCCATACTCATAAACAGTATTCTCACGCCATTCTTGAACTGTAAATGGAGTAATTAAAAAACATGTAAGTGAACAAATATGATTTCTGAGTTAATAATATCCTCCAACATAGCTCTCTACTTTAACCACTTGAAGGGTATCTAGACAGGCCTCTGAATTATACCTACCAAAGGAAATCAATCTATTTATCATCTAATAAAGACTAAAATTTGAGGCTATTAATCAATAAAATCTTAATGGATACTTCATAAAACTTCTAATTACTGGCAGCCTGTTTTTCTATCTTGGGCCTGGGAAATATTTATTTAATTCTTCAGCCAAGAATCCACCTTGATCCTCTTTCCCTACCTGGATAAAAGACATAAATCCACCATTGGCAGAAATAGTATAAATAACATAGTTGTCTTGTTAAATTTTTTAAAAAAATACTGATTAAAATATCAATTTGGCAAAGCAAGTCTGCATCTGTATCTTGGAATAATTTAGGGCTCAGAATCTTCTGAATGCCTTTCTAGACCCTTCAAAATCTGTAGAGATTTCTGTCTCTGGTTTTTAAGTTGTAGCATATGTTATTGGGAATTTGAAGAGCTTTTCCATGACTCCTTCTTCATCACACAGAGTTTCTAGTGGGTTGGGACCAAGCCATATTTCTTCTGGCCTTTAACAAAGAAAAAGAAAAGAAGGAGGAAGAAGTAAAAAAAGAAAAAAAAAGAGAGTCCATATGTCTTTGGACCTTAGGATACAGTGATTTCTTTGAATTCAAACAGAGAGAGAATTACTGCCCCTCTTCTAAGTGTGTCATGGATTGATGAGTCAACATTTGAAAAGTCCTTGGAAGTTCTTAAATGAAAGATCACAGATCTGTATGAAGTATTATTATTATTATAAAAATAACTCAGTTTTCTTGTGGTTATTTTTTTTCCAAAAAGAATGTTCTTTTGTTTGCTGTTTGTAATCAATTAAAAAAAATTAAAACCACCAAATGTAGGATATTCTTGCAGAAGAATATTAAATCATCAAGACTTTTCTGGGATTAAAAAAAGCAATGCCTTTGAGGATGCTCAAGGTACTGCCTGGATGGTAATATTGGAGAACTACATTAATAAAGTTTAAAACTTTTTATAATTATCTTTAATTAACTATAGCAGGAAAATTTCTAATAACTATTTTTCACTTTTTTTTCCTATTCAGGTTTAAAGAGAAACCATATTTCTCCAGGATTACAAAATAAAATATAATTCTCTTGTATTCTTTACATACCCATTCCTTCTGGTTTTTTTTTTTTTGAAGAGAAGCAGCATTCCACATCCAGGCTGTACACAAGAAGGACTGTACTCAATCAACTACTCATAGTTTCCTCATCCTCCACTGAGAGTAGGACTTATAATCTTCTCACTTCACTGAGCACAGTGGCTGTGATTAGACTGAATTATGTTGGGAATATATCATGTACTACCTAAATCTTTTTATAGCATGCTGATGAAACAGAATAAGATATTACTGTTTTAAAGAAGCTGTTTGAAAAAAATACTAAGCATTTTCTTCTTTTTATTAAGTCAATAAATATGTATGAAATAGGTGAGTATAATAAATAGAATAAAGAAAATGGATTTTTTTCTTTATGGTCCACAGGTAACAGCTAGGATTCTCTAGGCTGATGAATTCTTGTGTACAAACCAGATACAGAGGAAGAGAAAAGTGAAATGCACTGCAGTTTTTTTGCTCCAACTTGGTCCAAGTCCGAATTCCTTTTCAGAGCTATCTCCTAACCACCCAGGCAACTGTAATTTATTAAGCTGTACTCTGGCTCCAAAGATGTCAGGTGTTTCCCAAAGTGATGAGCTAAAGACCACACCTCACATATGGTAATCCCAAAAAATTAGAATCAGAACTTTAAAATTATATTCTTGGTCAAAAGGTATAACACCTTCTTTCATATTCTTTCAAATTAAGAAATAAAATAGAGGTCTGGGGAAAGTATTCAAGTATTTTAGCAGGGAGTTTTCTCCTAAGTTTCCTTTGGCCACTAAGCCAAAGCATTTTTTGACAGATAACTGGACTAGAAATAGTGCCCTTGGAAACCATCAGCCAGCATTCCCACCCATTAATTAGGTGATTCATTTTCATCTTTTTTCCCTCCCCAATTCCCCCCCCCCAGTTTCTTTTCCCCACCCTTTTCTTGTTGGTTTTTCTTTGCATCATCTAATACCTCTGCTCTCCTACTCTATTTATCTGTTTTATAACTCACTGCCTCTGGATATAGCTCCTATTCTTATTGCCTCTTACAGCCTCTGGGTACCTCTTTGACAGATCCTCCTGTCGTAATACTTAACCTCTCTCTAAAAAAACCTTAACCCTGTTGTAAGTGAGAAACCTCTCTGGAAGTCTCTCTGAACTGCTCCAACTTCCAATGATTTTTATTTTCCTTAAAGTTCTGTGGCACCAATGATTGGTACCACACAATCAGTACTTTATTACTGTTTGTTAATCTCTCATGTCTTTTCTTTCCAATTAAGTAGACACCTACTCAAGGACATGGAATATTGTATCTAAGTCTTGAAAAGCACACCATATAAACTGAACAAATACTTACTGATTGAATAGAATGGTGGGAATATCTCATGGAGATAAGCTAGAGTTTCATTTGGGGATAACAGGATTTGAGTATAAATGAGTTTTAGATATTTAACCTCGTTTACTCAAGAATATGGAGACATATGGGTTATAAAAAGCTAACCTAATGGAATACAGAACTTTCCCCTTTAAGAGGCATTTCTATTTATTTATCAGTTGGAAGTGAAAGTGTTAGTTGCTCAGTTGAGTCCATCTCTTTGCTACCCTATGGACTGTAGCCCACCAGGTTCCTCTGTCCATGGGATTCTTCAGGCAAGAATACTGGAGTGGGTTGCCATGCCCTTCTCCAGGGGATCTTCCTGACCCAGGGATTGAACCTGGGTCTCCTGCATTGCAGGCAGATTCTTTACTCTCTGAGCCACCAGGGAAGCCCTTTCATCAGTTAGTGATTCAATAGTATGTGTAAGTAAGTTTCAAAATTCCTCCTAGAGGTTCTGAGTATGAGCCATGGGTTTGAGACTACGTCTGCCATTAATTATCATGAATAGGTCAAGCTTTCTTGGCTTTAGCTTCCTCCTCAGACCAATAAGGAGTTGGATAGATAACTTTTAAAAACCAAATAAGCAAAACAAAAATAAGACTAAAGAATTATCAGTACCCTCATTTAGATTTTTATCAGGAAGTGTGATTATTTACCCTGCCATAAATCTATTTAAAGCATGAGACCTACCTGGAGAATGTCATTCAGATGAGACCCTGAGAAGGAAAAAAGAAAAATGGAGATTCTAGGTACTACTTTTATCGTCACCAGAACCATTTACTTCCTATAGATATTTTGTTGGACAGTAAAAAAACTAGTATGAAAAATCTTCAACTTGTCATATTTCTTATTACTCTATAAGATACAAGGCAAGGAAGAAACTCAACTGATCTTTAGTGCCAGCAAATATCAGATAGGTAAAATACTTTTAAGTCTGGTATGATAAGGTTAATAAGAGGTTGCAGAAATCCAAGTGTGCTAGAATGCCAATTTGACACTCAAATGTTAGTAAAAACAGCACATGCCAGAGCTATTTTCTTAAATCAAGCAATCTCTGTGGTAAAGGAAAATGGATCAAAATATCAAGGCAAGCATGCCACTGGCTTGAGGTATGTGTCAGATTTATTGTGGCTGAGAAGATTAAAATCAGCCAGCATTAAGGAGGGTGTGTATGTGCTGCATTCAGATGTCAGGAAGTCTGAAAATTATGCCATCAACCCCAAGAGGTTCCTGGGTTGATGATAAATAAAGGACACACTTAAAACAGAAAGGCTGAAAAGCAGCCAAGGCCTGAAGATAAAGTGATCACTTGAGTCGTGGCATTACCTGTGCCTATGGTTAAGAGAGCAAAGCTAAAGATAGCAAGATGAATCAAGGTCACATGAAACAACTATAATGAGAGTGAGGAGAAAGGTTGCTGACACAGGCTCAAAAATATGGTGTCAGGGTGGGGCATCAGAATGCACTCCAGGGTACCGACCTTTATGGAGAATGGAATTGGGAGTTACATCCATGTTTCAGAGGGTAGAGGCAGAAGACTGAGAAACAGATGGAGAGAAAGGGGAATGAACAAGCACTGAGAAAGGACACTACTTAACTGCCAAAGGAATGGACTCTGGCCTAGCCCAACAGAGCAGAGAGAGGCGGGTAATAGCCCGACCACCCTTCAGAAGGCCAGCCAGCCACAGACAAACCTCAAGCAGGGTAGTGATCCTCTGAGGCCAAAGGCGGGTCTCTAAAAACCCAAATCACAGTGACTTTTTAGTTTTGTTGGCTCTTCCTTAGAAACCACATAACCACTAACATTCTCCTTCTTTTCCCACTGAGCTGACCCACATCCAATTTATATATTCCCTATTCACAAAAGTCACAGCATACATCCAGTTATCACCCTGTGCCCAGCACCAGGGACAATTCTCGTCTCAGGCAAGGCTGGGCTGCTGCTAAACTGTGGCATCAGCAAGCTTGGTTTGTTGGATCATGTAAAGAACCCTGCCTCTGTGGCCATGTCGGGGTCCAATTCTAGCCCTCTCATTACCAATTCTGGGACCTTGAGGGAACTGTCTTAATGTTTTTGAATTTTTCTCATCTACAAAGTGATAAAAGTAACGTCTATTTTTCAGGGTTGTTGTGAGGACTGAATAGTATTTGAATATATGTAAAGCACTTGGCACATGTTCAGCATGTGATTGTATTCTAGAAATGGAAGTGATTCTTATTAATTCTCTGTGCTTTTACTGTTTTTTTTTTAAAAAAAATCATGCTTTGGCCATGCTTTCTCCCTTTGAAAAAAAAAAAAAAGTCATGGCCTTAATCCCTTCCCCTGCCCAAGTGCCAAGTACCCTTACATTGCTCCATCTTTTCTTTTAGAGAAACAAATTTGATTATGTCACTCATATCAAAGGGTGACTCTAAAAAGCAATGCATATAATGCATATAATGGGATTGGGCAATGATTATATAAAAAAATAATTTGTGGAGAGATATTCACAGGAGATAGGCTGTCTTCAAATGACATTTCTGTAGATGTGTAATCATTCATTCTGCTTCTGGGTAAGATAAGCCTTATCTGGCTTGGATTCTACATCTCTACATGCTTCCCTTTATCCTAATTCAATCTAATTTGAAGGTAGAGAGTGTAACAAAAATAAATAAATAAATAAAAAACCAAAACATTACCCACTTCATTCTACATGGCTATGCCATCCCACAGCAAATGACTGCCAAGAGACACTAGTAAACTTTTCCAACACATATTTTGCCCAGACAATGGCTGAATGGAAACCCAATGTAACAGATAAGGGCTGATGACTCAAGTCTCCAAACAAGTTTTTAGTTAAATAAAGCTTCAAAGGCTAATCACTAGATAAAACCAACTGAAGCTAGAAATAGGGCATTCATTAACAACAAACAACTCTCTACAAGATTACAAACTTGGAATTTTGGAAACATAAAATTAAACTGGACACCGAGGCTACTGCCATAACAACATGGACAAACTTCAAAAACAAATAGTTGAGAGTGAAAAACAAGCTGCTGGACGTGTACAGAATGATACTGTCCACAGCAGGTTTTAAAAAAGAACAAGCAATACTAAATGCATGTTTTAAGAATACATGCATACAAAGTAAAAAAATAAAGATATGCAGGAGAATAAAAAATACTAGTTGCTGGAGGGAGGGGTAGGAAGAGGAATGAAGTTGGGAAAGGTAACACAGGGAATTTCCATTGTGTGTGTAATGTTTTAGGTCTGATTTGGATGATGGGTTCTCAGATAAATGTAATTCTCTAAATCTCTTTATTTTTCTGTGATATTTTTTATTAAAAATAAAAACCGTCCTATGGCTCAAAATTGTTGACCTATGAGAGAGAAGTCAAGTCTGTTTGAAAATACTGGTGAGCTGTTAGTAATAATAAAATGGATCCTGTGCTGTGCTTAGTTGCTCAGTCACATCCAACTCTTTGTGACCCCACAGACCTGGCCCATCTGTCCAGGGGGATTCTCCAGGCAAGAATACTGGAGTGGGTTGTCATGCCCTCCTTCAGGGGATCTTTCCAACCCAGGGATCAAACCCAGGTTCTCCCGCATTGCAGGCAGATTCTTTATCATCTGAGCCACCAGGGAAGCCCATGAATACTAGAATGGGTAGTCTATCTCTTCTCCAGTGGATCTTCCAGACCCAGGAATTGAAATGGGGTCTCCTGCAATGCAGGAGGATTCTTTACCAAGTGAGCTACCAGGTAAGTCCCAAAATGGATCCTAGCAACCCTTATTTCCAGTTCACTAGGCTGAGTAGGGAGAGATTAGAGGAGGGTTAGGTAAGAGGGAGCTGAGTTAAAAGGGATAAGGCCCCCTTTGACATAACTCTTTGATAGGGGCTGGAGGACAGGGGCTGCTTTGCTGGAGGACGAAGCAGTCTGGGTTGGGGGAAAAGCCTCAGCCTTTGGCTCATTCCTGCTCTCAAGACCTTCCCAGCAAGAAAAATTCAAAGAGGCAGGTGAAGCTTGAAACCCTACACCTTTTAGAATCTTAGTCTACATAGGAGGTCAGCTAAGGTACAGGAGTACTCAGGAGTACTTCATGAGCATGTGACCTGTGTAGTCACACAAGTGTTTCTTGTGCTTGGTTTAAAATTCTTGAAATTCTCAATAATGTTGTCTTTGAAACCACGTCATGTAAATGAAGACCAGTGGAATAATGGAGTGCATGCATAAGCAGAGGGGCTACAAGCATTATGTGTATCTACTACTGCTCCTTGCCACCCCACCCACATATAGCAGTCGCAGTGCCCATGAACAAAGACTTCTGTTGGACCCACAACGTGTGGGAGGTCCAGTGAGACTCCAAGTGAGTAGAAGGGAACTGTGTTATGTCTAAGGTTGAGTAAGTGGGACTGTTGACAGCTCGAGAGGCTCTGCTTTCCATTTGAACCAGAATTCTCTTCAAATGCAGAAAGAAATACTGTTCTAAGAAACACTAGCAACCAAAAAACCCTATCACATCATTTCTTATTCCTGCTATTTCTCTGTATTAGCCAACCACTTATATTGCAAAAAGGCATGGAGGAAAAGGAAAGATAGGGCAACCTACAGTTCGTTTCTTTTTAGTTTTTCTTTACTCATCAGTAAGACAAAAGTAGACGGTACAAGTATCAAGAAGTGAAATAAAAACTCAGAGTTAGTTTTGTGCAGTCTTTCCAATGTGCTGGTAAGGAAAAAAGAATACATGTGAGTACAAGCTATGAAGACCTGTCTCATTTCAATGACTCTGCTTATGAGTTAAATATTCTTATATTTGCATTTAAAATTGACTGATAATATGGAGATGAGTTGTAAAATTCATGCTAATAATTAAAATTTTAAATTGTTTATTTACTTAAAAATAACAAATGACAAATCTGACTCTTTGCGACCCCATGGACTGTAGCCTGCCAGGCTCCTCTGTCCAGGGAATTCTCCAGGCAAGAATACCAGAATGAATAGCCATCCTTTCTCTAGGAAATCTTTCTGACCCAGGGATGGAACCCAGGTCTCCTGCACTGCAGGTGAATTCTTTAGCATCTGAGCCACCAGGAAAGCAAATATAACACACTATGAGAAATTGAGAGAGAGATTAAGGAAAAAAGGAAAGAACTCTCTATATTACTACCTTTTTTCTCTGTCTTTGAATAAGGGGTCCCACATTTCATCTTGCACAGAGCCCCACCAATAACATAGCCAGTCCAGAGAATACTTAACTACCAAGTTCTCTCCCCAAAGAAGCATAGCTTCTAACTGTCTGAAATGAGTATTCAATTAATTGATAGTATTTTACGGAGCTGCATCTCCTGAACAGCATTTTAGGAAGCGCAAGTTTTGAACCCATGCTTTGAAAGAAAGAAAAATTAAGTCTGCCATTTTGAAGAGAAAGAGGAACTCTAAGTGGAATATATACTTCCTAATGTTATTTAGCAATGCTTATCACAGTCTCTTCCAAAACCACTTTTTCCCCAAATATCAATAAGTAGATAGGGTTATACTTTTTAGTGAAATATCTTGAACACTTCTGTGAGAAAGAGAGAAAAAGAGAGGCAGTCTGTGTGTATGTCTGTGTGTGTATGGGTGTGCTCAGCAGTGTACCCTCAACACAGTTCTGGGCTGTCAGTAACTCCCTGGGGCTCCTCTTCAAATTCCAGTTAGGAACTGGTTTTACCTTTACTTATCATACTTAAAGCATTTCACAAACATTGCTCAAATGGCTCAAAAGCTTAAGAGACATGTGATATATAGCTGTAACAACTAAAAAAAAAAAAAAAAAAAAACCAATGTTTTGAAACAGATTTTCTCTAAGGTCAGAAAACTGATCCTCAAGATCAAGGGGACCCACAGATATTCTTAGCCCTGGCAAAGTGTCCTCCCTGCACTGGTGACCCAGGATACGTCTGGGGTATTTGGATCTGGAAAGAAGAAGTAGTCACCTGCATCCTCTAAACCTCTTTCCTGGGAAATGAGTGACCCAAGGCCTGCCTATCCTGGTTATTGTAATAATTAATGTTAACAGATCTTGGGAATGACTGGTTTGGATCCACTGTTTTACCCAGAAGTGGCCTCATGTATTTGAGCTTTGCAATTTTCCTTAATAAATAACCAACACATCTTTAGTTTGGTGGCCATTGTCTATAGGCAAATCTCTAGAGTGTTCTGACTGTCAAAATGTACAACAGCCATGGGGTAAGTGTTGAGAAAACAGGAAGGATTTATATTATAAACATGTTACTGTCCAGCCTCTCATTCTCCTGGCTGGTCTGATGTTATAACAGCTTTATTTGATACTTCGACACGGTTGAAATGAAAGGTAACTGGCTTAAATTACCTGGTTACAGGGAAGTCAATGTACTAGTACATAAGAAGCAAGGTTCATTCATCAAGAGAATGTTCCTTGATGTTTTGAGTCTGAACAGATCCTATCAGAGTTGAGAGAACTCTGGTAGGGACGAAGGGGTGCTGACCTAGTGCTATTCTTTACTTCAGGACAAGATGATGGGAAGAGGAGCAGTCAGCTGTCCTGGCTAAAAGACCAGACGCCTTCCAAGGCAGAAAAAGAGTCAGAATAGGAAACTGGACAGAAGAATAAACCCATTCTTCAGAATATGAGGTGAATTTTATTACTCCTTTAATGTAAAGTCAAAGAATTTAGACTAAGAAAAGAAAGTAGAGAGGATGCCTTGGATAAAATCTTTTCTTTTACTTTGCCAATGGCGTGGAACAGGCAGACTTGTGTGCTGACTGCTGAGGTTGACACTGAAGTGACCTCTGAAAGCAAACACCGCAGTGAAACTGTGATGTAAACTGGAATGACTGGACATTCCAGGCCACCGCAGCATAGGCAGGCTGTGCTAATGACAGTTCACCACCTGGAAGTAGCAAGTATTATTGAACAGAAATGGATGGGTGCATATATCCTCTCTGATTTCACATTACAGATAAAATCTTACATTGGATAAAGTTGTATAAGTAATGGTGATCTAGTTCAAAATCTTAGAGAAAGGAAAGGCTTTATAAACTTGATAGGTAGTAATAGGAAGATTTTGCTGTTTCAAATCTAAATGGTAGATACTAAATTTAATCAAAACAGCAGACCACAGACTGAAAAGTATATAATATAATATGGACTAATGCGTTATTAGCTCATGTTCACTACAATGAGATTAACTTCCATCAGCAGCATAATTAGGTCTTGGTATTTTGCTGGCTTAGATCTATGTCCAAAGGACATATAGCCAGAAATAAGCTTAATGCATTTCATATTAAAATTTTGACTTATTTAAGTAAAGTTGTCTTTAAAAAATCTTCACATTGTATAAACTGATTATGAATCATCAAACCCTTCAAAACCCCTTACATAAACAGTCTTACAAAATCTTTTTTGAACAGTGGTTACATTGATGTTGCTTATATTTTTAATCAACCAATGAACTTTATTTGTAAAACCAAAGATTTGGTTTTAAAATGCCAGATATTTATTTGATGTGCTTCACATCAAAAATCTGCATATTCAAGTGAGCTGCTTTTAAAAAATCCTCAGATTTTAAAAACTGATTGTCATCATTAATCTCTTCAAAGGATTTTTTTTAAGTCAACAATCTGAAATATTCTATTTGAAAAGTGGCTTCACTGATGCTTGTTACATTTTTCATCCACCAATAAGCTTCATTTGTAAAATTCAAGACTTGGTTTACAAAGGCCATGAGGCCTAAGCAGAATCATCAGAGAGGAGCCCTGCATTTTCTTTGTGCAAGAAAGTTAATAGGATTAAGGCTTGAAGAATTGACTAAAACCCTGAGCTGGTTAAGATGGATGTATCACATTTCAGGGTTCCCATTTCATAACCAGCATGCCCCACACTGCAGAAAATAAAACATGCTGGCGAGCTCATTTAAATGGTTCTTCAGGAATATGTTGATTTCAGAAACTTTAAAAGGAAACGCGTGTCCATTTCCTTGAACCATATGGCTTTTTGTGTACTCAGCCTGCCTGGTTTTTGGCTTGCTCCTGCTTCACAGTTAACAATTTTCTGCTACAGTCCAGTTACATGGAAAAGAGAGGACAGACTTCTGTGCTCAGAGAATTTCTGTATATGACTTAATACTTTCTGATTTTCACAATGATGCAATTTGCACTGGCCTTAATCATCTATAAATATAGCAAATCTAAGTTAAAATGCCAAAGACCTGTTATCTTCCTGCAGATCATGTAATGGAACTGGGGATCTGCTGCTTTCTGCTATCAAGGTGGTTATTATCAAGTATAATTTGTGGTTGGAAATGTTTGGCATTCCTGTCTAGCAGTAGCCCAGAATGTTTAGAATAGATTTTTACATAGGAGTTCAAACATCTGTCCGTTTTAGGTCAGATTTCTGTGAGAACTTAAGCATATAGTATCTAAACAAATGCAGCTGTCCCAGATTAAATGGGAATGGTTTCTAGCATGACGATGGCAGCAAAGGGTCAAGTTTAAAATTAAGAATATAAGAATAAGCCTAAGTGAGAATGGTAAGCAAAAGGTCCGCACCGTCTACAAAATGCCAGATAATGTTACCAATTAAAAGATGGACTTAAAGGCTAATCAAGAACTATTCTGGCAAGTGAAGTGAAGTGAGGTCAAAGTCTCTCAGTTGTGTCCAACTCTGCGACCCCATGGACTACAGAGTCCATGGGATTCTCCAGGCCAGAATACTGAAGTGGGTAGCCTTTCCCTCCTCCAGGGGATCTTCCCAACCCAGGGATTGAACCCAGGTCTCCCACATTGCACGCAGATTCTTTAACAGCTGAGCCACAAGGGAAGCCTAAGAATACTGGAGTGGATAGTCTATCCCTTCTCCAGCAGATCTTCCCAACCCAGGAATTGAACCAGGGGTCTCCTACAATGCAGGCAGATTCTTTACCAACTGAGCTATGAGGGAAGCCTCATTAATTAGAGACTCATTAATTAGCAGATTGTCACACCAATTTGCCTAAGGACTAATATGTAGCATTACAGTTTCATTATCGGTTCCTTTTATTTGCAATTCTCTATTACAGAAATCCAGTTTGAAATGAACAGTGCTTATTAAATGAAAGCTGTATATAAAACTGCAAAGAAATATAACATCAAATTTTGGAAAGGAAGTTGAAAAAAAATTAAAACAAGCTGTGATGATCTTAACAAAGACACATAAAACCTGTTACTAGGAAGAGTTGTTTGGTCAAATTTCCTGTTTTTTCCTAAGTTCTGGTTTGTTTTAAACATGTCATCAGTGCACAGTTTATTACCATTGATTAACGTTTCTATGTGTAAAATCAAGAACTGTTCTCCAGGGCTTCTTATTTAAAAATAGTCTAAACAATATGGATTTTCTTTTTTTTTGTCCAGATTGTGATCTTTACCTTAACTAAGAAATGATAGGCCGTGGATCAAAATAGCTGAAAATTAATATTGTAAACTAGAAAGTCAAACATGGGTTAATGAAAGAGTCATAAAATGAAAATTTCATAAAATATCTCTTTATCCCTAAGTGATTTTACTACAGGATTCCATAAATCAACTTGGACTGCTATAAAAGACATCAAATCAAAGCAACACAAGTGTTGCTGATGGCTCTTTGTTTTGCTCAGTCAAAAAAACCCTATGCAAAGACATATCTGACTCTAATGGCAAGATATTATAAAATTTAAAAAAAAGAATCATACCATTGTGAGTGAAATGTAGGGAAATAAAAATTCTTCCCCAGGGAACAAGAGTATAAAACATTAACATTTTTCTAAGTATTTTATAAATTATGCAGCTTTATTAAACACATACCATTAGAAATCTCTTCTTTACTGACAACACTTTTCTTAATGGCCTTTACATGTTGAAATAAATGGCTCCTGAAAATGTGCATTTATATTATATAAATAAAACCTTAATTAATATAAACATACTCCAGATATAAACTTTTCAGAAATGTCAGCTTAAAACTTTCCAGTCTAAATAAATCCTCTTATAAGTGGTCCAACAAAGCAATTTTTAATGCATCCCCCCCTAAAACTCTCATAGAGATTTACAGGCACAATCCAAAAGAGAAATCAAAATAGATTTGAAGATGACTGAATGTTTCATTAATGTAATAAACAACTCTAAGCATATCCAATAGATAGTTTTTGAAACCAACCAAGGCAAGTGATTTTATTTTTGTTTTAGTGCTCACTATTATCTCATGGTATCTTGTTCACAAATTTATTCTCCTGCTTATTGTTGTCTCCCTCACTTGAATTGTAAGCTTTCATAGAGTAAAGACATCTGTCTTGTTCTCTCCATCACTTAATGTCAGGCATATAATAGATGCAAAGCATGGCTCACTGAAAAATTCATGAATGGTTTGATGAGATTAAGCTAAAAAGACTCAGTTATTTCAGTGTACCTAACTTTATCCAATTGATCCTATGTATTCGAGTCTCTGTTTTCCCTCTTCTTTCTTAGTATCCCTAAGTTTTCACTGAATACATGCCCCCCCATCCACTAACAAAGACTATATTTTCCAGCCTCCCTTGCAGCTAGGTGTTGCTGTTCAGTCGCTCAGTCATACTTGATTCTTTGTGACCACATGGCTGCAGCATGCCAGGCTTCCCTGTCCTTCACCATCTCCCAGAGTTTGCTCAAACTCATGTCCATTGAGTTGGTGATGCCATCCAACCGTATCATCCTCTGTCATTCCCTTCTCCTCCTGCCTTCAATCTTTCAGCCTTTTTTATGTTCCAATTCAGATAGGTGTACTAGATGTGAACTAATAAGATGTAAACAAAAACATTCAACAACAGCTTCTTGGAAAGCTCCTTGAAAGACAGCCCATGTGAGGGGTTCCTTTGCCCCCTCTTCTTCCCTCTGTTTCCTTCCTGCTGCCTAAAATGTGCATGTAATGGCTGGAACTCAAACAACCATTATGAACTATGAGTTGACCTTGAGAGTCAAGGAGTTGACCTTGAGAACGAAAATCATGTTAGGATAGTACAGCAGCAAGAGAGAATGCTGGGTTCTTGTCCTGTGGAGTCCCACTCTACCCTGGACTCTACTTTTGCCTTTTTTCCTTTTTTTTTTTTAACACGAAGAAAGAAATAAATGTCAACTTTAACTGTAGTTGTTTAGTTGCTAAGTTGTGTCCAACTCTTTGTGACCCCATGGATTGTAGCATGCCAGGCTTCCCTGTCCTCCATTATCTCCCAGAATTTGCTCAAACTGATGTCCATTGAGTTAGTGATGTCATCCAACCATTTCATCCTCTGTTGTCCTATTCTCCTCCCACCTTCAATCTTTCCCAGCATCAGGATCTTTTCAAATGAGTTGGTTCTTGGAACCAGGTGGCCAAAGTATTGGAGTTTCAGCTTCAACATCAGTCCTTCCAATGAACACTCAGGACTGATCTCCTTTAGGATTGACTGATTTGATTCCCTTGCAGTCCAAGGGACTCTCAAAAGTCTTCTCCAGCACCACAATTCAAAAGCATCAATTCTTCAGCTCAGCCTTCTTTGTGGTCCAACTCTTCTTCTACCTTAATTAAGTCATTATTATTATGAGCTTGCTGTTACATGTAGCCAAATTGGATAGTGATATGATTTTGAAAGTAATTCAAAAAACAGGCACAGGTAGGCTTTATGTATGCCTTTTTGAAACCTATCATTTTATAAACATACTTAGAACTCTTTCCAGTGAGTAGGCAAGTCACTCCTCAGTATGCATGGACCACTGGTTCCAGGATGCTTGCTAATTACAAAATGCATGGGTGTTCAAGTTCCTCACATAAAATGGTATAGTACACTTGGCCCTCCTCATCCACAGATAAGAATGGCTGACTGTATTTGTGAGCACATATTGCCTTCAGAATTAAACCTGACACTATAGGAGAATATAAAGAAATTCAAGACCAGGTTTTCATCCTTAAGAAGTTAGTGATTTAGCCAATGGAAAAGAACATGCATGAACTGCCAATCCACCCATTCCCAACACACCTGCCTAGAGGAAACAGCACACAGAGGCAAAGAACAAAGAGTGAAACTGTGAAGGGAGATGGCCATCATGGGAGGATTTCAGAAACCAAAGGGCCATGAGGACGGGGGTTCTTGGGGAAGGTTCCAGACAGGACTAGCCCTTGAGGTGAGCCTTGAAGGAGGGGCAGAGCCTGGAGAGGCATTGGTAATGGGCTGGGTGTCCCCAGGGTAGGGACCAACAGCAGGGAAACCACTGTTTCAGTAATGAGCACAGCATGTTCAAGGAGACTGGAAGGAGGTCAACCAGATGGGTGGCCTCTGGAAAGGGGGCCCTCTCTTTTCTCAGAATGTGGTCTCTCAGCCTTGAAGAGAATCCTCATAAAGGATGGCTTACCTCACCATTCACTCCATATTTAGGAGATGAATCTGTGCTACAGATTCTCCCTGCCTTGCATATAACACACCCCTGCTTATGACTCCCCAGGGCCGACTCAGTAGTGCCTCAGTCCCAGGCCCTTGCTTTTCTGTAGAGATCCTGATCAGACCTCAGCTCAGTGGTGACTTCTAGAGTACTGTGCTTCCCGCTATGCAGCAGGCACATACGAAATCCTGCCTACAACCTTTAATGGGGTGTTTTAAATTAAACTGTTACGTAGCGGTAGCGTGATCTGCCTCCTATGTTGGTGAAATAACAATAAAGCCACAGGCTGATCAGTCATCGCTTCCAAAGAAGAGGCCAGGGAATTCAATTACTCACAAGCTAACCACAATCACAGGATGAAGCAGCAACTTTCCTAATAAAGTTCGCTTTCAGCTACTCCTCATAAACAAAGCCACAGTTCAGTTTCTTTTTTTAAAAAATCAACTAATACCTTTGGGGGAAAGGGCACTGTCCAATCTAAAGCAAGACCTGGCACAGCCTTCACTTGCAGAATGTGTTTCGGAAGAGTCAGTACTTGTTGTGACCACTGGGTAGCCCAGATGAGGTGAGTAAAACAGG
Organism: Antilocapra americana; assembly: GCA_007570785.1. NCBI lineage: Eukaryota > Metazoa > Chordata > Mammalia > Artiodactyla > Antilocapridae > Antilocapra > Antilocapra americana. The sequence goes on from ML661897.1 coordinate 18,723,335, forward strand.
ATCCCTGTGGACTCAAGGCCCGGCTGGGTTTGCTAGTGACTAACAAAGTGCTGACTGAGGAGAGGGCCCAAAGTGCAACAAGTCACACAAAGTGTTTTTCTATCTGGAGTTTTACGAGGAGTAAGCAACCTCTCTGGGATCTGGTCTAAGGCAAATGAAACCAAACCTGACCCTTTTCCAAAATTGGGCCTAAAACTGTTCCCAAGAACCACTACTGGCAGCCTAGTAGAGCAAGAAAGCACAGACCAGCTGTGAGGAGGCTTGAGTGTTGGTTCGACTCTGCCACAGTGGAAACTGCTGTTGACCTTGGTTTCTTTCTCCGTAAATGAAGGGAGCTGGACTGGAGATGATCTACCCCTGACACCCACTCTGGTTCCAACAATGACTCTAACTCACAACAGAGGAGTGCATAGCAAGCATGATTTTCTCTCCTCCTCTTCTTTTCTGCCCATCACCGTTTCTCCACATGCCCCAAATCACATTCATTCGCCAGTTAATCGACAACCATCCCGGGTTGCAGTACCCTCCAAAGTGCGGTGAATTTCAGGCTCATTTGGTGACAGCAGCAGCTGCCGCTCTCCTCAAACCACATCCTTCCCCTTCGTCACGAGGCCTCCTCACTAGCCACAGTTTGCCTTGGCCGGAGCTCCCTCTGCGTCAGCTTCCACCAGAAACTGCCACCCATACGCAGAGTTCTAGCGCATCAGCCTCTCTGAAGAGGATCCAGCTGGCCAGAGCAGTGTTCCAGGTGGTCAAGACCAAAGAATTTCATGGCACTGCAGGCATACTAAAGCTGAAAGGGAGCACAAAACGCACCGAGTTCGATAGACTCCCACTTATAGGTGAGGACGCTGAAGCCCAGATAGGTTTATGGACGCGAAGTGGCCTAGTCACAGCTAGAACCGAAGTCTATTGACTCAAAGGCCAGTTATAATTTTGAAATGACTGACTGAAATAGAAGCAACTATTTGTGGTGTGCTCCGTGCCAGGCACTGTGCCAAGTGACATCTTAAAAGTTTAACGCATACAAACCTGAACTCAGGATCTTTGCTCCAAAATTGCTCTTCCTGTCCTCCCACCTTCAGCGGCACCCCCATCCATTTTGCTGCTTATAGCCAGGAACTTGGGACTCAAATCCTTGACACCTCCTTCTTCTCACAACTCCCCCACATAAAACTTGCAAGTTCTTCCATTTCTCTAAAGCACATCTTGAATCTCTCCAGTTTCCCCCACAATCACTATCTCTACCCTGGTCCAAGCCACCTTTGCCTCTTACCCGGACTATGGCCAAACCTCTTTTCTCATATTCCACTGTCACCACTCTCATCACTGTCAATTCATTCTCCAACCAGAATCCAGGGTAATTCTGTGAAAACACAAACCAGATCATGCCATGTCCACCCCTAGTCCCACTCTGTCACTGTGTTAAACTCACAGTCTTACTTATGCACTTAAGATGAAGCTCAGATTTCTAGAAGGCCCTGCCTAGTCTGTGACATCTCCAATCTCATCTCACCCCAATCCTCCACAACTCCCTAAGTCCTACCAACAATTTTTTCAGGTCCTCCAGAGTTCCACATTCCTTCCAACTACAGGCTGTCCTCTGCATGAAATGCTCTTCCTTTTACTACTAGCCTGGCTTACGTCATATCATCTTTCAGATCTCAGCTGAAACACTACTTCCTCAGAGGAACCTTCCCTAAGAGCGTGTCAGGAGCCACTTCTTCTCAATAGCATTTACCAGTTTGTAATATTTTATTTTTCAGAGTATTTGTTTAATATCCAGTTCCCCAACAAGACTATAAACCCCATGAGAACAGGGACCGTATCTGTTTGTTCACTACTATAGTCACAGAATTTAGTGGCAGGCACATAGTAGGCCTAAATAAATTAATTAGTTTGAATTAATATATTGATGCCCTTAACACTTATTAGATTATATCAGGACAAGAAGAAGATATAGGAGATATGGAAAATATAGGAGCCATAATATTTAGTGAATTCATTTGGAGCAAATGGAAACTGTGATAATGTGCTGAGAAATGACCCCCCAAAAGACAGTTATGGCTTCCCAGGTGGTTCAGTAGTAAAGAATCTGTCTGCCAATGCAAGAGACACAGGAGACCCCGACTCGATCTCTGGGTTGGAAAGATCCCCTGGAGAAGGAAATGGCAACCCACTCTACTATTCTTCCCTGGAAAATCCAATGGACAGAGGAGTCTGGTAGGCTACAGTCCACAGGGTCACAAAGAATCAGACACATCTCAGCACACAAAAGGTATCTATATCCTAATTCCTGAAACCTGTGAATGTCACTTCATATAGCAATCAATAAACAAGGGAAAAACAGAGAAGGTCTTTAGAGGGGATTAAGTTAGGAATCTTGAGATGGGGAGATTACTATCCTGGATTATCCAGGCCAGCCCTACATGCAATCACAAGTATTCAAAAAGAGAAAGGCTGAGGGAGATTTGACACACAGAAGAGATGGGGAATATGAGAACAGAACAGAAAGGTATTTGAAGATGCTGGTCTTGAATACTGGAGCGATGCAACCACAAGTCAAAAATGTTGGCCACCAACAGAAAGTAAAAGAGGCAAGGAACAGATTGCCTCCGACAGCATGAGGAGGCAATGTGGCTCTGCCAACACCTTGATGTCAGCCCAGCCACTCTGGTTTCAGACTTTAGGCCTCCAGAACTGTGAGAGGAGCAATTTCCATTGTTTTAAACCAACAAGTTTGTGGTAATTTGTTATAGAAGCTATAGGAACCTAATACAGAGTCCATCACATTATTCTGCTACAACATAGTGGTTATACTGGAGGAAGTTCTACTCTCTTCCTATGTTACCCACCTGAATTGTGCCATAGACTATTCAGCCATGGATAAACATGGCACCTCCATTCTCAGCATCATCTCTACCCCATATTCCCAAAGTCAAGAATTAGTGATAAGGAAAGAGAAAACAAAAGAAACAACTGACAAACAAGGATAAAAATGCTACAAAGCTCAGGACTTATGTCCAACCCAAAGTAAACAATGTCTTAATATTGCCTCCAAAGTGTTTTCAGACCCACAGTGATCTTCTGTTTTCACTTATACAATACACTAAATTATTTATAATAGATAAACAACTACCTTCAAATACCTATAGGATCATATTCCATGACATTTAAAGGTCGTGTACTTTCAAATCTATCCTTCAGCCTACCTAGGGGGTCATGGTTTTTGCCCCATATATTAAAGGTATGGATTTGGCAAAGTGATAGCTGCCTTGGTTCAAGACAACCTATAATTTTATAAGACAAGATGCTGAGAAATATACATTTTCAATGATTTATTTTAACTATTAGAAGTCAAATACTACTTATGAGGTGATGTGCACTGTGAAGAAATACATTTTAACATACTTGTAATTTTCCCACTTATATGCAGAGTACACCATGCCAAATGCAGGGCTGGATGAAGCACAAGCTGGAATCAAGACTGCCAGGAAAAATATCAATAACCTCAGATACATAGACACCACCCTTATGGCAGGAAGTGAAGAAGAACTAAAGAGCCTCTTGATGAAAGTGAAAGAGGAGAGTGAAAAAGTTGGTTTAAAACTCAACGTTCAGAAAACTAAGATCATGGCATCCAGTCCCATCATTTCATGGCAAATAGATGGGGAAACAGTGGAAACAGTGTCAGACTTTATTTTGGGGGACTCAAAAATCACTGCAGATGGTAACTGCAGTCATGAAATTAAAAGATGCTTGCTCCTTAAAAGAAAAGCTGTGATCAACCTAGACAGCATATTAAAAAGCAGAAACATTACTTTGCCAGCAAACATGTGTCTAGTCAAAGCTGTGGTTCTCCCAGTAGTCATGTATGGATGTGAGAGTTGGACTATAAAGCTGAGTGCTGAAGAATTGATACTTTTGAACTGTGGTGTTGGAGAAGACTCTTGAGAGTCCCTTGGTCTGCAAGGAGATCCAATCAGTCCATCCTAAAGGAAATCAGTCCTGGGTGTTCATTGGAAGGACTGATGCTGAAGCAGAAACTCCAATACTTTGGCCACCTGATGCAAAGAACCGACTCATTGGAAAAGACCCTGATGTGGGAAAGATTGAAGGCAGAAGGAGAAGGGGATGACAGAGGATGAGATGGTTGGATGGCGTCACTGATGCGATATACATGAGTTTGAGTAGGCCCCGGGAGTTGGTGGTGGACAGGGAGGCCTGGCATGCTGCAGTCCATGGGGTCGCAAACAGTCAGACGCTGAACTGACTCAGTTCAGACTGAGCAACTGAACTGAACTGAATATTCCCACTTGGCGGACAGAGATAATAGCTTTCTTGCTAGAGCAGCCATCTTGCTATTATTTTATTCAGTGCCTCCAGATGGAAAAAAGGATATTAAGTCATTGGAAATTAATCCTGCTAAAGGAAATCGGAAATTTTCAAAGCTGTTGTCAATATGGCTCTGCAGTTTAAGATGAACATACGTGAGGTGAATTTCACAGCAGTTAAAATCTGCTTGAAGAAATGACTGTCATAAGAGCTGTGTAAGAGAGCATAAAGAGAATTCTAGATGACGAGGGGGAGAGAGAAAATGTGGTTGAGGGAATTCAGTGAAGTAACTCAGTGCTGCCCAATTTTGACAGAGGCAAGGCAGGAAGGTGAGAATATTTTAATGTAAGAAAATTTCCCGAGCAAAGGTCCTCAGACAGTCCAGGACATAACTGGGATCAGTTAAAACTATTAAAACTATTTCACTTATCATAAATATTTAGGGAGTAGGAAAGAATTTTGGAGATCACTTAGCTCAGCTGCCCCATTTTACAGATGAGAAACTGAAGCGGACACTGGCTAGGTCACTCTCCCAGGGACAAGTAGCTGTCAGGTAGCCAAGCTGGGATGCATACTCAGGTCAGGTGGGCCCTTTTCCAGCACTCCTGTCCTTGGGATTCTTCCAGGCAAGAGTACTGGAGTGGGTTGCCATTGCCTTCTCCAATGCATGAAAGTGGAAAGTGAAAGTGAAGTCACTCAGTGACTCTTAGCGACCCCATGGACTGCAGCCTACCAGGCTCCCCCGTCCCTGGGATTCTCCAGGCAAGAGTACTGGAGTGGGTCGCCATTGCCTTCTCCGTCTACTAGCTTAAATAATGACAGATTGCCTACTATTTCTTAGAGGCAAATTAAGTGTTAAGTACTGTCAGCCTATTCTATTGATATAATGAGCTATTTCAAGCTGATTGCTTTTTACCAGTTCTTTTTAATAGGGACTTCAAACAGACAGAGCACCCCTATCATCTTCCTGCTCCTCCTTTACCCTTTGCCTCCCCTTAATCTCCTTGGTGGATAGCTAGTTGATGAAATAATCTGTTTTCATTGAGGCTATACTGGTTTCACAGCTGAGTCAGCGCCAGCCACACAGAAGCTGCAGCCTGCCATGTGGCAGCACCTTCTCTGAGTGAGGACACATGCACGCTGGTCCATGGGCACGGGGCCTGAGGCACACACACCAGATGTGATGCATGTCTAGCCATCACACTCAGGGGCTCTAACCTCTCTGCTGCTGTGCCCCCAGCCCAGAGGTGCTGGCCTGCCCAGCGAGGGCTGGCTTCTTGACTTGGGATAGATACAACTTAGGATGCGAGTGACTTGAAGCCATGAACTCTGTAGATGCCCCTTTTCTGAGTTCTTCTACTCATGCTTCCTCTGTGGTGACTTGTGGCCATCTGATGACAGCAGTGAACTTCTCCTTCATCATATTTTCTTTGAGTCTCACTCCAGATTCCAAGAAGAGGACACCTGTGACTCTGTATAATGGAGTTTTTATAAGAATAATTTGCAAGTATGTTTTGTCTATCTCTAGGCCATCATTTATCAAGCCCAGTGGGACTCTGATCCACACACCACCCACCAGTTTTAGGCAAATTAAAAATAAGATTCCTAACAATGAAGGATAAACTAAAACATGATACTAAAACAATCACGTTTTGGGACTTCCCTAGTGGTCCAATGGTTAAGAATCCACCTGCCAAAGCAGGAGATACAGGTTCAGTCCCTGGTCCAGGAAGATTCCGCATGCCTCTGAGCAACTAAGCCCCTGCACCACAACTACTGAGCCCACACCCTAGAGACCAGAGGCTGAGACTACTGAAACCTGCGCGCCCTAGGGCCTGTGCTCCATAGCGAGAGAAGCCAGCACGATACAATGAAGAGCAGCCCCCACTTGTCGCAACTAGAGAAAGCCCACACATGGTCCCCAGAGACAAAGAATTGATGCTTTTGAACTGTGGCATTGGAGAAGATGCTTGAGAGTCCCTTGGACTGCAAGGAGCTCCAACCAGTCCATCCTAAAGGAGATCAGTCCTGGATGTTCATTGGAAGGACAGATGCTAAAGCTGAAACTCCAATACTTTGGCCACCTGATGTGAAGAACTAACTCATTTGAAAAGACCCCGATGCTAGAAAAGATTGAAGGTAGGAGGAGAAGGGGACAACAGAGGATGAGATGGTTGGATGGCATCACCGACTCAATGGACATGAGTTTGAGTAAACTCTGGGAGTTGATGATGGACAGGGAGGCCTGGCATGCTGCAGTTCATGAAGTCACAGAGAGTCGGATGCGACTGAAATGAATTGAACTGAACACACAGCCCCCAGGGCAGCCAAAAATAAATAAATAAATAAAAGGTTTAAAAATCATTATTTTAAATATGTTCATATCAGTGGGGATGAAAGGGATGATGTAGTTTATAGTCTTAGTTAATGTATGTCTGACTATATCTATAATGATAAGTTATTATGTTATTACATATATAATGACAAATAGTTTGAGCTGTCTTCTATGTAGTTTCTTTTCTTAGTTTTTTTTTCTACTAAATTAAAATGCTCACATGGAGAGATTGTCTGAAAGGGCCACAAGTGTTTGGAGGCTCTGTCATATTCACATTCAGTGTAGTCCTAGAAATTATGGGATGATTTCTCACCAAGGACTTCTTTCTGGGCTAGTAAACATAAACTGATAGGCACATTATATTCAAGAACCAGAAGACTGGACTGAATATTACATCAGGATTAAAGCAACATATGCCTAATCTACCTTTTGGTTGCATTTGGCAAGCATGTTGCGGCATTTGGCTCAGCTGGTAAAGAAACCATCTGCAATGTGGTAGACATGGGTTCGATCCCTGGGTTGGGAAGATCCCTGGAGAAGGAAAAGGCTACCCACTCCAGGATTCTGGCCTGGAGAATTCCATGGGCTACAGTCCATGGGGTCATGAAGAGTCAGACATGACTGAGCGACTTCCACTTTCACTTTTTCATACTGTAGCCTCAGTTCTTTCTCTAATGACTGAAAGATCCATTCATTCAGCAAATATCTACTGAGCTATTGCAGACATAGCTAGGCATAGGGATACAGTAAGAAACAAGACTGGATCTCTGTCCTCACAGACTTACAAGATAACAGGATTGCTCATAAACATTAAATATTTTCATGTTCAGGTCCAAAATAGCATTTCACTTGAAAAAGCGACCTAAATAATAGAAATGGCTTTTACAGACACTAAACAGCATCACAAAGATAAGTTTTTAACTCATTCCACATTCTAAAATCTTTTGGGAGGTACCTTCACCTCCACTAAGCTATTTGCTGGTCATTTTCTTCATATTGCAATAAATTGACACACTTTTCACTCCTCCTTTCAACTACAGTCAGGATTAAGAGTCACCGTGCAGATCACCTACTGTTCTCTGAGAATGAAATAATGTTGTTATTCACATTCTAGTGCAATTTCTTTTATTCATGTAGCAATGTCCCTTCTCCTTCCTTACCTGTCATTACTGAGTCCAACATACCTTTTCATTCTCTTTCACGGCTCCCAATATAATCACTGACCACAACAAACAAAACATTCTTCCCTATGACAAGGGTTTTCACTGAGCAGAAGCTCATCAAGCAATTCTCTTTCATATGACTACTGCACATAGATAAAGAGTTGATTCATAATCTGCACATCACTGGTTTTCTTCAAATGTAAAGTAAAAGATCTGGTAGCATGTACTATTGTATAACAGTAACTGCTTTTCCATACTTGTATTGTGAATATTATGCAATATCCATTAGATCAAAGCACTTTGCCAAGTGTCCTATTCTGCTTTCTCTGAGAATCACACTTGTCATTAACTTTGGAGACAATCTTAATGAGACTTCCAACTTAGTGTGACTTGTGCCTGGTTTTCTCTATGTGAAGTATAGGACTAGTATTATCCTAGTCATTTTGACTTCTCTGATTTCATTATAGAATTCATAAATTTTATTTTGAAAATCACAATTTTAGAAATGTTTTGGAAAAACTTAATAGATTTACCTCTGTTTTGTAAAAAAGGACAGAAAAGCTTCAGTGACATCATGGCACTTTTTGAGAAAAGGGCACTGTGAAATGGTGTTGAATGGACTACCAGTTCAATAAAATGTAATTTAAGATATTCACCATTATTTTTTCTTCCTTTTTTGGCTGCTTATGGTAAATCATGCTACTAAAGTATTCATTTGTCACATCAGCTTACAAATACATATCCTATCTCTGTACTGGTATCCTGTTCAATATTTACAGTTAACATTATTATGAGTACTAGTATTTACCTGACTCATTCCATTCTACTTTTGTTCTTTACCACTGAGCCTTTTTAAAAATTAGTATATAATGACTGTAAAAAATGAAAATTTATGTGAACAAAAATGGCAGATGATGTAAAAATACGTCAACTGACATGAACTTCACTTAGCTGACCACGAAATAGCCAAGACAAAGTGATTGATAGTTTTTTCTAACATACACAATCTTTAAGACTATAAAGATTATTGAGAACAAAAATCTGTGAAAGTGATAATGTTATTTCTAATTTATGAAACATGTGTGAACAAAATGACCTTATTGATCTATTCTCTGAAACTGTCAAAGCATCTATAGACCACTTGTCAGAATGGGCTGGGATAGGAGGGAATCCATTTGGGCGACACTGACTGATTGCTCTTAGCTTTCCAGCTTGGCTTAGGTTTGTGTAACACTCAGTCAAATAACTGTCATGGATTTCAGACTCCACAGTCAACTCAAACGTAATCTCATGAAGAAGTATTTATCTTCTCCTCTCATTCCTTACCCCATGTCCAATTTCTAGCCAGCCCTCCCATCACCGTTGGTCTATGTAAATATCTCCTCATCATCACAAGTCAGGAAGTTTGGGATAATCTCTGTTCAACTTCTAATATTAAAGTAGGGTCAAATTCTACTGCTATTCTTATAAAGATAGTAGTTCTCAATCTCATTAGAATCACTTGGAGAACTTTAACAAAATTATAATGAACCATTGCCTAGATGCCACAGCAGATCAGTTTAATCAGAATCTCTGGATGGGGTTCCAACACTTATGTTTTTAAAAAGCCTCCCCAGAGATGCTAACAGGTAATCCAGATGAGAATCACTTCCATAAGCCATCTCCCACAGTAGACCTTCAATTATTGTGCCCACTGATTCTACTCACCTGCTGAGATCATTCTCTCTTATCAGGGCCACTGTGACAAGTTCCCTGCTGAATTCCCTGGATCCAGTTCTGGATCCCCTTTACATCTATTGTTATCCCAGTTCTCAAAATAGCCTTCAACATCTTTCCCTCTGGCTATGTCCTTCAGGACAATGGTCTCAACTTGACTAAACTCTGGAATCCACTGAGGCCTTTAAAATACCAAGAGCCAGGGTGCATCTCACATTAAATAAATCATCACCTCTGGGGATGGGAACCAGGAATGGTAAAAATCAGCCAAGACAGAGAATCAGTACTCTAGGACTACAGTATCTTCTGATGACTACCACATCTAGGTTAAAATCATGATGGAGCTTGGTTCTGGGCTTCCTGACAGCCATTCTCAACAAGGAATATTTTTCTACTCAAGAGCTCACACTCTACTGGCAGAGACAAACTTGAAAAACTAATCTTTAAATCACAGTGACATTAAGTGCTATAACAGAAATATTAAGTCCTCTATAGGACACAAAGGAGGGAGCAGTGGGTAAACAGTCTACGATACTGGGGAAGGCTCCTCAGAGGAAATTATACTTGAATGGGATCTTGAGGGTCATCAGGCTCAAAGAGAATGGGGCAACAGATGTTCTCTCATAAACATACGTTTTCCCTTTCAAACATTTTTATTAAAATTTTTATTACTGACACACACTGATACATCATTTTTCCCTTAGGTGATTTTGATCAGTTAGTATAGTTTCAATCTGTTTTTTTCATTAATATTCTTAGTTGTCACAACCATAGGTACATTTTTATCTTGTATTTTTCTGTGAGTTTACTTTGCTTTTTTTTTTTAATAGAATTTTTTTTCTATTTTTTAAAAGAAAATAATTTTTAAGCAATTTTAGGTTCAGAGCAACACTGAGCAGAAAGTAGATTTCCCATATATCCCCTGCCCCCACAAGTAGCCTTCCCCACTATCAGCATCCCCCACAACACAGGGGTACTTTTGTTCCAATTGATGAACCTACCTAAGTTCCTTACATCCTGACCTCCTAGAGTCCATAGTTTACATCAAAGTTCACTCACTATACTTTGTCCAAACTCAGAGAATGCTCAATAAAGTTGTATGTTCTATGAGTTTAGACATAGAAATGTGTACCCACCAGTATAGTATCATACAGAGTAGTGATAGCTTCACCGCCCTAAAATCCTCCACGCTCTGCCTAGAATGGGTATCAGCTTCCTCGCAGGCTGGTGGAAAACTGGCTGCCATAATGCTAGGCATCACATCCAGACGTGATAAGATCAGGGAAAGAAGAGAGGGGACTTTTCCTGTGTGTCTGTTTCTCTCAATGAAGAAACCTTTCTCAGAAGCCCTTGGAAATCCTCAGATTTCCTCAACCAGAATCTTGTCAAACATTGTCTTGCTTAGCCAGATTCTTGGGAAGGGGAAAAGGCACACCAAGTTTGATTTAGATGAGCCAGGACTGACTCATGGAAATGTGGACAAGATTCACCTTCTCTGAGACACATAGGGAGATGTAAACAACCAAACAGAATCAAAGATCTTCCAGCAAGGAAGAGAGTGGGACAAGGTTTTAGGCAGGCAACCAATAGGTTGGTTCAGGTTTACATCATATTAGAAACAGGCTGTAGAGTGTAGTGGTCAAGGCATGCACTCTGGAGTCACAGGCAGTGAGCTCATATTCCACTGAACCAACTGCTATCTAGCTCTCTGGGCTTCAGTTTCCTTCTTTCTGAAAAAAGGAATAATTAGAGTTCCTAACTTAGAGGACTGCTGGGAGGATTAAATCTATAGCGCTTACAATAGACTCTAGCACACATTGAGGCTTAATACATGTTACTGGCCATCTCCACAGCCTCTGTAATAGGCTATAATAGCTAACAAGCAGGGACATGCCCAATTAGGCATTCAATAAGTTCATTTTGTTTTGTGCATATTAATAACTTAATTAAAAGGGCCATTTCTTCTTATCGGGTGTCCCTGGTGGCTTAGACGGTAAAGAATCTGCCTGCAATGCAGGAGACCCTGGCTGGGGAAGATCCTCTGGAGAAGGAAATGGCTACCCGCTCCAGTATTCTTGCCTGGAGAATTCCATGGACAGAGGAGTTTGGCAGGCTACAGTCCATGGGGTCACAAAGAGTTAGACAAGACTGAGCAACTTTCACTTTCTTCTTATTACTAGTATAAAGTTGTTACTGACTAAAAGTAATTACAGCTGGAAATACTTCAATAATCCACTGCTCCCTGGAAAATATATTAAGAAAAATATAATAATAATAATTATTATTTATAATGAATATTTATTGAGCCTTTACTTACTGTGTGCTGGAGACTGCTGTAAATGTCTTATATCCAGCATCTCATTTAAACCTAAAATTAATTTATGGAGTAAGGTTTATCAGTAAAACATTATTAAAGCTAACCTCAAGCTAAATATAGCTTTATCTTTGAAGCATAAGTATTTTCACAGCATAATGTCAAATGAAAATTTGAGAGGCCCAATTTCTAGTTCTAAGATATGTCTTCTCCCCTTCCTATGATCTCTACCCCTATTTCAACATTGCTGAAATCAGGATGCATTTTACATTCTGTGCTTATGCTTACCACAATAACATGTGTGTGTCCCACTGTTATTTACTTGGTGACACATTGATAAAAGGGAGGAAGCGCAGCAGTTCCAGCCATCAGGGAGTCAGGCTCCATGTTTTACTCATTAACCCTCATTAACCAAATATATGCTGTTTAGATGCTCTCTTCCACAAAGGACCTTAAAAGGGGAACTCAATGACTAATTACAGTATTATATTTCCCCTGGAGCCAGTAGTCAAATAATTTCTACTTTAAGTGGTAGAAATTATGTGAAGCAGTTAGGGCTTGAACATTAAAGACTAAGTCATGTGTCCCCAATCCTGCAGGTGGTTCACAGTCAAGATTTACCACTTTGCTTCAGTTCAGGAACCAAGTAAAGCACTGAAAATTCAAGGACATCATTTAAATTCTGGATCTATCATTAATTTGCTGGGTGCTACGGGGAGTTACAGAAATGCCCTAGGCTCTCATTCTTCATCTGTTAAAGGATATCAACTGTCCCTACAGAACGTCTAAGGATATTAAGAGTAACTAATGAGATTGTTTTGGTTCCAACATAACTCAGATTTTCTCCCACTCATATCTGTTTCCTCTTTTACCGCACACGAAGGCCCCAGTGTCTCACTCCGTGAATGATTCAACCTATTAAGGAAATCAGCTGCTTGCCTGCAGCTAATAACATAGTTCTGCTTCATTACTTCTTGAATGAATTTCATTTTCTTCAATCTTCTATAAGAATCTATTCAATTTCCAAAAGGTAGGTGTTAACAAGAAATCAACAGCACAAACAATCAAAGAGAGATGTCACTTGGTCGATGGCAATGACCTCTTACCATGGCTCTTGTGAGAAACAGAAGCCATCAACATGGAACTCCTCTACCATCCTGCCTGTACCCACTCCACACATGCCTTCTCTTCTGTGACACTGAGGGAACCTTTTTTGTGCCCGTCAAAGACTCACTACTCTTATTATAGAGCCCCCTTCCTTCTCACCACAATGATGCATATAGTTGCTGCCAACATCACCTATCTTCTCATTCTCTCCTTTCTCATCAATTTCTTCCTCTTTACTCAGACCTCATCAGTCTACCAACATGCTCTGATAAAGTCTGTCCTTAAAACATCCCCACTTGACTTCACATCCTTAACCATAAACTTCCCTATTCCTCTGCTATCTTTACAGGACTCCTTCAAAGAGCCTCCTTAGTAGATACCTCAACTTACTTTCCAACTCCCTCCCAATTCTCTCCTTAACCCTTGCCAGTTAGGCTTTCCTTCTCATAATGCTATCAGCATTGTTCTCTTTAAGGTTACCAGTGACCTCCACTGTACCAAATCCCATAGTCCACTCTTAGGCCATGTATATTTCATATCCAGTGGCTGACATACTTGGCTACCAGGTCTCAGTTCTCATCCCTCTTATCTTCTATCTCCTTCCACAATGTGCTTTTCAGTCCTATGACTTTAAATACCACCTGAATCCTGAAGAACTCCTCCAAATTCATATCTCCAGCTATGAGCTTCCCTTTGAATTCGAGCTACGTTTCCACTTGGACATTTCAAACTCAACAAATTTAAAACAAATCCTGATTTTCCCTAACAACCTTATTCTTTCCCTGCTATTTCCATCTCAATATAAATAACCAGGTGTTTTTTCAGACCCTAAAACTTAAAGTTGTTCCTGATTCCTCTTTCTCTTATATCTTACACACAATTCACTCTAAAATTTCATTAACTTGATCTTCAAAATATCCCAAATTCTGAACACTTCTCACCTCACCTACTGTTACTGTCCTAGTCCAAACTACCATTATCTTTCACAGATTTCTCTATTAGTTTCTAATTTGGATACCTGCTTCTGCTCTTACCACAGTTCAAAAGCATCAATTCTTTGGTGCTCAGCCTTTTTCAATGTCCAACTCTCACGTTCATACATGACTACTGGAAAAACCATAGCCTTAACTGATGGATCTTTGTTGGGAAAATAATGTCTCTGCTTTATAATATGCTATCTAGGTTGGTCATAACTTTCCTTCCAAGGAGTAAGTGTTTTTTAATTTCATGGCTGCAGTGATTTTGGAGCCTAAAAAATAAAGTCTGTCACTGTTCCCATTGTTTCCCCATCCGTTTCCCATGAAGTGATGGGACCGGATGCTATGATCTTAGTTTTCTGAATGTTGAGCTTTAAGCCAACTTTTTTACTCTCCTCTTACTTTCATCAAGAGGCTCTTTAGTACTTCTTCACTTTTCTGCCATAAGGGTGGTGTTATCTGTATATCTGAGGTTATTGATATTTCTCCCAGCAATCTTGATTCCAGCTTGTGCTTCATCCAGCCCAGCATTTCTCATCATGTAGTCTGCATATAAGTTAAATAACCAGGGTGACAATATATAGCCTTGACGTATTCCTTTTCCTATTTGGAACCAGTCTGTTGTTCCATGTCCAGTACTATCTGTGGTTTCCTGACCTGCATACAGATTTCTCAAGAGGCAGGTCAGGTGGTCTGGTATTCCCATCCCTTTCAGAATTTTCCACAGTTTATTGTGATCCACACAGTCAAAGGCTTTGGCATAGTCAATAAAGCAGAAATAGATGTTTTTCTGGAACTCTCTTGCTTATTCAATGATCCAGCGGATGTTGGCAATTTGATCTCTGGTTCCTCTGCCTTTTCTAAAACCAGCTTGAACATCTGGAAGTTGATGGCTCATGTATTGTTGAAGCCTGGCTTGGAGAATTTTGAGCATTACTTTACTAGCGTGTGAGATGAGTGCAATTGTGTGGTAGTTTGAGCATTCTTTGGCATTGCCTTTCTTTGGGATAGGAATGAAAACTGACCTTTTCCAGTCCTGTGGCCACTGCTGAGTTTTCCAAATTTGCTGGCACATTGAGTGTAGCCCTTTCACAGCATCATCTTTTAGGATTTGAAATAGCTCAACTGGAATTCTATCACCTCCACTAGCTTTGTTCATAGTGATGCTTCCTAAGGCCAACTGACTTCACATTCCAAGATGTCTGGCTCAAGGTGAGTGATCACACCATCATGATTATCTGAGGGTCATGAAGATCTTTTTTGTACAATTCTTCTGTGCATTCTTGTCACTTCTTCTTAATATCTTCTGTTTCTGTTAGGTCCATACCATTTCTGTCCTTTATTGAGCCCATCTTTGCAAGAAATGTTCCCTTGCTCTCTCTAATTTTCTTGAAGAGATCTCTAGTCTTTCCTATTCTATTCTTTTCCTTTATTTCTTTGCATTGATCCTTTATTTCTTATCTCTCCTTGCTATTCTTTGGAACTCTGCACTCAAATGGGTATATCTTTCCTTTCCTCCTTTGCTTTTTGCTTCTCTTCTTTTCATAGCTATTTGTAAGGCCTCCTCAGACAGCCACTTTGCTTTTTTGCATTTCTTTTTCTTGGGGATGGTCTTGATCTCTGTCTCTTGTACAATGTCATGAACCTCTGTCCATAGTTCCTTAGGCACTCTATCTATCAGATCTAATCCATTGAATCTATTTGTCTTTTATTGTGCCCATCTTTGCATGAAATGTTCCCTTGCTCTCTCTAATTTTCTTGAAGAGATCTCTAGTCTTTCCTATTCTATTCTTATCCTTTATTTCTTTACACTGATCACCGAGGAAGGCTTTCTTATCTCTCCTTGCTATTCTTTGGAATTCTGCATTCAAATGGGTATATCTTTCCTTTTCTCCTTTGCTTTTTGCTTCTCTTCTTTTCATAGCTATTTGTAAGGCCTCCTCAGACAGCCACTTTACTTTTTTGCATTTCTTTTTCTTGGAGATGGTCTTGATCCTTGTCTCTTGTACAATGTCATGAACCTCTGTCCATAGTTCATCAGGCACTCTGTCTATCAGATCTAGCCCCTTAAATTTATTTCTCACTTCCACTGTATAAATGTAAGTGATTTGATTTAGATCATATCTAAATGGTCTAGTGGTTTTCCCTACTTTCTTCAATTTAAATCTGAATTTGGCAATAAGGAGTTTATGATCTGAGCCACAGTCAGCTCCTGGTCTTGTTTTTGCTGACTATATAGAGCTTCTCCATCTTTGGCTGCAAAGAATATAATTAATCTGATTTCAGTGTTGACCATCTGGTGATGTCCATGTGTAGAGTCTTCTCTTGCGTTGTTGGAAGAGGGTGTTTGCTAGGACCAGTGCGTTCTCTTGACAGAACTCTATTAGCCTTTGCCTTGCTTCATTCTGTACTCCAAGCCAAAGTTGCCTGTTACTCCAGGTGTTTCTTGACTTCCTACTTGTGCATTCCGGTCCCTTATAATGAAAAGGACATACTTTTTGGGTGTTAGTTCTGAAAGGTCTTGTAGTTCTTCATAGAACAGTTCAACTTCAGCTTCTTCAGCATTACTGGTAGGGGCATAGACCTGGATTACCGTGATATTGAATGGTTTGCCTCAGAAACCAGAAAAGAACAGAGACCATTCTGTTGTTTTTGAGACTGCATCCAAGTACTGCATTTAAGTACTGAATTTGCCATAAAAACTAGCAAATTTCCTCACTGTCAGTTCCTTCATCCTGCTTTAGCCTACAGAGCACTTTCAATACCTGACTACAGTACACCTTTATTTGTTTATTATGTCTTCTGCAACAGAACTTCAGCTCTGTGATGGAGTGGACTTTGTCTGTTCCAAGTCCCTGGAACAGTACTTGGCATATAGTAAGTATTCAATAAATATTTGTTAATTGACAGACTGAGTGAATGAATGAATGACAGACTGAGTAAATGCTTTTTTTTTTTCCTGAAAAGGGACACTTTTTTATTACCATACTGATTGACTCAGGTAACTTACACCCTGGCCTAAAAGGCTTCACACTGAACTCCACGCCCATATGTAGCCCCTTCCTGGCCTGCTCTGGCTCCACAGACAGCCCTCAGAATAGGTCCATCTGCTTCCTGAGACCCTGAGTTCTTCCAGGGCACAGACTGTGGATTTATCTTTCATCTCTCGTGCTAAGGGTTTCTGGCACAAATTGTCTATTGACTGTTTTCAGATTTAAATAATATGTTAGGTATGATTGATCAACTCCATGGAGAAAAATTAATAGCTCAAATACAGTGAGATGAAGCATTAACTGTACCTAAGTCTATTGAAAAATTATCTTCATAGCATAAATCTTTTCCATAGCATAGGGCTCAACAATCAGACAGCAATAATTGAAAGAAAATAACACTGAAACATATATAAAAAGACAGGAAGGTATATTAGAGGGAAATAAAAAGCCAAGTGCAAATAGTATAGTTCAGGTTATAAGAGAAAAAACTATGAGACTTTATAATCATGTCCTTTCTGAAGAGTAATACAGTGTTCACGAACCATAATTACTCCAGTAATACTAGACAAGACAAAAAGAGAGTCCTGGTCAAATTGAATGGATTTTTTCTTTAATTTCCATAAAAAGCTTGGTTTCAAAGGCATGTCATGGGCAATCTATGCCTGGTGCCCAACCTACCCAGTAGGCTAAAAGAGCAAGAATGATGATAATACAAACTAAACATTCATTCACTGCTTGAGTTTCTTCTAAATGCCAGACTGTGCTAGGCACTGAGGACACAAGTATGAATAAGACACAGGAGACCATGAGCTCCTTGAAAACTGAGGCTAAGAGAAGGAGGCATGGACACACACCATCACAACAGAGTACAAAAAGTGTAATAAGAAAAACACATGGATATATAATGAGAAAGAAGAAAGCTAGAATGAACTTACTGTGGGGGATCAAAGATGGATCCCTGAGGAAGAAAGTCCTGAAATGGGTTTTCTGGGATATGTAGAAGCTCACCAGGCAGCAAGGGAGGGGAGTGGGGAAACAGGGAGGGCAAGTTAGGCTAAGGAACAAGATGCAAAAGGGTGCAGAGGCACAAAACCCTTGGCATGTGAAGGAATCTGGACAGGAGAGATCACTGTTTCCGCTGAGTGCTGTCTTGAGACGTGGGCAGAGGCAGGCAGCAAAGGGCCTCATGTAAGATGCTAAGGGGATAAGCAGCCAATTCTAGTTGCTTTTCAGGCAGGTTGGATGATTCTGACAGCGGCATAGAGAAAGGGCTTGAGAGGACACAGGCCAGAGGCATGAGCGCCCAAGAGGAGGCTTCCTCCAAAGCTCCAGTGAGATGTCAAGGGCTCTCATCAGGAAGCACCCGCAGAGGGGAGAGGAGAGGGCCCATTCTGAAGATGCTCTGGAGGAAAAACAGGCAGCGCTTGGTGACTGATATGTGCAGCAAACGTGAGGTCAGCAAGAGTTCAGGCTGACTTGAAGGTTTGTGTCTTATGTCACTGAATTGATGTCCCACTAACCGGGAGAGAAGACGGAAGTGAAGCGGGGAGGGAGGAAGGTGACAGCTGTTAAAGAGATGGCTGTTCGTGCCTGTTCACTCAGCCGGGTGTGGCAGCGGGGCCTCCACTACACTCAGGTTGTTCTCTGGAGCTGGCCTGAGGAGGAAATAGTTCCAGTGCCATGGCCTCTGGCCTCTCTGAAGAGACATCATGTCACAGGGTTGGGGACACTGCTTCCTTGACACCGTGCCCCCACACTTGTTGCACCACACAAAAGGCCATATTAAATAAAGCAGAGGTGACACAGTCGACCCCATCTGCTGACAGAAACCAAAAAACCACCAGACTTGGCATCTCACAGCCTTCAAACACATAAATAAGGCTTTGGAGGGTAAGCATGGAATTTTTGAAGACTTCAACATTTTCTTCTATGTTTGTTTCTTCTTAAGTATTATTACTTCCATGTAAGATAAACATTTCAGTTATAGTATGAAAATATTTTGAATTTTATTCAGTTTTCACAAATAAAAATGGATTAATAAGTTTTTATTTTCTAAACTACCACTATGATAATCAATTTCAATCAGCTCTTATTAGTATCACTATGATGCAGACTATAAGAAAAAATGAAGACTACCATAGAGTCCTTGAAAGAAAATTCTCGGTTCATGAAGGGTAAAAAATGAAAGGTCCAGGGGAGTTCTGTTTTCAAGTAGGATGAATTAAGCCCACTTCACCCTCTCCCGCCCAATGAATGCAAATCTTAAACACTGACCGAATGTATAGAGTAACTACCAGAAGACTCTGAAAAATAAATTGTAGCAGGAGATTTGTACATGAAGACCAGAATTTAAAATACTACTGAATCAGTGGTGAAATCCCTGTTTGTTCTGCAGCATTCCTCAGATGAAACTCAAAGAAATCTGAAAACCAATGCAAAGCACCAAGGCAAGGACAGATAGAGCTCCAAGCAAATCCTCTACTTCAAAGGAGGAAGAGGATGGAGAGGAAGAACACCTAAGGCTAAGAGAGAGGCAAGAAGGGGAGAGACAGGGAAAGAAATCCCCTACTTCCTCTTCTTTTCTTTCTTCTCTTTGCTCACATTCTACCCCTAGGCAATCCTGAGTGACTGTGGTGACAGGAAGTAGAGGTTTGGGGTGGAAAGCACCTAAAACCGAGGGTGGGAACCTCCCTTTACTTTATTTATTTATTTATTTATTTATTTTTTATTTATTTATTTATTTTTATTATTGTTTTTGCCATACATTGTCATGATATCACCATGGGTTTACATATGCTTCCCCTCCGGGTCCCCCCTCCCTCCTCCCTCCCCCCGGGGAAATCTCGCTGCACCAGTCCCGAGCATCAATCCTGGGCTGGCGATTGATTAGACACATGACAATTAACATGCTTCAATGCCCTTCTCCCATATCATCCCACCCTTACCCTCATCCATAAAGTCCACAAGTCTATTCTATACATCTGAGAACAAAGGAAACTATAAGCAAGGTGAAAAGACAGCCTTCAGAATGGGAGAAAATAATAGCCAATGAAGCAACAGACAAACAATTAATCTCAAAAATTTACAAACAACTCCTGCAGCTCCATTCTAGAAAAAATAAACAACCCAATTAAAAAGTGGGCCAAAGAACTTAACAGACATTTCTCCAAAGAAGATATAAAAATGGCTAACAAACACATGAAAAGATGCTCAACATCACTCATTTTCAGAGAAATGCAAATCAAAACTACAATGAGGTACCACTTTACACCAGTCAGAATGGCTGCCATCCAAAAGTCTACAAGCAATAAATGCTGGAGAGGATGTGGAGAAAAGGGAACCCTCTTACACTGTTGGTGGGAATGCAAACTAGTACAGCCACTATGGAAAACAGTGTGGAGGTTCCTTAAAAAGCTGCAAATAGACCTCCCTTTACTTTTGGAGTACTGTGATCCTGAGAGGCTAGGGGAAAACACCCATTACTTTTTTTTTTCTATGTCAATACTCTTGCTGCTTGGCCCTGGACAGGGGCAGAGTTGTGGGCAGTATGTCAAAGGGGGGCAACCAAAGCCCCAGATTTCTGGCCAAAGCACCAAAAAAAGGAGGACCAGGTATCGAAAATACCAAGGAGAATGCAGAGAGGGGGGCTCAGGGACCAACAATGCTGTTTATAAACTCCTGAGCTTACTCCCAAGCTGTGCATGTAGGGATCTCATCTTAAAAGGCATACCAAAGACACTGAGAGCTGCACTAAGGGAAAGACCATCTCCCAGCACCCACTGGGTAGCACACGAGGGACAGATCCAAGCAACACTGCAAAGACTTCTACAACAGAGCAGACATTGAAACCATAACCTACAGAAGACTGGTCAGAACTTCCTGCCTAAACCCAATTCTACCTGCTCTAAAAAAAGAAATTAACCTAATCCCTAGATTTAAACAAGACCGCAAATCTCATAATATTCTGAATGTCCAGGATATAATCTAAAATTACTTTGCATATGAAGAATCAAGAAAATCTCAGTCACATGGGAAGAAGTCAACAGATGACAATGTGGTGATGACAGAGATGCTGAAACCACCTGACAAAAACTTTAAAGTAGTTATTGTAAAAGTGTTCAGTGAAGTAAGGATGAACACACTTGAAATGAACAGAAAAAAGGAAAGTCTCAGCAAAGAGACAGAAGTCATATGTAGAGTTATTTAGCGCAGCTAAATCATGGAAACAATCTAAGTATCCATCAATGAATGAATGGATAAAGAAAATGTGATACATATACACACATTCACAGACACCATGATGGACTATTATTCAGCCATAAAAGAGAGAAATCCTTTATGCTAAGGTCAGACAAAGACAAAACGACAAACAACTTATGATCTCACTTATATATAGAATCTTGAAACAAAAAAACCTCATCCAGAGAATAGACTGGAAGTTGCCAGAGGTGAGGAGTGAAGGTCAAAAGGTACAAACTTCCAGTTATAAAATAAATAAATCCTAGGATGTAATGTAATGTTCTGGGCTTTCCTGCTGGCTCAGATGGTAAAGAATCTGCCTGCAATGGGGGAGACCTGGGTTTAATCCCTGGTTTGAGAAGATCCCTTACAGAAAAGGAATGGCAAACCACTCCAGTATTATTGCCTGAAGAATTCCATGGACAGAGGAGCCCGGTGGGCTATGGTCCATGGGGTTGCAAAGAGTCAGACACGACTCAGCAACGAACACTACACTAGCAGGATGTTACATTCAGCATGGTCACTATAGTTAAAAACACTGTATTGTACATTTGAAAGTTGCTGAGAGATTTTAAAAGTTCTCTTCACAAGAAAAAAATTTTAACTATGTGTAATGATGGATGTTAACGGGACTTATCATGGTGATCATTTCAAAATATATACAGATATCTAGTCATTGTGTTGTATATCTGAAAGTAATACAATGTTACATGTCAACTAGATCCCAATTTTAAAAAAGAAACAAATAGAAGGTATAAGCAGAACCAAATATAAGTTGTAAAACTGAAAAAATAATAATATTTTAAAAATTCACTTCATTGAATAGGCTCCACAGTAGATTAGAAGTGACACAGGAAATAGTAAACTTGAAGATAGAGTGATAGAATACTATACTATTCTGAATATTATTCAGAAGCTAAATAACAGAGAGAAAAATTTCTTTTAACGCTTAAAGTCTCAGAGACCTGCAGCTACTAAAAGGACAATATTTGCTTTTATTAAAGTTCCAGAGAGGAATATTACTCAGCCATAAAAATGAATGAAATATTGACACTTCTAGCAACACTGGTGGATCTAAAGAATATTATACTTACTGAAATAAGTCAGAGAAAAACAAATGCTATATGATGCCATTTATATGTGGAACCTAAAAAAAAAAAAGAATCTACATACAAAAGAGAAACACTCACAGACATAGAAAAAAATGTAAAATTAGGAGTATGGAAGTAATAGATACAAACTACTATAAATAGATAAGCAATAAAGATTTACAGTATAGCATAAGGAATCATATTCAATATCTTGTAATAATCTATAATGGAATATAACCTGAAAAAATACCTGAATCACTATGCTGTACCTGCACCCCTATGCTGTACCTGTATCCGTGCTAGATCACTTCGGTCATGTCCAACTCTTTGCGAACATATGGACTGCAGCCTACCAGGCCCCTCTATCCATGAGGTTCTCCAGACAAGAATATTGGAATGGATTCAAGTGCATACCTGAGACTAATATAATATTGTAAATCAACTATGTTGCTGTTGTTCAGTCACTGTCATGTCTAACTCTTTGTGACTCCATGCATTGCAGCATTCCAGGTTTTCCTATGCTTTACTGTCTCCCAGTTCAGTTCAGTTCAGTCGCTCAGTCCTGTCTGACTCTTTGCGACCCCATGAACTGCAGCACGCCAGGCCTCCCTGTCCATCACCAACTCCCGGAGTTTACCCAAACTCATGTATATTGAGTCAGTGATGCCATCCGACCATCTCATATTCTGTTGTCCCCTTCTCCTCCTGCCCTCAATCTTTCCCAGCATCAGGGTCTTTTCCAATGAGTCAGCTCTTCGCATTAGGTGGCCAAAATATTGGAGCTTCAGCTTCAACATCAGTCCTTCCAATGAACAC
This sequence comes from Antilocapra americana, assembly GCA_007570785.1. Taxonomy (NCBI): domain Eukaryota; kingdom Metazoa; phylum Chordata; class Mammalia; order Artiodactyla; family Antilocapridae; genus Antilocapra; species Antilocapra americana. Next base: position 18,746,421 of record ML661897.1, read on the forward strand.
CCAGGACTGATTTCCTTTAGGATGGACTGTTTGGAACTCCTTTCAGTCCAAAGGCCTCCCAAGAGTCTTCTCTAATATCACAGTTCAAAAGCAGTTATTCTTCAGTGCTCAGCCTTCTTTAAGGTCCAACTCTCACATCTGTACATGACTACAGGAAAAACTATAGCTTTGACTATACAGACCTTTGTCAGCAAACTGATATCTCTGCTTTTTAATACACTGTCTATGTTTGTCATAACTTTTTTTCCAAGGAGCAAGTTTCTTTTAATTTCATGGCTGCACTCACCACCTGCAGTGATTTTGAAGCCCAAGAAAATAAAATCTGCCACTGTTTCCATTTTTCCCCCTTCTATTTGCCATGAAGTGATGGAACCCGATGCTATGATCTTAGTTTTTGAATGTTGAGTTTTAAGCCAGCTTTTTCACTTTCCCCTTTCACCTTCCTCAAGAGGCTCTTTTGTTCCTCTTCACTTTCTGCCATAAGGGTTGTGTTGTCTGCATATCTGAGGTTCTTGATACTTCTCCTGGTAATCTTGATTCCAGCTTGTGCTTCTTCAATTATCTCAAATTAATTGTAGACCAAAGCTGAAGTTCCAGTACTTCGGCCACCTGATGTGAAGAGCTGACTCAGTGGAACAGACCCTGTGCTGGTAAAGATTAAGGGTAGGAGAAGGGGGTGACAGGATGAGATGGTTGGATGGCATCATCAACTCAATGGACATGAGCTTGAGAAAACTCTGAGAGATAGTGAAGGACCAGGAAGCCTGGCATGTTGCAGTCCACAGGGTCACAAAGAGTCAGACACAACTGAGCAACTGAACAACAACAACAACAAAAGCATATAGTTAAAATTTTAAAAAAACATAGACAACCTCTATGACCTGTAATCAGACAAACAACTCTTATACATGATACCAAAAATAAAATCCATATGAGAAAAGATTGATAAACTGGACTCCATCAAAATTAAAATCACTTGTTCTATGAAAGACACTGTTAGGGGAATAAAAACACAAAGTACAGACTGGGAGAAAATATTTGCAAATCACATTATCTGACAAAGGACTGGTATCCAAAATAAATAATAAACTTCCAAAACTCATCGATAAGAAAACAAACAGCCCAATTAATAATACACAAAATATCTGAACAGATACCACACCAAAGAAAACAAGCATATGAAAAGGGGCTCAACATAATGAACTATAGGGAATTGCAATGAGAAACTATAACATGTCAACAGAATGATTAAAACGTTAATAAGAGACAATACAAATGTTGACCAGTGTGAAGAGCAAAGGGTGTCTTGTTCATCACTGATTAAGATGTAATTGTGGAAAGCTACTTTCCAAGACAGGATGTCTTCTTATAAACATACACTAACCATATGACCCAGTCTCTTAGATGTTTACCATAGAGAAATGAAAACTTATGCTCACACAAAGACCTGTACATGAGTGTTTATAGGAGTTCTGTGCATGTTTTAAGTTATGTGACAATTACATTTTCTTGAAAAAGGTGTGTGTACCTATGTGCACATGCATGCATGCATGCACACACACACACACACACACACACACACACTAGCAGAAAAAAAAGTTAACCAAATGCAAATAATCTCATCAAGCCTCTTTCTCCAGTAGATATACCCCGGTCCACACCCACTCCCTCTACCACTACATCTCTGACCTCAAGATCCCCTGCTCTGTGAATGACTGATTTTCTAGGGGAAAAGAGATAGACAAAGAATGGTAGAACAATCCAGAAAAAGCTACTGAAACATCAATCAATTCATCAAAGGAGTCTTTGAACTCATTGCCTGGAAGAGACACTGGGACTAACCATAAATAAAGAATTGCTTTGGCCCTCTAGTCTCTCTGGTCGTCTACTCTTTGGAATTTTACAGATACTATTCTGACTGAAACAAAAAGAAAATAAGTTCAAGTAGTTGCCTATAAACCCTGTGTTATAGTCTTTTCTCTTATCTGAGCTAATGAGAAAGAAATAGAACAAAATTTTAATTTGAACAGCAGTCTCCATATATTTCTCAGAGAGGTCTTGCATCTCTAATTGAAGTCACTGGGAAATGTAGGAAACCAAGTTAGGGACATGACAGAAAGTTAGACTTACTTTAAAGGAGGGGGAAAAAAGGCTTATTTGATAACAGGAAATTTTCCATACCCTCTTCCATCAATTTCCAGATTCTCCCCAGTGCCACAGTTGTTCCTAGTAATGCATATAATAAAGGAAAACACTGATCTGGTATAGGAAGGAACAGACCAAGGGTGTCCAACTCTTTGCTTTCCCATGAACTATAGCTTGCCAGACCCCTCTGTCCATACAATTCTCCAGGCAAGAATACTGGAGTGGGCTGCCATTTGCTACTCAAGGGAATCTTCCTGACCCAGGGATCAAACCCACCTTCTCTTGCATCTCATGCATTGACATGCATTGACCATCTGAGCCATCAGGGAAGCTCCTAAAGTATATATTGGAGGGGAAGAAAATCTCTCCTATATATCCTGTGGTGGCACTCCCCGAGTTGGACTCTTGTCCATCTGATCTACTTTGCTCAGTTTTACTTACATATAATAAAATGCACTATCTTAAAGGGTATATTTTGATGAGTTTTAACAAATGTGTATACCCAAGTAATCACTGCAACAGTGATGAGGCAAGATGTAGAATAGTTTCCATCTTGCCACTTACGTCCCATCCCAGCTAATCTAATATGCTGTCAATAAAGATTTATTTTTTTCCATAGTTTCTTCTGAATGGAGTTATACCACTCACTCTTTCATATGTGGCTTCTTTTAGCACAATGCTTTGGAAATTCAATCACATTGCTGGCTGTGTCACTTCTTTTAACAGGCATGTCTCATTTAATTGCACTTCACTTTATTGCATTTACAGGTATTGTATTTTTTATAAATTGAAAGCTTGTGGCAACTGCGCATATAGCACTATTTTTTATAGCAATAAATAATTGTTAATTAAGGTATATATAGTTTTTAAGATATAATGATATTGTACACTTAATAGAGCACAGTATAATTTAAACATAACTTTTATATGTACTCGGACACCAAAAAATTAGTGTGACTTGCTTTATTGTGATATTTGCTTTTATTGCAGTGTTCTGGAACCAAACCCACAATAACTCCAAAGTTGCCTGCAATGTTGAGTGGAATTCAATTATATGGATAGATGGATACGTGACAATTGTTTATGTATTAACCTAATGGTGGACCTTTTGTTATTTCTAGTTTAAGTAGCAATGAACATCAGTGTATAAGTTTTTGTGTGGACATACATACAACTTTAATTTAGTTTTCATTTCTCTTGGGGAATTATCTAAAAGTGGAATTGTTAAGTCATTTGGTAAGTGAATGTTTAACTTATAAGCTGAAAAACTTTCCCAAAGCATTTGTACCATTTTACATTCCCACTAGAAATGGATGAGTGGTTTAGTTGCTCCACATCCTTGTCAACACTTGCCACTGTCAGTCTTTTTCATTTTAGCCATTCTAATGTGTAGAGGTCAATTTAGGAGTCAGTGAGGCTCATTTTGTATTTCTTTGATGACCAATGATGTGGGGCACCATTGCAAGAATTTGTTAACCATTTATATACCTACTTTTCTAAAGTATCTGTTTAAAAATATTAAAAAAAAATAAAGTGTAGTTGATTTACAATATTATATTAGTTTCAAGTATATGACATAGTAATTCTAAAAAATCTTCCATCAATCATTTATTAGATTTTCTTCCTATTATTAATTGTAAGTTATTTATTATGGATAAAAGTACCTTGTCAGATACATATATTGTGAATATTTTTTCCCAATCTGTCTGCCTGCCTTTTTAATTTCTTAACTATGTCTTCCAAATTGCAGAAATTTAAATTTCTAATTAAGTCCAATTTATCAACATTTTTCTTTTATGATTCATGTATATTATATCCTAATAAATCTTTTCCTGCCCTAAGATCATGAAGATTTTCTCTTATATTTTTTAGTGGGAGGTTTATGTTACCTTTTACTTTAGGTTTATGATTCATTTTGAGTAAGTTTTTGTGTGCTGCAAAAGGTAAGGGTCAATATTCATTTCTAATATGGCTATCTAGCTATTGTAGAACTATTTGTTGAAAAGATTGTCTTTTCACCCATGAACGAATCTAGCATTTCTGTTGGAAATGAATTGGCCATATGGGTCAAATTCTAGACTTTATTGTGCCTCTTCCTTTCTCAAGAATCTATAATGACTTCACACTGCCCATCTTATCAAGTATAAAATTTCCATTCTGACATCAAAGTGTTTAAATCCAGCAACTTTCTGGTTCAGCTAGATCTCCCTCAACATCCACTCCCATTTCCTGAATACACCATTATCATTGCTGCTCTATCACCCCATTCATTTTTCCTTATCAGCCTTGGGTGCTCTCTCTACTACCCTCAAAACATTTCCTATCCTTCTGCATTCCTTGATAACGGTATGCAACAAAGATCCCTTCTCTCACTGCCTACAGTTCTTATGATATTTACAATACATAGAAATATCAGATACTTTCATCCTTAAATGTGATTCAATAGGTAGGCACTAAAGATACAGAAGTGAAAACAAAGGATCATTGCCCAGAGACTCAGAGATCAGTGAGCAAAGAATCAAGTAAACATGCAAAAATAATTCAGTATATTTCCTTATACTGTTCACTATATCATGCTATCACTATTTCATGAATGTACACCTTGTATCCCTCAAATACTTCAGTATGTAACCCTAAAGGACTCTTAAACAAAACAATGATACCAATATTATGCCTTCAATACTGTAATAATTCCTTAATATTAACTATCCAGTCAGTTGTCAAAATTCCATGATAATCTCATAAATGCCTGTTTATAGCTGGCTTGTCCAAACTGTGATCCAAATAAGGCCCATATAGTGGAATTGGTTGGTGTTTCTCTAAATTTCTTTCAGGTTCCTCTTCTGTCTTTCTCTCTCTCTCTTCTTGCAATTTAGTTGTTGAATAAACCAGGCTGTTTGTCTTACAGAGCTTAAGATTGCCTAGATTTTGCTCACTGTACTCCCATAGTATCATTTAATTTGTTACTCTGTCATCCATATTTCCTATAAATTGGTGATCAGATTTAGAGGCTGGATCAAAGTCAGACTGGTTTTAGCTGGGGAAGAATATTTCAATGGAAGTATGTTAAATATCACTATGAAAAGGCACACACAATCAGTACCTAGATCCATAATTAACTAGGTGCTACAAAAACAGTAATATCACATTCTATTACTAATGTTTGTTGACTAAAATACTGAAGAGTATATTTCATGCTTTTGCATAAAAGTGGTAATAGCTCAGTCATGTCTGACTCTTTGCAACTCCACAGACTGTAGCCCACCAGGCTCCTCTGTACATGGGATTCTCCAGGCAAGAATACTGGAGTAGGCACCCATTCCCTTTTCTAAGGATCTTCCTGACCCAGAGATTGGGCCCGGGTCTCCTGCATTGCAGGCAGATTCTTTGCTGTCTGAGCCACCAAGGAAGCCTGCTTTTGCATAAATCAGGTGACAAACATTTTAAAGCTTACCAAATACTGTCATAACACTTCTGGCTTGATCTAGTTTTTGTGTATGTGTTTACTGTTTTTATTATTTTAGTTTATTATTATAATTTTTTTTAATTTTAGTTTTTTATTGAAGTATAGTTGTTTTATAATATCATATAAATTTCAGGTATTCAGCATAGTGATTCAGTACACTCCATTAAAAGTTATTACAAGATAATGGCTATAATTCCTTGTGCTACACAATACATCTTTGATGCTTTCCTATTTTATATATGGCAGCTTGTATCTCTTAATCCCATACCTTTAATGTGCCTCTTGCCCCTTCCCTCTCCCCGCTGGTAACCACTACATAGTTTGTTTTGCTATATACATTCATTTGTATTATTTTTCAGATTCTACATATAGGTAATATGTACAATATTTGTCTTTCTCTGTCTGACTTATTTCACTAAGCATAATATTCTCTAAATCCATCCACATTAGGCCACATTGCATCTTCTTTATACATTCATCTATTGATGAATAGATTATATTGTAAACAATGTTGCTTAGAATAGCTATTGTAAACAATGTTGCTAAGAATAGCAAGTGTATCATTTTGAATTAGTATTTTCACTTTTTCCAGATATATATCCAGGAGCAGAATTGCTGGATACTGTTTTCCACAGTGGCTGCGCCAATTTACATTCCCACCAACAGTATACAGAGGAGTTCCCTTTTCTCCTAAACCTTGCTAACATTTGTTATTTGTAGACTTTTTGATGATAGTCATTCTGACAGGTGTGAACCGATATCTCATTGTGGTTTTGATTTACATTTTTCTAATGACTAGCAATGCTGAACCTCTTTTCATGTGTCTTTTAGCCATCAATATATACTCTTTGGAAAAATGTCTGTTCAGGTCTTCTGCCTATTTTTTGACTGAGTTGTTTGGTTTTCTGATATTGAGCTGTATGAGCTGTTTATATATTTTGGATATTAACCCCTTGTCGGTGATATAATTTACAGATATTATCTCCCATTCTGTCAGTTGCTTTGTTGAAGTAGACAATGAAATTAGAACATTTCCTCACACCATATACAAAAATAAACTGAAAATAGATTAAAGACCTAAATGTAAGACCTGAAACCATAAAACTCCTAGAAGAGAACATAGAACACTCTTTGACATAAATTGTAGCAATATTTTTTTTGGATCTGTTTCCTGAGGCAAAAGCAATAAAAGTAAAAATAAACAAATGGGACCTAATTAAACTTAAAAGCTTTTGCACAGCAAAGGAAACCATTACTTCTTAATTTATTAGCTGAAATTCTTCTATAAAGAGAAACTCACTTTCTCAACAATTTGATTATGCTGAGATGCAGTGCTTGCAAGAAAGACAGGATAAACGCCTGATTCTTTTCCTTTATTTATTTCTTTTAAAAATAGTGAGTTAATTCTCCAGCATCCTTAAAAGGCAACCAATTATGTGAATTTATTTTTATTATTATGAACTCATGGTTTTAAACGTGTTTGTTATGTTTTAAACCACTGCAGTCTATTACCCTATTGATGCTCAAACTGTCCCAGTAAGAACTTCTTCATTTTGGTTCCTAAGTCTTTAGGCAATGGCTCTAGTTGTCTCTATAGTTTCTTTGCTTTGTGGTAAGACAAGAAATTCCAGTTATACATTGCTGCCCCAAGTTATACACTGTCTGCCCCAAATTTGGAAATAACCATATCTATAAAGAGTCTTAATCGCTTTTAGCAAGAAAAGGGTCTTAGACTCCACACACTATATTCTTGGGATGTTCACTGCTACTGAGCTAGATACTATTCTTCAGCCTTTCGGCTGACAAAGATGGGAAATTTTTTTTTTCTCCTGATGAGTTCATACACACACTTCCAACTCACATTCATGACTATTAAGTTTTCACTTCATCTCATCAGTTTTACATCTGGATCTTCTTTCTCCCATGCCTTAAATCTCAATTATCAAAGACACCAACATAATTATTAATTTGCTTTACCCTACAATAGGCAACAGTTTCAAAACAATATTATCACTACAAATCATGCTAGATAGACCAGAGTCATCCCAGTTCAGTTCAGTTCAGTCACTCAGCTGTGTCTGACTCTTTGCGAGCCCATGAACAGCAGCATGCCAGGCCTCCCTGTCCATCACCAACTCCTGGAGTCTACCCAAAACCATGTCCATTGAGTCGGTGATGCCATCCAGCTATTTCGTCCTCTGTTGTCCCCTTCTGCTCTCAATCCTTCCCAGCATCAGGGTCTTTTCCAATGAGTCAACTCTTCACATGAGGTGGCCAAAGTATTGGAGTTTCAGCTTCAACATCAGTCCTTCCAATGAACACTCAGGACTTACCCCTTTAGGATGGACTTGTTGGATCTCCTTGCAGTCCAAGGGACTCTCAAGAGTCTTCTTCAACACCACAGTTCAAAAACATCAATTCTTCGGCGCTCAGCCTTTTTCACTGTCCAACTCTCACATCCATACATGACTACTGGAAAAACCATAGCCTTGACGAGATGGACCTTTGTTGGCAAAGAGTCATCCCACTAGGAGTATTACTGGTACAGATCAAATCACCATACTTTGAAGTCACTTGGAATAGTTATTCTGTGCAGCTATGCTACCAGCTCCAAAATACAGACAAGTTCATTTGTTTCATTTGCTTTTAATCTTTAGAGATGGCTTGAAATAACTAGTTTTATAATTACATATAATATTTACTTAGTTTCAAAGTCAAATGCACAAAGCAAGTATAGTTAGCAGAAGTCTATCTATACTTTTCCTTGCCACCCTGTTCCCTTCCTTCTACCTTGGGGGTGGTGTAGTTGCTAGGTTATGTCCAACTCTTGTGACACCATGGACTGTTGCCTGCCAGGCTCCTCTGTCCATGGGATTTTTCAGGCAATACTGGAGTAGGTTGCCATTTCCTTTCCAGGGAATCTTCCTGACACAGGGACTGAATCCACATATCCTGCACTGCAGGTGATCTCCTATGTTGCAGGCGGATTCTTTACCAACTGAGCCACCAAAGAACCATTTATATTTCCATCATTTTTGTTAAATAACAATGGAATTGATTGGGCTTCCCAGGTGGCACTAGTGGTAAAGCACCTGCCTGCCAATGCAGGAGACATAAAAGATGAGGGTTCAAGCCCTAATCAGGAAGATCCCCAGGAGGAGCACATGGCAACCCACTCCAGTATTCTTGCCTGGAGCATCCCATGGACAGAGGAGCCTGGCAGGCTACAGTCCATGGAGCTGCAGAGAGTCAGACACAACTGAAGCAACTGAGCATGCAGCATGCAATGCAACTGATATTTAACATACCATGCATACATTTTCTACATCTTGTTCTTTCCACCTAGCAATACACCTAAAGATGGCTTTAGAAATAATCTTCATTTCTTCATACAGCTGTATAATGCTCCACTGTGTGTATGTACCATAGTTTCTTTAAATAGGCCCAAATTGATGGGCATTTGGGTTGTTTTCATTCTTTTGCTGTGCCAATAAATAACCACATACAGAGGTATTTTCATATTTTTTTTTTTTGCCAGTGCATCTTTAATATAATTTCCTGGAAACTGGACTGCTAAATCAAATGCCTATCTAATTTTGCTAGATAACTGTAAATTCCCCTCTGTGGAAGTTAAATTGTTTTGTATTTCTACCAGCAAACTAGATGCCCTGTTTCCCTGTGTTTCACCAATAGAATATGTTGTCAAATTCTTGGAGCTGTGCTAGTCTGATAGGTAAGATAACTCAGAAGTTTTAGTTTGCATTTCTCCTATGATGAGCAAAGTTGGGCATCTTTTTCTAGGTTTCAGAGATATTTACATTTCTTTTCTAAGAACTCTTTGTTTACATCTCTAGCTCATTTTTCTATATGGTTGTGGGGTGTTTTTCTATTCTGTTTTCAGAAGCTCATTATTTATTTGTCTGTGGCTTCAACTCCAGATTTTTTTTTCCAATGAATTATTGGCTTTTATTTTTTTCTTTACATGCAAATATATTTTGTTTTCATGTCTGATTTATTAATCTTTCATTTTATTGGTTCCGGATTTTGAAGCCAGGATTTTTTTTTTCAACTTTTAAGTTAAAAAGAAATTCATTCATATTTTCTTCTAGGACTCAGTGTAACATTTCAAATGATCATCATCCTTCCCCTTTCCATTCCTTAGAGAATGTACAAACGCAGTCTTAGAGTCAGTCAGTTCATATGCTGGAAGTAGTTCACTTCCCATTTTAAAGGTCAAACACTTGATGTGGCTCATGCCATCATTTTCCTAACACTGCTCTTTCACACACATGAACCCTTAAGATTATGCAGACAAAGTAAAGAAATACCTGTGAACGGGTCATTGTATTGCCCCTTTACAGAGCTCCCTTGTGCCACCTGCAGTCATGAAGTCAGGTAGTATCCAAACCACCAAATGTCCCAAACACCAAAAGAGAGCTAGCATCAAGGCATTTTGTTCTTTCTCCATTCAGGGAATGAACAGGAAAGGAAATCTAGGTGTGAGAGGAGAAGATCCTCCCCGGGGCCAGCCAGCACTTGCCAAGCAGCCAGGGCAAGTAAGGGGTATTCAGACAGATGTTTTGTGTGTGTGCTTATGGAAGAAAGACGAATCTGGTAGAAACAACAGCTGCAGCCAGCTGCTCAGGGACACTCTGCCAAATGCCCTGGCATTGTGGATATAGCTTGTTTCATGAAGTGCATCCAATTCAGGAAGGGGGAATCATTTTTTACTTCTCTTTCCAGAGATATATCATATTTCCCATCTAAAATATTTCTTCATCAATAGGCTCTCGGAAGAATGACTTCCACAACTGCAGTCTGGTATGTGGGTTAGACAATGGCCTCACTACTTTGGATCTTAAAATAAGGCCACAGAAAAGTCTGACTTCTTTCATGTTGAAAAATATAGATCAATGATATTCAGATTTTTTATAATAATCTAATAGGAAATAATAACCAGGCCTAGCTAGCTTTCAATATATAAAGCAATGATTCTTATACTTGAGTTATGTAAGAATGATTTATATATATATATATATATAAACATAAATACATAGAGAGTCAAGCAGAGTCCTCTTTTAGTCCTCTAAAATTCTACCTTACCTTCCAAGTTTCTTGAATTGCTTTTTTTAATCCCCAGGTTCTGAGACATTCTGATACCACTGTTTTGTTGACATTTCTATCCCTGGCATCCAACACAATGCCTAGCACACAATGTGTACATCATACACATTTGTTGAATTAAGGAATAAAAATCTGGGGCAAGTAGATATTTACATGCAAAAGGATGAAGCTTTCATATCATACCACTCAAAACAGATTAAAGACCTAAAGGAAAGAGCTGAAATTATAAAACTCTTTTAAGAAAACATAGGTATAAATCTTCATGACCTTGGATCAAGCAATGGATTCTTATATATGACACCAAAAGCACAAGCAACCAAATAAAAAGATAAACTGAATTTTTATCAAAAAGAAAAGCTTTCATGCTTCAAAGGACACTATCAAGAAATTGAGAAGACAACTCACAGAATTGGAAGAAAAAATTCTATTATAGCATCTGCCTCCATGTTACCTATAGAAATATTCCCCTGTACCAACTCTAGAACTTTTGCTCTGCATCCCTCTCTCTTTTTTTGTAATCTGTCTCTGGTCTTTTCTTTTTCACTTCTCATCTTTTTTCTTTTCTTTTTGTTCCCACTGTGTTTCTCCATCTTTTTCTTATTCTGTGCCTAGGGAATCCAATTTAAATTTTTCTTTTTATAAATGAGATTCTGGCTTTTTGCTTTGTTTTGCTTTTTTCCCCCTAATGTCCCCAGGGAATTTATTTGAGGGTTAAAGAGCCTGGGTACCACAGAGTCTTTACTACCCTGCCAGTTGCCTACTTCTGTATACTTATCCAAGGCTCACGAAAAGACACACACAAAGTAGGCCTTTGATCCTGAAAACCTAGGGATCCCACTGGGACGAGGATAAATATTTATCTCTATTTGCTTTTTTCTGTTGGGGACTGGTTTCTGGCTTGCTCAATGTCCTATTTGGCCAAGGACCAGCCAGGTCAGGAAAAGATCACGCCACAGTTCCAGTCTTGAAAACATGTGGGAAGAGCCTCCAAACAGTTCCCATATGAATTATAAAAGGGTCATCTGAGTACACTATGAGTGTAAGGAAATATGTAGGGAGAAAAAGCATTCTTTGCCCTCATGCTAAGTTAGAGAAGAAAACCAAATATAGAATATTCTTATGAATTTCTTCTCATACCCTTACCTAAGCAAAGACAAGAAACATTCTAGAAAGCCTTATGAGGGCTGAAATAGTGACTGCAAGGAAGGAAGTAGGAGTCACATAGATCATGGTTTCCAAATCTTAATTTTGCTACCTATGAGCCAAGCCTTACTTTCCTAAATATGTAAAACCAAAATAATAAAAACCTACGAGACAGAGTAGTTGAAAGAATTTACAGATAATTATGTATATAAACACAGAGAGTGGTCCCTAGGACACAGCAGCGATTCGGTTTTGGTAGAATTACTAGATATGTCCCATTCTCCTCTACTGACTCTGATTCCTGGGCTTCAGGTCACTGTGTTTCTTGATCCTAACCTGGAAACCATACAAAGAAAATGGACTGTTCTCTGACTGGAAAATGGAGACCTGCCTCTGAGAAAGGGCATGTACTCGTCTCTCACAAACCAACCTCATTGTTCAGTGGAGGGCAAGATCTACCAAAAGCTAGTTGTTAGCTCCACTGGGCATACTGTGTGTAGAGAAGGGACAACAAGCAGATTCCCTAAGCCACTGCATCTGTAAGATGAGAAATAGCTTCTGCAGGCAGAGGTCTGTAGCCCCCAGCGCTGCCGCTACCACCATCTGTATCCTATCACTATTGTTACTTCGGCGTTTCCACTGTTGGTATTGCCATTGACTACTTTCATGGCCAACTCACGTCCACTAGTAACACTATCAGCTCCATCATCATGGCCAATACTACCTTTCTTTCTTACCCCCACCACAACTACTACTACTATCACTATCATCACATGTCATCAGTCAAGACCCTGGCAACCAGAAAAAGAATGGGTAAAAGTCAACCTGTCAAGTAGGATGCTTTAAAGGTGATTCTATTTAGAGAACCTTTGAATCACCTGGACAAACTGTGCTACATCCAACTCTCAGCATGTACACAAATGGCCCCACCTAAAGTCACTTGCTACAACAAATGCCACTGAATTGAAGAGAGACTCCTACAGAGGTACACTCCTTCTTCCCCTTCCCCACCCTTGGGTGACACAGAGCAAGGACTGGGGGAAGGCTCCCCATGCCTCCAAGGGGGTCTCTAACCTGCCTTTGTGCTTGGGCTACTCACTGTGCTCCAACATGCAAAGCCCAGAAGGTTAGGGTGGAGTGGAGTAAGTGAGTAGCCGTGGCCTCATAACTGGAAGGGCTGGCCATATTTCCATTTGTCAGGAAGAGCTCAACAGGAGTTTTGAACTTGAAGCCCACTGACAAAACAGCTTTGCCAGTAGTCCTACGGGAGGCTCATGTCTTGGGGGAATAATAATGCCCTGTCTGTCATCATAAGGAAAACTGAAACAATATCCTTTGAAAACAAATTTAACAGATTTTGCTGTATTTTCCTTTGAAGATATAAAAAAATACATTACAACTCTGTCCATATTTTAAAAATAGGTCACAAGTTTTTGCTAAAAAAAAAAGAAGCTATTTTTATTTCCTTGCATCCTTATAACTTACTGATTTTTTAATTATATTTTTTAAAAGACTTTTTTTTTTAAAAAGTAAAGGTTATTCCTAGGCTGACACTGAATATGCCAGGTCTGTAGCTAGAAGCAAATTTTTATAGCTGGTTATTAAACCCCTGAATATGAGTTTATATTGGAAAAACTGAAGCGATCTTAACTCAAACTATGCTGATGGGCGCCACTTTAATTACAGTCCCAGAACTGAATAAAACACAGTCTCTCTCCTACAGTAGCATCACAAAGAACCCCGTTAATTCTCCAATTACTAAATGAGGAAACAACATTCTCTAGAACCCAAGCCAAGAGAAAAAAGAGCTCTGCATGTTCTAACTTAAAACCTTAAAACTGGGCTTCAAAGTTACAGGATACATAAGAAAGTGCTCCCCTGCCCGTTAATGTTTACTTCACTTATTTAAAATAACTGAGTGTCCTAGCCAAGGCTCACATAAGACTATTTGTTTAACAAATAAAGATGTGTGTTTCCTGGAGTGTTCTAATTGGGATCCAGATCCCATCTCCTAAGAAATCTGGGTTTAGATACCTCCCGCAGGATGCATTTGACAGTGTGGGTATCCTACTGAGGGGAGTGGAGGATCTGGTGTTCATAAGGGAGCAAGCACATGGAAAAAACTATAGAACAAATGGTTTGTCTCCCACCAACGCATCCATCACACTTTCAACAGGAAAGAAAAGTGGGGAAGGTCAAAATGATATCCAGTAGGATTTGTAAATTGAGCTATTCAGTAGGCAAGCAAACTTTAAAAATAGTAACTTGGGGGAGGCCAGTTTCCCTCATCTCTTCCATTCTCTCCCTCCTCCCTCCCCAATCTGCCATACTCTCCCTGCTGTCTTTGTAACAGCAGTTAAAGAGCCCTGTTTTCAAAGCCATGCTAACATATTGGGAAACACCAGGGCAAAATCAAAGATTCTTTGGCTGGGCGTGTAATATAAAACTTGAAGTTGTTCCTGTTAAATAAAAACAGCCATGTTAATTTTGGTGCCATTGAAAACACAGGAAAATGCTGTTGCCAAATGGAAAGGGAAAAAAAAATTGCTTACCAAATGGGAAGCAGTTGTATTTTCAAGACTTGAGAACAGTATTACAAAAACTAGAGAGCAAAACTGAAAGAGGAAAAAGAAATGAAAAGAATAGTTGCTTTCTCTATTTAATTATTTTCCTCCATCAAGGTAAATGAAAATGCATCCATAATTCCCAGGAGGAGACCTGGAATTCGAGCCTCAGGAGTTTCACTCTTGTTTTGTAAATAAGGAACCATTTTCTTGCTGGACCTTCAGCTCTTGGTTCCACACCCTTCTGCAAATTCACTCAGGAATACATTCCAATGGTTTACAGACTAACTGCGTGCACTACACAGTCATCAGATTAAAAAAAAAACAAAACAAAACTTCTGTACTTAAGATCCTGTTTTGAGCTGAATTTGACCATTGATTGAAAGAGCAAAATCACAGAGGTAGAAATGAAATTGTTTATTTTCTGGTTCCACCTGAAACTTAGGAACTATTCCCAACAGTGTTGCTAAGTGCCTCTGAGCTCGTAAATATAGCAGGGAGCAAACTACATTTGTGATGATGGGTATGACTGCAAGGGATTCACAGGAGACCATCCTTGGCTGATCTTAACATCTTGGGGAAAGAAACCAGAAAAGGACAGAAGAAGAGAAATGTTAAAGACCAAAGACTCTTGAGATCTTCTTTTAAGGGGCTTGAGGAGATTCTGAAACACTGATTTTTGTTGTTGTTCTTGTTATTCTTAAAAAAATGTGTTATGAGAGAATACTTTTCAGTTCAATTTTCATTTTGAGTATTACCCTAATGATGATTCCTGTCTTACTCTCCCCTGTTTAAGCTGATGTCCATACACTGGGAAAATCACACCAGACATCTTTGGTAAAAAGTGAAGTTGATTTCATCATCACTGTTACCCCTATAATATGCATTCTTTCCCTCACTTTATAAATAGTAACTGAATGTCATCTACATGCCTGGTATTGCTGGTTGTGATAAAATTCAGCATCGGGTGAATATTTTTTATAGACAGTGTTTTTTCATTCCAAAGTCATGGCTTCCACAAACTAGCATGTTGGCAGTGCCCCAGTAAGAGCAATGAGTATTTGATAACTCTGTCCTTGAAACAAAACCCAAGTTAGAGTTCCCTAGTTATGAAGTTATTGTGAAATTCTGGTGGATCCTACAACTTTGAATAGGTAGCCAACACTGTCGCTCACTCTACACATCATTCCATTCAGTCTGCCATGGAAACCCAGAGGACGGCGAGCGTAGTGTGGGGAATGACATCAGGAAGGGCACAGGACGCTCAAGACTTGCTAAAAGGCGTGCCAGTTAAGAGACTTCATTAGGTCTTTCAGGGAATCAAGCTTAGAGGAGTTAACAGCCTCTTGAAGGACTGAATTGGAATCCAAAGAGAATCAAAGAACTTGGAAAAGTGGTTAAAGAAAATGATTTTCCAGGAACACATGCTGACCAGTCTGAAGTAAGGAATGACTAACCATATGTTAATAAAGTAGTAAAGGGAGCTATAATGATATAAACGGAAAGAGAGTCAGCTGCCTAGCACAGTTGTTAGAGTTAAATATAAGATTCTGGGACTGGTGAGTGAAATCATGGCACCAGGGAAAAGCGGTTCAGGCTATAGGCTCCACAGGCAGAAATTTGGGGGTTGAAATTTCGGCTGTCCCTTGGGTGATGGGAAAGACAGAGAACTACTCATTTCTCAGTTTCTTTATCTACAAAATGCCAGTAATAATAACCTCTACCCTGTAGAGGCTATAAAGGCTTCAACAGGACAACACATGAAATGGCCTCACGACAATGCCGGACCTAGGGTTAAGAGCTCCATAAATGGACCCTGTGTTCACCGTGGAGACACTGTTGCAGCTTCCTATGTCTGGTTTTGGACTCGTCAACTTCTGAGTAATCACTAGTAGAGAACTAGAATGCGATCTAGAAAAAAGCAACTGAGATGCTTAAAGAAAAGGAAAACAGAAACATAAAAAGGAACTCAAAACTGTTGGGATTATCTAGCTCAGAAAAGCAAAAGCTGGAAAGTTCAGGAACAAAGCAAATAAGCAATAAAGCACCCCCTGACTCAGGAGGGGCTGACCAGCTCTTCTGCTGCTGGATTTAGCCTGTGAGAGAAGGTGTGCTATCGCAGCAAGAGGAGCAAGGGTTAGCTATAAAAAAGAACTTCCCCCACAATTTTCTTTTGATGAAGAGTCATTTCCTTTGACCTTAGAGGCCAGACAAGCACAAGTCTACTCATCAGTTGAGGCATCCATTTCAAAATATAAGAAAGATGACCCTCCAGTTGCTGCTTTTTAGCTTCGAACAAGATAACCAAATCTGTAAAGGGGTTCAGGGTCCTGCCAAGTGGGGGAGGTGACACAAATGACCAGCAGCTCCCATCTCTACGCCTTCTGAACCTCGGAGCCCTCTGTAACAGTTCTCTTTGTCTATTCTCCCTAAGTGATGACTGTCCTGCCAAACCAGTGTAGTGATCACTATATTCGGTGTGTGTGTCTACAGGAAATAACCACCAGAGAGGTCAATAGGCCGAATGCTTGTGGTGTGTGTTTGCACACACACACAGTGTGGAGGCCTACAGCTTATATTAATTTGGTATCCACTAATGTGGTTGCCCTTTAGAGATTTCTAAAAAATAATCTGCCGTGCTAGTAAAACATTTTCCAAATTTGTTCTTTAGTGTCATGCCTTATTAAGGCTGAGATAAATCATGTACATTGCTTGCCTCCCATTGATGTTACTGAAGAAATCAGATTATTCTGGCCAACATCAAACCATAATAGAGTAGCAGGCTAGGGCCTGCCTACTATTTTAAATTGAGTTTTGAGTGATATGCTCTAGAATTATGTGGGGGGTGGTGTACGGATGTTCAACTGAGCTTAAAAAACTGTTTTAGCAATGCTGCCACAATTCAACCAATTCCTTGAAGAGCCTGGAAATTCGGACACATTTGGTTGTTTCCATAACCCACTACTTTCCACTTCCCTTCCTGGCATTTCATTCTGTGTTTTCTGTATTCAGCTCATGCTTGGCCTTCTGCCTATGTCTGAAGATTAAACCCATTAAAAAACTCTGTCTCCTCGACATCCTCCTATTTAAAAAAGAGATAGCATCCGCCTTCCCCTTCATTTTTTTCTATGTGGTTAAAGAATATTTTCCCTTTTTCTTCTTTGAATTTTCTGACTTGAAACCTACACAGAGGCATTATTACATTAGTCTGGTTGCTGGTCTGAGCTTAGTGGAGCCTCTCACTGGCCTAACCCTGGAGTAAAGGCTCTGTTCTTAGAAGCCCAGTGGCAGGTCCCCACACCAGCTGGTATGGCTCACTCAACGCCAAAATAAAAAGCACCAATGGCTCAAATTATATAAATAATATACAGTTCTCTAACCTGGTTCCAATTTAAAAAAGTACATCAAGGCTGTATATTGTTACCCTGCTTATTTAACTTATATGCAGAGTACATCATGAGAAACGCTGGGCTGGAGGAAGCACAAACTGGAATCAAGATTGCCGGGAGAAATATCACTAACCTCAGATATGCAGATGACACCACCCTTATGTCAGGAAGTGAAGAACCAAACAGCCTCTTGATGAAAGTGAAAGAGGAGAGTGAAAAAGTTGGCTTAAAGCTCAACATTCAGAAAACGAAGCTCATAGCATCCGCTCCCATCACTTCATGGCAGGTAGATGGGGAAACAATGGGAACAGTGGCTGACTTTATTTTTCTGGGCTCCAGAATCACTGCAGATGGTGATTGCAGCCATGAAATTAAAAGATGCTTACTCCTTGGAAGGAAAGTTATGACAATCTAGAGAGCATATTAAAAAGCAGAGACATTACTTTGCCAACAAAGGTCCGTCTAGTCAAGGCTATGGTTTTTCCAGTAGTCATGTATGGATGTGAGAGTTGGACAGTGAAAAAGGCTGAGTGCCGAAGAATGATGCTTTTGAACTGTGGTGTTGGAGAAGACTCTTGAGAGTCCCTTGGACTTCAAGGAGATCCAACCAGTCTATCCTAGAGGAGATCAGTCCCGGGTGTTCATTGGAAGGACTGATGTTGAAGCTGAAACTTCAATACTTTGGCCACCTCATGCGAAGAGTTGAGTCATTGGAAAAGACCCTGATGCTGGGAAAGATTGAGGGCAGAAGGAGAAGGGGATGACAGAGGATGAGATGGCTGGATGGCATCACCGACTCAATAGACATGGGTTTGGGTGGACTCCTTGGTGATGGACAGGGAGGCCTGTGTGCTACAATTCATGGGGTCGAAAAGAGTCGGACACGACTTAGTGACTGAACTGAATTGAACTGAATCTAGAAAAATAAATGGTGTTTCTTAATGCTATTTCAAAAAGTGGGCCAAAGAACTTAACAGACATTTCTCTAAAGAAGACATAAAAATGGCTAACAAACACATGAAAAGATGCTCAACATCACTCATTATCAGAGAAATGCAAATCAAAACCACAATGAGGTACCACTTTACACCAGTCAGAATGGCTGCAATCCAAAAATCTACAAGCAATAAATGCTGGAGAGGATGTGGAGAAAAGGGAACTCTCTTACACTGTTGGTGGGATTGCAAACTAGTACAGCCACTATGGAAAACAGTGTGGAGATTCCTTAAAAAACTGCAAATAGAACTGCCATATGACCCAGCAATCCCACTGCTGGGCATACACATCGAGGAAACCAGAACTGAAAGAGACACGTGTACCCCAGTGTTCATCGCCGCATTGTTTACAATAGCCAGGACATGGAAGCAACCTAGATGCCCATCAACTGACGAATGGATAAGAAAGCTGTGATACATATACACAATGGAATATTAGTCAGCATTAAAGAAAATTCATTTGAATCAGTTCTACTCAGGTGGACGGAACTGGAGCCTATTATCCAGAGTGAAGTAAGCCAGAAGGAAAAACAACAATACAGTATACTAACGCATATATATGGAATTTAGAAAGATGGTAACGAGAACCCTGCATGCGAGACAGCAAAAGGAACGCAGATGTATAGAACAGACTCGTGGACTCTGTGGAAGAGGGCAGGGGTGGGATGATATGGGAGAATGGCATTGAAACATGTTAATTATCATATGTGAAATCAATCACCAGCCCAGGGTTGATGCTTGGGGCTGGTGCACCGAGATGTCCCAGGGGAAGGGAATCGGGAGGGAGGAGGGAGGGGGGTTCTGGAGGGGGAGCATTTGTAAACCCATGACGGTTTCATGTCATTGTATGGCAAAACCAACACAATAAAGTAAAGAAAATTTTAAAAAATGAAAACATGAAATATGTGGGTTCATTTTCTTTGAAAGAAAATAAAGTTTCCTAAATATGTGTATTCATTTTCTTAAAAAACTGTTCCTGAAACTTTTAAAGTTACTGAGAATAGGATGAACACAACTTTACAGTCATTAAAATTAATGAAATCTGAGGAACAAGACCATTACAAAACTACTGAAAAGGGGATCATCAATGCTTCCACTTGGTTTATTAGATGAGGTTGCTGTTGTTTATTGCTAAGTTGTGTCCCACTCTTTTGCAACCCCATGGCCTGTAGCTCACCAGGCTCCTCTGTACATGGGGTTTCCTGGACAAGAATATTGGAGTGGGTTGCCATTTCCTTCGCCATTATTAGATGATGACTTGGGCCTAAATAAGCAAGAGCTTCACAATTATACATTAGGTTTATTAATCTTATTTATATCCCTGCTTTAGTAAGCCACACAAAAGTGCTGATATTCCATTGCTTTGAAAATCTCAGAAAAATGTCACATGTTTTAACCTACAGTTATTAGTGGGGGATAAATAAGATGCAGGCCCATCTCTACTTCCTACAAGATGGCAGAAATAGCAGAATAACACAATCTGTGCAATTTACTGACTTCAAAATGCACCAAATGCTCCATCCAGCATTGTTTACAACAGCAAAATACTGGGAAAAGCTCAAAGACTCCTAATCTGGAAAAATAAACTGAGAACCTCCATAGAGTAGAATACCATATAGCTAAATAAAAAAAGAATGAGAAAACCCTATAAGGTCTAAAATTAGACAGAAATCCAGGCTATCATGTGAAGTAATAAAAGCACAGTATAAGCAGGGTGTGTGCTCTGCTTTCTTTTGTATAAAATAAGGAGGGATAATAATCTGTATAATTTTATAGGCTATTTATTCCTTCATCTGCATGAAGAGACCCCTTAAAAAAGAAACAACTGACCCAAAATGTTGTCACTTGTGCTTAAACCCCACAGTAGCAAATCAGAACCTACCTAGCAAAATCGCAGTTTCAGCCTCTCCCAGGGGGAGAATTTTCAACCAAAGTCTGGAGTTTCCTAATCAACATTAGTAAGGTCATCTGCATGACAGAGATGTCTTTCCTCCAAAGGAAGGTGACTTCACCTGAAACAACCCTTTCTCTTATTTCTGATTTCCCTGTCCCCCCACTTTCTGACTTTAAAAACCTTCCATTTTGTATAGCTTCCCAGAGTACCTTTCTGCTTGCTCTCCGATTCATGAATCACTGAATAAAGCCAATTAGATCTTCAATTATTTTTTGAATTTTGTTTTTCAAGAAGACATGGGGGCTTATACCAAAAGCTAATGCCAGCATACACATAAATAAGTTCATTTGTATAATTTTTTAGATTACACTTATCATATAAGTGATATTGAGCTTCCCAGGTGGCTTAGTGGTAAAGAATCCATCTGCCAAGCAGGAGACACAGGCTTTATCCCTGGGTCTGGAAGATCCCCTGGAGGAGGAAGTGGCTACCCACTCCAGTATTCTTGCCTGGAGAATTCTGTGAGCAGAGGAGCCTGGTGGGCTACGGTCTATGGGGTGCCAAAGAGTCGCATACAACTTAGTGACTAAATAACAACAATTAATGAGAGGGATGGGCAGATGGGAAGAGAGGAGGGGAACAAAAATAGAAAAACAATTTTACTAGGGAAATTTATTATTCAAAGGCTTTCTTGGGTTGATTCTTTTGGAGAAGTGTTGTGAGCCATTCTCATTCTGGTCTACAGGATTATCTCAATCAACCAGGCAGTACTATTTACAGAATGCTGTGTGTACTTTTGGGAAAGGGACCTTGGAAGGGCTGTAGGGTGGGGCTGGTATTCAAAGGAGAGCAGTGCAGGTCACCCCCCAGCGGCTGCTGCTCACCCCTCCATCCTGGCCTTACTTCTGACTCTGGGCCTCTGGCTCCATTTGGAAGCAGCAGATATGGCAGCACAGCATTCTTTTGAAAGTTTCCGTCACATGGTCTGTTCAAGCACAGGTCAGATAATGCCTCTGATACTGAGAAGAGACCAGAGAAACTGCTTCAGGAGTGGACTGGACTTGATCTATGATCCAAATGTAATCCTTTCATTAGTTCCCAGCTGGCACTAGTGGTAAAGAACCGACCTGCTAAGGCAGGAGATATAAGAAACTTAGGTTCAGTCCTTGTGTTCAGTCCTTGACTGTCAAGGTCAAAACACTGGTTGAGTCCAACCAGTGGACCCAAAGCCCCAGAGGAGCTTAGATAGTTGAGGCCAGGTGGGATCCAAAACCTCCAGAGGATCAGGATTTCTTTCAGTTTATTATTAGATATGGAAATGGATCTAAGAAATGCATTTGGCCTAAACCAGAATGACCAGAGGTTTTATTCTGCTGCCTTTTTCAATTTCCTTTTGAGGGGAAGGAGAGTTAATACATATATTTAAACTACTGAAGTTCAAGCTATGTCCTTGAGGGAAGACCTAACAAGAAGCTACTCTAAAATTCTCCTTTGGTGAAATGAGAAATTCCACTTGTAGTACAGTCTGAGTAATCTGGACTCAGGAACTCTTTGAAACAAACTTTTCATGTTTTTCATACTACCATGGCAACTTATCACACCTATTTTTTCTTTTCCCTGCAGCTATTATTTCAGAGAATCTTGAACATTCTGAGTTGGTAGGGACCTTAAAGCTTGTGATTCACACTAATAAGCAATAAATCTTAGATGTTTTTTGACCTAGAAAACTACCAAGTTTCTCCAAGCCGACCGAAACAAGGAACCAATATTTGCCGAGGGCATTTGACACATGATCTTATCTAATGTGCCCAAGAGTTCTGAAGGTGAGTAGAGATTTCACAGACAAATCACTGGGCTGGGTTTCACAGCAGTCAACAGCATAGTTGAGCTGACACCTGGTCTTCTGACTGCAAAGTCAGAGCTCTCTTTCCATCATCTCAAATGGCATCCCAAGGGTTGGAAGGACAAACATGGACTCTGCAGAAGCATGCAGTAACAGCAGCACAGCAGCAGATGCACTTAGTCACCTAGGACTTGCCCTGGCTTAGCTCACAAACCCTGCATGGGCCAGCGGGTTTCTGTCACTCAGCTCAAGCATACAGCCCATCATTAGGCTCCACTTGCCCTACGCCTCAGAGAGACACAGAAGTCCAAGTCCTGATCCTGGCTGTCAGCACCTGCTGGGACTCATCACCCTACAAGATAAACTACTCAGCTGAGCAGAAAGTGGGCAAATCATGGGAGGGGCTGGGCAGAGAGGCCTCATGAGTAACAGGGCTCCCAGGTCTTAGACAGGCTGGGCAGAGCTGCCACAAAAGCAAGCTGTGGTGAGCTTGTGACAGTTGGGCCATGGAAGGGGACAGAGAGCTTGTCTGAGACGATCAAATGAGAGAATATATGTGTGTGTATATATATGTGTGTGTTAATAGATGTTGTGTGTATATACATATACCTAAACATGTGTGTGCGTGCTAAGTGGCTTCAGTCGCAACTCTTTGTGACCCTATGGACTGTAGCCCACCAGGCTCCTCTGTCCATGAGATTCTCCAGGCAAGAATTCTGGAGTAGGTAGCCATGCCCTCCTCCAGCAGATCTTCCCAACACAAGGACTGAACCCAAGTTTCTTATATCTCCTGCTTTAGCAGGTGGGTTCTTTACCACTAGTGCCACCTGGGAAGCCTATACCTATATATATAGTCTCTCATTTGATCCTCACAAGCACACATATATGGAGACACTCTACAGCCTATAGAGTCAGGTGAATCATTCAAGGATGAAGGCTTGAGGAGATAGGATCCAGAGCTGCTTAAAGCCACTGACTCCTTCTAATCCTAAGGCCTAATGAGGCTTTTGTTTGTAGAGGCAAAAAGGAAGTAGCCCTTGTAAGTTAGTCTGGGTTCTGGGTTGTAAATGTCAGAAACAGCTCAACAGCCTTAGGCCAAAAACGATCATAGACCCATAGGAAGGGCAGGGCACACAAGTGAACATCGGTTATCTCTTATATTTCTGCTTTTCTTACTTTCACTGAGACCTGGTTCCCCTGGTAATTGGAAGCTTAGTCCAATTGCCCTTATACCAGATGCTTCTCACCCTACTCTACTCTTCATTCCAACTGGGAAATCCCAGGGAAGGACTTATGTCAAAAGTTAAATAACAAGATCCCAACACAGAGGGGCCCCTAGGGCAGGGACTGTGAGGGATACAGGGTGTGCATCCCTGGAGGGAGACAGTGTGAGGTACTGCCTCAGCCTAGGAGGGTTCCTGAGGCCTGAGGAGGATGGGTTGACTAGCTCTGATCTTCGTCTCAGATCTTGAGTCTCATCTTGGGGGGTATCTAGAGGACCAGCAGAGGCACCGCTGGGAGCTCACTGAATGGCAGAACACATGGCTGGGGCAGGCAGCACTGGAAAGGTAAATATCTAGATGTGGGCCTATTTCCTTCTAGACACTGGAGGAAGTATTACAGGATAATAAGATGTACATTTGTTCTTGAGAACAAATACCCTCCCTCTCATCTCTACCTTTAGAAATATAGTACTGGTTACCTTCAACAACGCTGGGCCTTAGACATGGAAGCCAAAGAAGAGGGATTCCCTGCCTAAAAAGCCAGCATCTGTATCCTCAAATTGCCCGAAACTATCCAAGCACTGGTAGGCATGAGGCTGAATCCAATTGGATTCCTTCATCTGCCATTCATTCTCCTCATCCCAACTTCCAGACACCATTATGTAGGGCCTCAGAAGGTTCAGAAAAAACTCAAAGTTTAAAAAAGATAAAAATTCAAACAGATGCCACAGAGATGACCCTTGACCACACAGGAAAGGTCAGAATTGTGCCCAAAGAGGTCTGTCTCCCCAGATACCACTTGATCTGAGAAAGTACTTTGCCTGCCCCACCCACCCAACCCTGGGGATCTGGTTACCAGAACAGGCACAGGGGCACAAGGTCTGGAGACTGGCAGGTTTTCTGGGTCCCATTTCCTGTGGTGGCCTGGGGACCGGGGCCTGAGCCCCCCTACCAGGCAATGTGCCTTGCTGAGCCCTGGGGTCCATAATCTCCTGATTGCTTGCAGCTCTGCAAGCAAGGAGATATCAAAGCCAAGAAGAAATGGTTTGAAGCCAAGCAGAGGGGTTCAAAGAATAGGGAAGACAGACTGGGGGTGGAGGGAATCTGGAGGGGTTTGGGGGGAGAGCCCGGGGCGGGGAGGGTGAGGCCAAGGAAGAAGAGAAATCAGAATTAAATGAAAACAGCATTTGTAGCTGGGCCCCTCTCAGTAAAATCCTGCCATGCATGCATTAACCTTCCACCGATGAAAACAAAATCCAGGGACCTGGTGCCTGCCTGCTGGGGCACATAAAGCTGAGGGGATATAATATCTTCCAGGTGGGTGTACCCAGAAGCACACAAAGGTGCTTGACAGGTCGTTTAAAGCTGACTGTCAAGGTCAAAACAACACCACCTGCAGGTTAAACTGAAATGTCTTCATCCACCCCCACCTCTGGGTTCTCTGTTGTTGTTTGTTTTAAACCAAAGCACAGTTTGAGCAGCAGACAAGCCTGACAACTGTTCAAACATATGTATGTGCAACTTATTAGCTTGCAAATGGAGATATCTGGAGGCTAAAACAAGGCTGGGTGGGTGGCAGGGGACAAGTTAGCTGCTAACTTTGAGGGGCCTGAGTGGTAAATTGCCAGGCTGAAGGCAGCAGCCCTTTTTCCATGGAGCACACTCCTGATGCAATATTTGGAAATACTGTTTTGCATTGATGGTGCACAGAGCAGAGGCGGCTATTATGAAAGGAAGGGGCCCCTGCCCTTGAGATCTGTTTATTTTGCAATTAACTAGAGGGAAGAGAGGCCCCTTCTGAACCTCCTGCTTGCAGGCCTAACATTTAAACGCCTACTGCTGTCCAGGTGCCCAAGAACAAGAAAATTGCAGGCTTATGATCTAACTAGCCCTTACATCAAAAAGAAAATATACATGTATGTAAATTACTGAATGAAATTGAGTCACCCCCACTCCTGTTCAAAATAAAACTCAAACCTAATCAAATCAAAGAATGTTAAGGCTCTAAGCCCCTCTGCAGGCAATTCTAAATCAGCCCCTTACTTTTCCAGAGAAGAGAACTAGGCTAGGGAGGCCCAGCCACTTGCCAGGGATTCCCGCCTGTCACTGGGCCCAATTCCTGGGGAACACACCTTCCTTATGAGTAACGAACAAGCAGGGGGCATCAGCAAGGCATGTCCCCACCATCCTCTTTCCTCAGTCTAACATGCTCACCTGAGAGACGACAGCAGGGTGGAGAGTCTGTGAAAGATTCCCAAGAGATACGTACCTGTCCAGAGTTCCCAAAAATTAATACCTGCAGCTGAATCACCTGGGCAGACATGTTAACATTCCAGATACCAAGATAGCACCCCAAACCCACTGACTCAGAGTTTCCGTGGTGGGGCCCAGGCAGGTGCAGAGATCCAACCCCATGGTGTGCAGGAAGAAATGTTAGAACTTCCTTTCATCAGTGTTTTTTCCTCATCCTTTTAAACTTCCATTATTGCATGTATTTCATAGTTGTTGTCCTGTTACTAAGTCATGTTTTATAGTATATCCAATATATATATATATTTTATAGTATACCTAATATAGTATGTGTGTGTGTGTGTGTGTGTGTGTGTGTGTGTGTGTGTGTGTGAAGTTGCTCAGTCGTGTCTGACTCTTTGCGATCCCATGGACTGCAGCCTACCAGGTTCCTCCATCCATTGGATTTTCCAGGCAAGAATACTGGAGTGGGTTGCTATTTCCTTCTCCAACCTAATATAGTAACACTGTACTAAATGTATATGACTTATAAGTAAATATAAATATATGGAAGGGGTGATTGTTCAAAAATCAATGCATAATCAGAAAGGTGTGGGACGCCCAGCATTAAGTGGTGAGTCCGTCTTCTTCACTGCCCTAAAGCAAGGCCTCAGCTGCCACTGACCACATGAAGACTGAACTCCACAGCCAATCACGTCATGGGCTCCAAGATATTTCTTCCCCAGGAATCACTTTCTAAAGGGTGCTTTGAGGAGGTGGTTTCCCTGAGACCCGAAATAGCCCAATGAAATGTACATGTAAAGGAGGATCCCTGAGCGAGGTTTTGGAGGAATATCGCATATTCTGGCCTGGTCTTTGAGAGGCATATACATGCCAGGATATTAAATCAGGATAATAATGATATTAAAGGCTTTCTTGGAAGCCCTCCAGTGAAGACTCCCTTTTTACTTTGTTTAATCCACTCATTTCCTAAACTAATTAACCCACAGTTCCTTTTTCCCACATTATTAACATTCCACAAAACTAGTCTTCTCGGAACCTAGGTAGAAAATCCTGATTTAGGCTAAAGAGTTCATATTTCCTGGAGCCAGAGAATCATCAGCATTCATCACACCTGTCCATTGACGTGAGTCTGCTGAATGAATCCTTGGCTTTGGCCATCCATCCCTTTCCAACTGCCAGCTTTCATTGAGATGTTCAGAAATTGCACATGGCTGATAAAAGCCAGAAACTGCAGCTGACTCATTCTGAGAGTAGGTGCTTGTGCTCTCAGAAGAGCCTAACTTGAACACCGTGCTGTGCCACGCTTAGTCGCTCAGTGGTGTCCGAGTCTTTGTGACCCCATGGACTGTAGCCCTCCAGGCTTCTCTGTCCATGGGGATTCTCCAGGCAAGAATACTGGAACAGTTTGCCGTGCCCTATTCCTAGGGATCTTCTCAACCTAGCAATCGAACCCTTGTCTCCCATACTGTAGACTGATTCTTTACCATCTGAGCCATCAGGGAAGTCCAAGAATACTGGAGCGGTAGCCTATCCCTTCTCCAGGGGATCTTCCTGACCCAGCAATTGAACCAGGGTCTCCTGCATTGCAGGCGGATTCTTTACCAGCTGAGCTACAGGTGTAGCCCAACTGGAACACTAGGGTCTGTCAACCACAGTCCCCATATCTCAGCAGGCTGGCCTCTAAGAAACAAAGGCCTGGTGGTGGGTCTCCAGGCTCACAAGAGCACCCCCAGCTCCTTGGCCAACCTAAGTTTTAGCTGGGGAGCCCAAGTGTCACTCACACTATCGTGAAATGGAATTCCAAGATTTCCATTTGATGGTAAAGAGGGGAGGTGGTCATTTTCAGCACGCTGACTGGGAATATGAAGGGCAGATTTGGCATTCCATCTTTCCAGAACAATGTCTAGACTTTCTGAGGAGTCACCTCTATAAATAGCACAGTTAGTTAACCAAGAAATAAAACATTTCTACTTCAAGCTACTTTGAGCTCCACTCTGGGGTTAAATCAGGGTGGATTTTTGCAATGTACCCACAAATCCCACAAAGTAATCAGTTTTTTGTTTTTTTAAGTAATACATTTTTAAAGGAGAGCTTCCTCACATCTTTGGCCTTTTAAAGTTACTGCTGCTTTTGAAGAAAAAGTGCTGGGACATTCTTCCATTTACATTTTAGCGCGGAGTAAAGTGACAAGGAAATCTCTCACCCGCTTTATGCAAACAGGCCTACAGGGCTTGGACATGGTGGGTTCCAGCTGCACAATGGCTATAGTACGACACAGGAAATGTTCCCTTGAGCAGGACTATTCATATATTGTGCTTTGCTTGAGAACTGTTTCCCGAGTTGCTGCTTTCCCCCAAAGGAGTCTAGCCTTAAGAGAAATACATACACCGCTCCATGCCAAAGCACATGCGCGCACACAGTCCAGAGGCCGGGAAAGTGTGCTCACTCTGTGGAGTGCTTTCAGGAGTGAGAATGCACCAGACTGGGAATATTCCAAGTCAGACAACTTTGCACATTCAATCCCACGGTCCTTTTTCACCCAAGGAGTGTATGTTCTATTCAGTAATGATGCTTCTATGGAGAAATAACCAAGGGGAGGAAAAAAAAGTATGAGCCTTTTCTTTGCAATGAAAAAATGGAAAAGTCGGGCTTGACTGGCCATTTCAGGCTCAAGGCCTGGAAGAGATTAGGGGCCTATGATGACATCAATAGAGAGAGAAGATTACAAATGCAGGTAGAGGGGTGATTGCTTCAGGAAGGCCTTTCAAAGGCCTGACAAGTTCTCTTGAAGGATGACCCCAGCGGTGCTCTCAGAGGTGAGACCGTCAGTCTATGCGTGTGGAGGGCAGTTCAAAGAAAACAAAACACTTAAGCGTAATCTTTCAGAGGGTGAGGAATCGTGGCATAATGATGATAAAATGCTACTTCTGGATCTGACAAGCAGCACAGCTGTTTGATGGCAAGAAGAAGATTCTGGCTAAGCCAAAAGCTGTGAGCTTGCTCTGCCTGTTGTTCCTCTCTAGAGAGAATCTGGCCCCAACATACGCACATGGTCCAGGAATTTGCCTGGTACCCAGATTCTAAGGCTGCCTCAAAACAAGCCCATAGTGAATGCTGATTTTCAAGTAGACTCCAAGACACTATGATTCTATAGGGGGACCTTGAGAGACAGAGAGAGAGAGAGAGGATTACCAATAAGTCTTACCTCAGTCTGAACCCCAGGGTCTGAGAGCCATCCCAGGGTAAGGCCCTGTTACCTCTGTCTGATTTTCCAGCTCTGAGTGACTAGGGGACATCATATATGGTCCTGTACCTGTGCTGTAAAGAATGGAGCATATGCACACCTTCTCTCTCCTGCTTCTTTCACTACAAACTGATTATGTCAAAACTAACCAGATAATCACAGTCAAGGGCTTCCAGAGTCCCAGAAGAACATTGTCTTATGAATACCCATTTCTATTTTAAGAAAGAAAAATGAAAGAAACAGAACGCATTAGAAGGGGAAAGCCCTTCCCCATAAGGTAGGAGTAAAATAAAGTCAAACAATTTTCTCAAGAAGAAAAATAGAATCTCCATCCCACCTCCCAGGGGACATGTGTATACATGTGTATGGCTGATTCATGTTGCAGTACAGCAGAAACCAACACAGCACTGTAAAGCAATTATCCTCCACTTAAAAATAAACTAATTAAAGATTAAAAAAGGAAGAAGAAAAGCAGAAATAGAAAACAAAGTGGAGAAATAAAGAAAGCAACAAAAGAAAAGCATTTGAGGGGGACTGAGCCCCCCTGTGTAGACCCGTCGACCTTGCTGCCCACGAAACACTCTGTTCATTGCTCCAGCGAATGGCAGGGATGCCAGTAAACAAAGGATTAACATTTTATAGGAAGAAAGGAAGGTATGAGCTGCTTCCTGTCACTGACACCCACTTGTTTGCAAAAGCAGAAGAGTTATACAGGGAAACGGGGGAAAGAAGTGCTCCTTCAAAATATTTTTTAAAACAATCCATGCAGAAAGAAGTTTAAGAGTTTATTAAAGTCTGGGAAACAAATGACAATAATAACAAAGAAATAAAACCCCCACATAGACTGCCAAATCCACAGCACATCAGAGACAGCAGATGAGCTGGAAACCTTGGCGAACTGAAAGGTGCACTAATTTAGGGCTTGAAATCCAGTCCCCCAAGGAAAGAATCACTATGGCTGCATCCTGCCTAGAAATCAAGGGTCACAAGTCCCTGAAATTTATCGGAGGGTTGTTTAAAAGTATGGCAGTTTTTAGTTTAGGGGATTCAAAAATTCAACTGGAAGCTATCAAAGAGCAAGTAAAGAAAAATTCCCCAAACTGTGAAACCTTGCTACTTAAGATAATGACAAAAATTTATGACTGCTTCCTTCCCCAATAGAAAGGAGCACAATTAGAAGGCTGAAAACAAGAGGCCCTTTGTACCAGCACACTATGTTTTGCTTCTTCTATTACACATTGGCTGGGAGATAAGAATAAACAGGACAACACCCTGTCTAACCCCAGGAGGAGCGGGTGGAGGAAGAGCCGGTTATAGTCATTCTTGGGCATGTATGTGCACACCATTTATTCGCAAATTGAGGTACTTAAGAAAATTGGGTATGCAACAGTCAGGAACTAGTTTAAGCATTTCAAAGCCTTTTATTGCACAATCAAATCTTTAAGGGACAAGCCACGTGTAATATGGAGCTTTATCATTTTTCTCTACTGTGAAGTACACTGAAGATATTTCAGTAATTGATAATTATTTCTCTGTGCTCTTTACTTATCAGTCCTATTTTTGTCCAGTCTTTGAAAACCTTAAAAATTAGGCTGAGAAAACATATAAACAATGCCTCCCTCCCTGTGACCTGTTTCGTCAAAAAAGAGCTTGCAAGGAATCAGCAAGCAGCCCCTGGGGCGAGTTGCCAGTCTGGGTGCCGAGTGCGCTGATGCCTTTTCTGTGGAGAATTCTGCTCAAGAACAGCAGGTACTAAACCAAGCCAGGTTCCAAGCAGTTGGTCATGAGCTGCCATAGCACCACCGGTCCCCAGAAACGATGTGACCTGCCTGGGTCACAACTCTCTCCCTGTACGCAGGACTGCCTGGAACCACCAATCTCTGCTCAACCTCTGCCCTTTCTTAGTGCTCCTTCCTCACTTTCCTCACATGGGTGTGCAGGTGGCTCCGGTGACCCAAGCCCTGCAGGTCTCTGGCATTTCCTGTTGCCCAAAGTATGTCTAAGGGAAGCCATGCTAGCCACACTGGCCTTCTTTCTGCCCCTCCAGCCCATTACAACAGTCCCCAGCTTGGGGCCTTCGGACTTGAACACTCCTCAGTCTGAGTTGCTTTTCCACCAGATTATCACAAGGCTGGCTAAATTCTTCAGTTTCAGTCTTTAAAGAAGCTTTTGCCTCCTCACCCAAACAATGCTTCTGGTCCCCAGTTATTCTATCACTTACTTGGCTATATTTTCTTCATAATACACAACTCTTTTTAAGAAAAATTTTTTTTCATTTATTTGTATTGTCTTCAATTTCTTTCAACTTAAAAAAATCTTCTTAATGTATTTTTTAATTGAAGGATAATCACTTTACAGAACTGTGTTTGTTTCTGCCACACATCAACATGAATCAGCCATAGGTATACATATGTCCCCTTCCTCTTGCACAGTACACATCTTAATTGTTTTATGCATACTGTTTTCTCCCCTGACTAGAATGTAATTCCCATGATGATAGAGATCTCATCAACCTTTTTCATGCTGGTAGACTCAGCATCTTAAATCCTACCTGGCACACAGTATGCACTTCATAAAACTTTAACAATGAATAAATGAATAAACAAGCAAATGAACTCATGAACGACTATCTGTACAGAACCAGTGGGGGAAAGGTCAAAGCAGAGTTTGTCACCTATCATCAACCACTCTGCTTCCTTTTTATTTTTTGTTCAATATTTCAAGCGCGATCAGAGGTGAATGGTCTACCTGTGAGTGGTAGAGTGAGGGAAGTACAGCCTCTAGGAGATGGCTTTTTCATTTGATGTTCTAAACATAAAACCACTCTGAAATGATAAGCAGATCCTTCAAAATCAAATGGAGAAGGGGAAAAAAAGAACGTATCTGGATGTCAGCAAGGTAGTTCTGCCAACCTAATTACAACCTGTGACATGTAATTGTGAACCGCTGAAAGACAAATGGGGAAGCTAAGCATTTATTATAAACATACACAGAGGTAAGACAGAGGTGTTAATTTTGAGGCAACTGTCATAAATCTGATTCCAGGATATTATTCCATTAACATTATTATTATTATAACAAAGAGTGTAAGCAGAATGACGAGTTCCTTTCATGTATTTCTCAATACCTAGGAAATTACGCTTACTAGCCAATACCCAGCTGAGACATTTGAGAAAACATGAGGCACAATGAGGATGGCAGAATGCTAATTAGACCAACAAGAAGAGAGCTGTTCTACGCATTAGAGACTCATTTAAAATGCATTGTTATCTTCATTTAGATACCATATTACTCAACCCAAGAAAGGTACACTCCAGGGCTCCTTATATGGCAGATTCAGCCTTCATAGGAAAGCAAAACTAAAACAAAACAAAAACAGCAAGCCCACACTTCCTAAACGAGAAAAGAATGGGAATATGACTGTCAATAGCATCTTAAAGGCAAACTAGTCATTTTTCTCAAAATCAGAATAACATGAAAGTATCTCTCCTCTGGAACAGTGATTCAGAAAACGGGAAGGAGTTAATATGTTACAGGTCCTATTATATTAAACAGTAATAAAAATCATGAAGTACAGCACTGATATTTGTTCTAGTTTTACTGCTATGTTTGAAAGGCACTCCAAATTCTAAAATGTTGTGTATTATTTACTTCCTTACAAGTTGATTTGTCATTATCATACATTTAAATTATACAAATATGTTTTTTAATCCATACTGAAATATCAAAATCAGGCTCAAAAACAGACTCAGAGGGGAAATTTTATTCATACAAATTATGATATGTAATATATAAAATACAGTGAAATCACTATGGATATCACCCAAAAGTTTTAAACACTCTTTGAAATGGTTATTAATAATTTATTCATTTTAGTTCATGTGGGACTGTTTAAAGTCATCTAGCAAAAAAGAATACTAAATTAGTATAAAATGTTATTCATTAGGATTAAGACCGAGTCACTAAAGAAGTCCAGAGGTATGGAATTTATGATCTTGCATACATGTTTATAAAATGTATACTCAGGAAAGAACCATTTAATTTACCAAGAAATCCTTTGATCTCCAGTGCATTACAACTAATAGAACAATGGCAAATTTCAGTGGAGATGCCTTTTTGAATGATTCCTACTAGACTTGAGATTTCTCTACCCTACAAGACTGTCATTTTTGTTCCAGTTTGTTTTACACAGCCCCAAGCAAAGCCTTGACCATAAATAAGGCAACAGGGCCTCAGGAGCCAGCTGAGTCATAAACCCTACTCAGTCACATGTGGCTCAAGGTGTTGGGATCCCGAGAGAGTCAAGCCAAGCAAGTGGAATCAATTTAGGTCAGAGTTAGGAAAAACAAGAGTGTCTCCCCACCCCCAACTGGCAGTGCAAGACACCACAATCCCCCCTCCACTGTTCAAATACAGGGAGTGGTAACTAAGCCCAGGAAAATATCTAGACCAGGGCAGACTATTTCCACAGTCTAAAAAGAAGGAAAAAAAATGATATTTGACAACCAACCACAAATTTTTAAATGTACGGTTCTCCTGTTTTTGAGCATAAAAGCAGTCTTGTTCCTGCTCAGTTATTATCACCATCACAGCTTTTGACATTTGTGCCCAGTACCATTTGGCCATAGGATACTTAGGCTTATTACTTTTAAGAAACAGATTTAAGCATGTTTAAATCAATTTAATATTGCAAAAAGCAGCAAACACACAGCCTACCTGCCTGGGCAGGCAAACTTAAAAAGAAAAGCTTTATAGATTGGCCTACAGGTCAACGAATTCTGGTTTTGGCAGACTGATGTCAGGAAGGAGTTGTAGAAAAGAAGTTTCTCTGTATGAAAACTACTTGGCCTCTAGTTCCCTCAGGTCAGAACTTGGAACTGTTAGCAAACATGCCCTGAAAAAATGCAACTCTCATAAAGTGCTAAAAACTTCCAAATAAATGCAGTCCCTCAAAACTGTGTACAAATAAGAAACATGTAATGAACAGCCCTTCCTTTGCCAATAATTCCACTCAAATTAAGTCCAGCAGACTCTTCAAAGGGACCAAGGAAACCCCCTTGTTAAGACAAATTCTATATATAGACAGCCGAGACAATTACATGAGGCACATAACCAAATATATATAATTATCCTAGTTTTTACATTCCCATTATCTTCATGAATATAGGATAAAAATCAGTCTAAATGACCTTCTCAGACCTCCTCAAGGACTAAGACTAGCCAGCTAGCTTTTTAAAAGTATATGTGTGTAGTACAGATCAAAGGCAAATGTTCTGGTCAGTTCTTTTCTACTCATGGGTTTTACTAAGAATGTGTGCAGCTTTCAGGGAAAACACCACAAATGACAGCTGTTCAAAAGCATGGAAATTAATTGGCAGCAGGAATTTCCTTGACTAATAGGGAAAAACTTGAAGTCACATGTTTTGATGAGCTTATTTTTCCCATCCTTAGTCAAGCATATTCACTGTTAATGATTAAGATTTTCAAACAGAAATATAACCAAGAAAAGCCTGAGTACATAACCAAGTAAAATGCTGAGTGAAACACAGCTCCCTATTACTGAATGAACAACAGCATTAATGAATGGATTTTAGGCATAAATTACACACAGGGAAAGGTTCAACTTGCAGGTCTTGATTTTCCATATGAACTAAATTGGGATGACAATAAGAATAGTACAATATATTTATTATATTAAAAAATA
This sequence comes from Antilocapra americana, assembly GCA_007570785.1. Taxonomy (NCBI): domain Eukaryota; kingdom Metazoa; phylum Chordata; class Mammalia; order Artiodactyla; family Antilocapridae; genus Antilocapra; species Antilocapra americana. The sequence continues at coordinate 18,781,408 of ML661897.1, forward strand.
GTAGCAAGACAAGTGACCCCCCTGAACCTCCCCTAGTAAGCCATCTGCTCCGAGCTGTTTTTCTAGCAGCGGTGATAGATTCACACTGACCCATCCATAGTCTCTCTGACACAGGGGCTCTCAAGTTGTCACCCTTGTGACCAGTGGTGAGAATGGATGAGACAGCTGGACAGGATTACATGGCAGCCTGTGCCCCAGAACCGAGTTGTGTTGACTCTGCCCACGGCTACGACCCTGGGCTCATTAGCATTATGCTCTTAACCACCTAAGCTAACTAGCCACTGATTAGCCACAATCCAGCATACACCACTCTGGGGGCACAGTGTATTCTCAATCACAGCAACAGTGTGAGTTGTTACTTTTAAGGCAACCAAATTGAGCCCATGATGCAAAGGCTCATGCACAGTGGAGTGTACACACACTGTTCCTCAAGGCAGCAATGTGATGGCCCTTCCAATCTATCAAATGACTGCTCTGACAGCTCAGAGAAAGCAAGAAATAGTCAAAGAATTTCCAGGAATCTCCCTGGTGGTGCAGTGGTTAAGACTCTGTGCTCCCACTGCAGGGGGTGTGGGTTCAGTCCCTGGTCTGAGAACTAAGATCCTGCATGCCACACGTGCCAAAATTTAGAAGGAAAAAAAAAAAATTCCAAAGCATGTTCTCTAAGCACCACAACAGAATAACATACCTGGCCATCCCCAGACTTGAAAAGTTGGCAGGGACAATGAGTATATCCAGCCTGGAGAATGGGTGTGTTCCCAGGACAGAGTGTGCTGCGGAGAGGCAAGGAGGAATGAGCGGCAGAAGGGTCTCCTGGCAGGCACCCTTCAGGCACACTGGAGCAAAGACCCGGTGAGGAATGATCTTCTGGGTGGTGGCAGAAGCATTCTGGAAGCGGCAGGGGTACTCCATGTGACCACAAATGCCAACATACCTGGGAGCAACATGAAATAAATAGATGCATTTTACGATAAATTAGGTTTATTCCTCTTTCCATGGAGATGAGGTACTTACACAGACATAGACAACTTACAGGAGACAGTGGTTCTAATGGACTCATAAGCAAAATACTTCATTTGAGTTCTTGCCATGTTTATTTCTATAGAGTGGTGAAAAAATTACAGGTCAAAACACTTATCAAAGTGCTGAACTGATAATCTTCAATCTAAGCTAAGTGGAAGTAGTAAAATCTTGTTTTAGAATAAACTGGGAGAATCTCTAAGATTCAAAACAATAAAACAATCCCCCAGCAAAATAAAAAGCAACTCCTATCCTTAGAAACATGCTTTTCAAATGTCAATATGGGAAAAGTCTTCTCCAGTTCAGAATAATTTGCAACTTAGAAAGGAACAGTGCAACCAAGTTAAAGATCCTACTCTGAAATGTCCTAGAATAAAAGATGTAGACTTGGTGATGTATCCTGTCAAACAAATCACAATGCCATTTCAAGCTTTTCAAAAGAATATAACCCATTTTACTGAAAAGTAACCTACAATAACTGTTCTTTGAGAAGGCCCTCAAAAGTTTTGCTGTTAAGGAATACAGGAGCACTTTGATATAACACTTTCCCCAATCCACTTTCAATACAAATTTAACTGAATCAACCTTTTAAGGAAACAGATCAGAGCCCGGTCCACACCATCTGATCACTGCCAGTTATTCTGGCAAAGGTGGAGCCGGAAAAGAATTCCTAGAACCTGACTCAGAGGCCTCAAGAGAACGTATCTACCCAAAGAAACCAACATCAAAGGAAACTATTTTTTCACCTGCTAACACAGCCTTTATTCAAACAGGATGGGAAGTCCCTCTAATTTGAAACTGCAAATTATAATTCTAACTGTAGGTAGTTCTTTACAATGAATACTGAAACAACTTCAAATGCTGGCACATCCAAATATGGGCAGACTATACCAATAACTCATTTCCACGTGCTTAAAGTGCCATTCACCTATCCGAGGCCAGCACTGCCCAAGAAGATCTACACCGCCATGGAGATAATCCTCACCCTCCGCCAGCCTGGGACACAGAACACAGCTTCCTGCACCAATGACATTTTACCACAGGTTAGGGTAAGAGAAGTAGGTGGAGACCCATAAAACTTCTGACAGGATAAAGTGACAGGAAGAACATCGTTACTGTCATTGAACATTAGTCAAAGTCTCTGGATTAATAACCTTGCTTTACAGAGAGAGTGAGTAGAAATGCCTTCTGGTGAACATCTAACTGAAAAGGCTGCAATCGTCCATCTAATAACAAATACTGTGTCGGTACATCAGTTCAATCAAAAGTTAGAGAACAGTTTGGGGTAGCCAAAGGTACACCCCAAAAATCTACTCTGTTAATAAAAAAGGGGGGTGAGTTAAATTTTCTCTGGACAGGAATGATACTAGGTAATGAAGGTCATTCCAGTTGTGTGAATTACCACTGTTTTTCATAATCAAAGCCTGAGAGAATGTGCAGGACTTTGAGGCAATCTAGCTATAATCAAACTAAGTGAGACCATAAGACTCCCCATAAAAATGGAAATGGCATCAGGGAAGCCACACATGTTTTCCTATCGGGGGTGGGGGCGGATCAGGAAACCTAGGCTTCAGAGGCTGGTCTCAGGCTGGCTAACTGACCTGAGTCAGGCAACTCAGTATCTGGGGCCTCTTTTTCCTAACCCCTAACATTCTCTCACACAAGTGGCTGCTGTGGGAGGGGAGTTGATTGGAAGAGGATGTGAGGGAACTCAGGGGGTTGATAGACGTTCTCTGTCTGGTTTAGGGCACATACAATCATCAAAAGCTCATCAGGCCAAACACTTAGAGTCTGCACTTTGTTGTATATTAATTATGCTTTAGTTAAAAGCAAACAGAGAATCTAAAACAGTTTCTAAGATTTCTTCTGGCACTGTGATTCCATGACAACCCACCACAGGAGCCCCTTTCACGCAATAGCCATGTTCCTGAAGTGGTGAGGTAATACTGTACTTTTATAAGGTCATGAATAGTCTCCCACAGAAGCAATATTAACCAAAAGATGCCATATCTTCCTTTCACACTAACCTTCAGTTATTAATCTCTGTGTATGTGCGTGCTCCAATACATTCTCAATATCACCAACAAATCAAACATTTGTAAATACCAGTTTCTTGTGTCCAGACTTGGATCAGAGTAAAAATTTTATTAGTACAAGTTATTAATAATTCCTGATGGTTAATAAATAATCTGTAATACTAAGCAAGAATAATAAGCAATAATAAGTCCTACCACAACTGCTATTGGGCATTCACTAGGTGCCAAGCACTGTTCTGAACACTTTATACGCATTATCCCAACTAATGCACACAACATCCTGAAGGGTAAGAGCTATTCTTTTCATCACACTGAGTCATCATAAGCTCCTCTCTGCTGACCCTCCTGCTCTGCATACTTCATGATTCTTCTTGAGTAAATTAGGATCCTGGATTTTTCTCAACGCTGAGCTCAGTTAGTTGGTCTGTGGTTCTCTGGCTTCCAGCTCCTCCTTGTATTGATAGTATTAGTACCCATTAATGTTGCCAGGAGTGGGAGGAACTGGCGAAATATGTTAGACTGGTAAATGATGGGAAGCTGATCACTGGTTCCCTCTCACACAATTGCTAGGCTAAAATTACTTTATAAGAGGTCTTTCCAAAGAGTAAGAATGACCATGTTTTACTCATAATCACAAGGGCAAAACTGTCAAGAAGCTCTTCTTCAGCCCAATCTCTTGTTTCAAGAAGGCACTGTACTAGAATCACTTGACACAAATGTTTTCCTACCACAGGTTCAAAGGGATTGTTAGAAAAGTCTCTCTTGGAAAACATACCCTTTACTGCTCACATACCCCTTCCTCAGTTCAACCTGACAACTTAGTAAATACTTCCAGCATCTTTGCTCTATTCAAGGCACCTCAAAGGATGCTGCCGTGTACACACGTATGAATAAATTTCCAACCCTATCTTTGAGGAGCTTACAGTTTTCTTGGGAGAAAAAAAAATGTTTAATTGTGAAAGGTACAGTGACATAGGTTACACAAGTTATTAACATATTTTAGCAAGCAGCTTAGATTTACAAGTGTTCAAAATGCCACCATCAGCCCCCAGTGAATTGTTGACAATGATGATGATATAAACTGCGATGTGGGAGTGTCTGGAAGCTGGATGCATTTTCTCAGGGCATTTAGTGAACTGCAGAGAAAACTGAGATGTATACAGTAAGAGACAGAAAGCTGAAATACTTTGAGAGAGCAAGGACTGGAAAAATAAAACCAAGCCAGGAAGATATGAAAAGGTTTGCTCATAGTGAAGGATGTAATGGAAACTGGCATTTTCCCTATGATTTATATATGTTTATAATGTACATATTATAAATATATTATATAGTACACATATTATATATGTGTGTGTGTGAGCTGCTCAGTGGTGTCCGACTCTTTTGCAACCCCATGGACTGTAGCCCACCAGGCTCCTCTGTCCATGGAATTTTTCAGGTGAGGATTGCCATTGGAGGGGTTGCCATTTCCTTCTCCAGGGGATCTTCCTGACCCATGTAATGGAACCCAGATCTCCTGCATTGCAGGCAGAGTCTTTACCATCTGAGCTACTAGGGAAACCATATATATATATATGTAACCATTATATATATATGTAACTCCATCTGTTCCAGACTCTCACAGAGATAGAAACAGGGTTTATCCTCCAAGGTCCACAAGGGAACTTTCATCACCTTTGCAGCTATAAAGAAGACCTCTTCCTGCACCAAGTCGTCCCTTCTCTAGGATGAACAACCTCAATGCCTTTTCTTCTTTGTGTTGCCTGCCTTCCTTGCTTTTAATCATTTTTGTTGAGTCCTCTGGACTTTATCCAAGTTTCCATGTTGTGCTTAAACTGAATGGCCCCCACGTGAAGACAATATTTTAACAAAGGCCTTGAGAGGTTAAACATAACACAAAAATTCCCCTGTGGCTGGAGAAGGTTATACTGCAGTCAAATAAAATTGATAAACTTTCATAAGTTTACCTAAGTGCCTTTTAACTAACGTATTTGCTCACCTAGAATGGGCTACAGCATGCGCGGAGCTGGAGCTGGAAGAGGGAACATTCCTCACATAATTTAGGCCACATGAACAGTGATCAAAAGTTCAGTGACCAATACTTTGGCTAAGCCTCTGAGACACAGATGAAACTTCAGGCAAATGCAAGCCTGTGGTGTATAAGGCCCCTGTAAAAGTTACACTTACATGAGTTGAACTGGTGGTCTTGGGAAGGTTTGTAATAGAAAGGGTAGGGTGGGGGGTGGAGATGCTGAGGGAGGCAAGGGGACCAGATGTGAATATAACCAAAAACACCACTGCAGTTGGCACTTTAGAGCACCTTTGCTGGCAAACTTAGCATGGAGCCAAAGATTTAATGGATAAAAACACAAAGCCACCCTTTGATGACTAAAGACAGCACACATGGAGCACGCAGCCAGGGAAGGATTAAGCAAATGTAAGCTATTATTTTATCAGCAGTACATTTCTGATGGACAAGCACAGTGATAAATGGAGGGAAAACTTAGTCATAGCATGTCAGACACAGAGGGAGTGCTGGAAGGACTCCACTCCACAAGCCTGTGTTTCTATACAAGGACGTGTTTCCCCAGAGTGGCAACCCCAACCTCTCTCCCCAGCTGATGGGGTTGGCTTGCCACTTTGGGCTTTCTCTTTTTCAATCTGCTTGCCCACAGAGGGGTTACTTTTTGGCTGTTAAGCAATCAGTGTGCGTGTGTGTTGTGGAGACTGGCAGAGGTCCACCTGGGTGGGTAACTGGGTGGGTGAGTAAGTTTGTCTAATCTGGAAATGAAGTACTGGAATGTCCACTGAGACTATGCACCTGAGCACTCCCTCAGTCCAGCTTCTGTCAATAATAAAAACTTTATTTTGCTTTCCTTCTGTCTGTTTCTCAATTGGTTCTAAACTCAGGAGGACAAAAGAGGAATCAAAATTACCCCTACCGCTAAACTCCAAGAGGAATTTCACATATCTTCTCTTTCCAGAGTCTCCACCTGATCTGTCCATATCCTGCTCTCATCACACCTATAGATGCAAGAAGAGTGAAAAGCCATTGCAGTTACTTCCGGGCAGCAGAGAGCAATGACAGCTGCCCACTCTCCTCCTGTGTGTCTCTGGGGATATGGCTAGAAGGACAAAATGACAAAGTTCTATCTTTGCTTTCTCCGCGTTTCCTAAGGCACACATCTCCCGATGCACACCACCCCTAAGAGTCAGTGAGTCCCAAGGGTGCAGATGGAGAGCACAGTGCTTCTTCACCACAAAGAATCTGAGAACCCCGAACAAAGACTTTCTTCTACAGAGAAGGGAAGTATGGCCTGCGCAAAGAGACATAATCAGTAGAAATGGCTCCTTCACAGCCTCAAAGGCAATGCTCTCAACTTCTGTTTTCTGTTCTAACATGACAGATTCCAATCAATAACAGGGGGAAGGTAGATCAGATTCCAGGTGAGGTGTGGATGTTACATGTAGCCTTTAAAAGTCCCCAGGCAAGGTTCTGAATCTCCTCTCTAGGGGGCCAAGCTGAGATACGAATCCATGTGTTATAGTTCAGTAGGGATATGGACATGAACAAGTTGCTGTCTGAAGCTTCTGTATCTTTATGTGAAAAAAGGAGATAATAAAGCCCATCTAATAGGCTTATCCTCAGGACTGAGATGACGTTTAGATCAAGACCCTCTCTGACTGCAACACCCAGTGGCTTCTGCATCAGTTCAGGATAGGCTAAGATATGCTGCAGTAACAAATAACCCCAGTGTTTCAGTGCTTCATGGAAAAAATGGTGATTTGTCAGTCATACCAAGTGTGCTGTAAATCCAGGTAACTCTCCAGGGCACCTGTCCTCCTTGCTCAGAAATCTGGGCTTCATGAAGCTGCAGAGTGAGGCCTACTCTGTGATCTCAGTAACAGAGGAAGAGAGGACCAGAGGGTAGCATAGGCAATTAAATGTTCCCATGTGAAAGTAAGATATGTCGTTTCCAGCCACAATGTTCTTCCCTCAAGAGTACATAAATAAAACCCAATAAACAATCTAGGATCCTCTATAGAGCTCAGGGCAGACAGTCCTGACAGACAAGCTACTGAGCAGCAAGTAGAAATTTGTTCCCTTCCTCCAAAAAGCAAATGCAGGCAATAAGACATGCCTATGTTAATAGAGGCCTTAGTGGCTTTATCTCCTAAGGGTACCAACTACTACTGTCCCTGGGGTAAGAATGAAAGCAATCGAGACAAGAGGAGGAATTTCACTAACAGCATATATTAGTTGGTTTTTAAGGATGAAATGAGCATCTGCATCATTGCTCTTCACTGAAAGGTACTGAGTTAGTGACTTTGTGTCAATAGGAAAAAAGATTAAATTGAGGTAGGTGTCAAGGTCACCCTTGAACAAAGCATGATGCACCAATGTACAATGAACAAGCACTTCTGTGCCTCTTACGTGCATTCTCCTTCCTTTTGGCTCTGAAAACTAGATATAGCTGAAAGCCCAAGACTAATTTTTAAAAGCTTTGATTTTCTCTGATCTATCCTGAAAAAGAAGAAATTGCTACTGAAGTTAACAGAGCCCTGACCCAGCAAGATTCTCATAACCTAATGGCCTTCTGACAGCTTCCTCATGGCTGGAGCTCCAAGGAGGCTGACTCTCCCCACTGAGGGAGGGCAGCCCCCACAAGCGCACAGCTGATAACAGTCAAGGAATCAAAACAGCAAAGTGGCCCACAGAGTAATCCATCAGACAAGCACCTTCTTTCCATTCAGTTGTGCTTTTGAAAAAATAAGTACTGAAAACCAAAGTTAAAAGGTGTAGAAGGAGATAAATTATTGAATCTGACGATTCTGTTGACGAAACACATAAAAATATTTCACCTGACTACACAGAGGATCTCAATGTATTTCTTTTTCTTTCTGCATAAAGAATATGCCCACGTTTCTGCCTCTCAATTCTCTTTCTCTCCCAGTAGGGTTTTTCCTGCTTTGATTAATCATATTTTGGTTTAGTTTCTCAGCAGGAATGACTCACATTCCCAATGCTTGGAATAAATGCATCATACTGCTCCCTCAAGTGTTTGTTTTTCAGCAAGTTCCCAAGTACAAACCTGAAGTCAGCTTCAGAAGGTGAGAAGGATCTCTCTGTTGCCAGATCACTTGATGAGCAGATCTCCAGCTTCATTTCTGTCCAGGATCCCACTGCAATTGTGAAGGTGGAGGCTGGCATTGGCATGGTGACATAGTAATGCCAACTTGAGTAGCCTACAAACAGAAAGGAAAAAAATAATGAGGCCAATGCATGGTCCTGAACTTGACTCTGTATTTTTTTCTCTTTAGGCACTTGAAGAGCTTGTGTGCTAAGTTGAGATGAGCTAATTCTTGGAGGTGGGGCATTATTCTAGGTCTCAGCAAAAGAGAGATGATGGATTCAGGATAGCCAAGAAGATTTGAATCTCTTCCAGGGATCAGTTTGAAGCCCTTCAAGTGAGGCTATAAATGAAGGGTTGAGGCAGTCACTAATAGCTACAAACACATAAGGACAGAGGTTGTATGCTACTATGGAGTCAAGAACATATCTTATTCATATTGCTAGCATAGTACTTGGCATAAAAAAGATGCTATGTTCAATGAATGAATAAATGACCATTTCTGTGCTGCCAAACTACTTTGTCTAAATTCAATTCAGGTCACTCTAAAATGGATATAGCAAAAAAAGAAAGAAAGAAAGAAAGAAAGAAAATGAGATTAGGAAGGAAAGTATTTGGGTTTTAACACCAACCCTAAAACTACTTATTTATGGAAGTTCAGGTCTTTTCTCTCATCCTTTTTATCTGTTAATATATTGGGGTAGTCTCCTTTCCTCATCAAGCAGATGAAAAACAGAGCCTGAGAGTTCAGGGGAGCCAAGGACTCCCAGCTAGTTTGTAACAGGGCTGGGATTTGTAGCTGGAGCTCCCTACCACAGCCAAATGTGTACCCCCTCCACTAAGTCCAAACCATAGAGAAGTCCAAACCTTCTCTATGACCACCAGCCTTATCAATCAAACAAATGATTGATAACTTATAACATTATGCTTCTTTTCTTGTAAGATGAGGAAGTGATTTTAATGTTACTGAAATCTCAATGTATCATTCAACCTGACTTAATGCAATATTTTTTTCTGAGCATGTGTTATAAATTAGTGGTGTTATCTATAGGGAATCTAGTATCACCTCACATTATGGAACACAGGGCTTAACTCTTCATGTTCCCATAGCGGGAGCTACCCCTAGAGTAACACTCCCAGGCTCTCTTTTGGCCCCTTGCTAACTCCTTTCAAGGAGCTAGTCTTCTCTTTCTTACTTTAAGTTGCTGAGGGTTAAACACTCATAGAATAGCCTGTTGTCATCCAATTAGGTCAATGAGTGGATAAAGTCAAATTCAGAGTCGAAATATTAACAGGCCTACATTAACCAGCAGACTTTTAATGACATTTTTCAAAATGCTTTAAAACCAGTAAAAATCAGTAATAGGTTGGATTTTGCTCTCCATATACCTGGATTTTTTTTAATCTCAACTAATCTGAACTTTGGAAGATTGGAGGGGTCATTATTTATTACCCTCTGAAACTAACAATTTAGATAGAAAGAAATACATTACAGAACTTCTCTGATAAAAATCAAAATTTTAAATAGGAAACAAAAACTTAAACTTAGGACAAAATGAACTTATCTCAAGTTTGAATAAACAGGGTATGCTATCAAGTTTGGAAGTCAATAGAGGAGATACCTAAAGAAGGAACACAGAAGGGCATGCTGCTGGAAACCCTTTACAGAGGCAGCCATTCTCCCAAACTTGCTGTAAGTTTGATACTGCTTCTGCAAAAAGAGTGGCCCCTCTTGAGATCACTTTCTCCACAGCTGACTAAGAAGCTGATTAAAGAGAACCAAATCCACTGATGCTGGAGACAATCTGATGATATGCATAGCTTCTTCTGGGCTTGAAGAAAAACCACAGCTTTAAAAAAGAATGGTTGTTGTGATCCCAGGCCAGTAAGAAGGCAGAGACAATCCCAGCAGTCTTGATAAAAGCCTGACGTGGATCCAACATGACATGCTGTACTGAGTCTACCTCCCTAATTTTTCTACTTTCCCATAACTGCCTCATTCTCTGCAACCTCCCCTACAGTTGCTCCAATGAAGAACTTCAATTTGTACTGGACAACACAGTGAGAGCTGGCATAAGTTGGGGGGTGGGGAGGAGGAGATATGAGAAGACGAAAGAAGATATGGGTAAAAAGTGAAATATCCTAGATTTTGAATATCCTAGGCTTAAAAGAGAAATGTCGAATGACAAGATTCTCTGGATCACAGGGCTGTGATCTGGTCATTCTATCTCTGAAACCTATTTTGGAGTGTTGTTGAACATGGGCTGTTGAACCTTTCTTTCAGAAACTTCAGCTCCTTGGTGGGGGGAGAGGTTCAGTAAATAAATAGCAACAGTGAGGCTTGCAGGTAAAAATGGAAGATTGTATACATATCTGATAAAGAGTTACTATCCAAAATATATAAGGAACTCACACAACTCAATAGCAAAAAACCATATAATCCTTATTTTAAAAACGAGTAATGGAACTAGAATTCTCCTAAAATCCAATTAAAGGACAGTAAAAGGATTTTTTTTTAAAAAGTCATAAACCAAAAAGAACAAGAGTAAAATAGGAGACAATTACCCACAAAATACTGGAAGCCAGAATGCAGGTGGTAAAAGTGGAAAATGACATGGCAGCTCTGAATCCTAAGTCAGCTGGGGGAAAGACAAGATTCATTTTATCCCCCAGGTCCTCCCAAAAGGCTGTGAGTAGAGGTGCTAAACAAAGCAGGATGGGTTGGGTGACCCAGAAAGGCTCAGATCCCTGGGGTGGCCATCCCTGCTCTTCTCACCTGGGCTACCTGTCCATCCCCTACACATACTAGCAAATACCTGGAGGTGTACCTTCCAGAGAACAACAGAGAGGGTCTCTGAGGGTAGAATGGCATAGTTGAAGGCAAGTGAATGGGATTAAATGAACACCTCAGATGCTGAGACCACCAGCCTTAGGTGTGTGCTGTGCTTAGCAGCTCAGTCGCATCTGACTCTTTGCAGCCCCATGGACTGTAGCCCACCAAGCTCCTCTGTCCATGGAATTTTCCAGGCAATAATACTGGAGTGGGTTGCAATCTCCTACTCCAGGGGATCTTGACTCAGGGATCAAACCCATGTCTCTTGCATCTCCTGCTTTGGCAGGCAGATTCTTTACCACTACCACCAGGCATTTCCCCTTATTTGACAACCAAGCTTCTACCTCTAGGCAGGAAAATGAAAAAACCTGACAAGCCCAAGAAAGACAATCAATGATACTGAAATTGGAGGTTTTCTATGATTTGTCTATGATGAAACTTACAGATGACAAGGCCTATTCATTCACTTAGTGCTCCAGTTACATTTTAGTCCCTTACCCCCAAATGCTTATAGACAAATCAAGGACCTTCAAGCATCTTTAGAAAGCCCCTAATGCAAAAATAGAGAGATAAAACCAAAAAGAAGCAAGCAACTTAGAGGACAGTGACCATGCTAGGAGAAGAAAACTTCAAAAAACACTAAACAGATACACACTAAAAGTTCAGAGAACTTATTACAGTGCTGAAACAAGGACAGTATAAGATGGGGAAAAAAAGAGGACTTGACAGTAGAGAATTAAAGAAACATGAGGGAAGGAAAGAAAAACCCAGTAATAGGAGTGAGATGGAATATAAAGCTGAAACCTCCCCAGAAATAAAAGAAGACAATCTAATATGCAAGTAACAGAAGCTCCAGAAAAAGACATCAGAAGAAATAGGAGGAAGAAAACTGTCGGTTAAAATATTTGAGAAAATTTCCCCAAATTTAAGGGACCATAAGCTTTCAGACTGAAAGAGCACACAATATCCAGAACACCGGGTACAAGTCCACCTACATTATGATACATCATTATGAAATTTAGAACCCCGAGGATAAAGGCAAGATCTTACAAGCTTCCCAAAAGAGAGAGAAAACAAAAATCACTTACAATAAGGACATTTTCAGACATGTAAAGTTTTTTTTAAAAATTGCCTCCCACACGTTCTGTTTTCTGGAAGCTACTAGAGTATGTAAATTATGCTTCGGGGAGGAGGTAGCAAACCAGTAAAAGGAACATAGATGATCCAACATAAGAGACACAAAGGGAACCTGTAGAATAATGGAGAAGGGCATTCCCAGGAACCAGCTGTGCACCCAGTAAAGAGTGTAGCATGCCCTGCAGGGCAGAGTATATGGCCCCGGGACAGACTGCTTCAGGAAGATGAAACTGAGAGAAAGTCTGACGTATCTGAACATCTGTAAAGATTTAAACAACTTTCAAAGAATCTTGGGGTTGGCAAATACGTAGAAAACCAAGCAAAAGAGAACAGACAACAAGGCTATTATTAATTCCATGAAAAACTATCATGTAATATAGAAATAATAATATAATCAAAGTTGCACTAACAAACATAGATATAATAATATGTGATGAATATTGATTTAATCAAAGCTATGATATTAATTATATTGTGAAGATAAAGTTTTGGGAAGGGAGCATGTGTGTCATGGAGTGGGTAGCGGGAGGGGAAGAGAGCCAGATCCTTATCTGCCATAGTGTGAAAACCAATGCTGAACAATCAAGCATCTTACTGAATAATATGAACATAAGCATCAAATAATCAAATAAAAAAGAAGATAACTTCTGCAGTAATAAAAATATGCTGGAAGTACTGAGGACTGCTATTTTTGGAAGGGAGTATAATAAGCCCATAAAGAACTATATGGCTCTTTAAATATGTGTATTTAAAAAAAATTTTTTAAATAACACAATTGGTCAATTAAAAGAGACTCTTATCAGAAAAAGAACAACATTTTTGGTTCTGAGATACTATTAAAATGTTAAAATATAACTCAGAAGAGGCAGTTTACCAATAAGGAGTAGGCACTATTCTGCTAAGAAATCCTTTAAGAATAAAACATTGGTAATGGTTTTTTGATATAAGACCAAAAGCAAAAAGAAATAGGAGGAACTATGTCAAGCTAAAAATGTTCTGCATAGCAAAAGAAATCATCAGTGGAATGAAAGGGAAATCTACTGAATGAGAGAAAGTATTTGCAAACCACGTATCTGATAAGGAGTTAATATCTAAAATATGCAAGGAACTCACGCAACACAATAGCAAGAAGATATCTAACCCTACTTTTTAAGTGGGTAAAAGACCTAACAAGACATTTTTCCAAAGAAGTAATTCAAATGGCCAAGAAATAGACAAAAAGGTACTCAACATCACCAACCATCAGGTAAATGCAAATCAAAACCACAGTGAAGTATCACCTCATCTATTAGAATAACTATTTCCAAAAAGCCAAGAGATGAGTGCTGGCGAAGATGTGGAGAAAAAGGGACCCTTGTGCAATGCTGATGGGAATATAAACTGGTGTGGACACTATGGAAAACATTATGGTGGCTCCTAAAAAATTTTTTTAAAAAATGGAATTCCTCATGATCCAGCAATGTCACCTCTGGGTATATAACTGAAGGAAATGAAATCACTCTCTCAAAGATATCTGCACCCCATGTTCATTATAGAATTATTCAGAATAGCCAATAGCCAAGAAGGGAAACAACCTAAGCCCCAAATGGTAGATACATGGATAGAGAAATGTGATACACTCACACACACACACACACAGAGAATATTATTTATTCATTAAAAAAAAAATCCTGCTACTTGCAACAACATGGATATACCTTGATGGCATTATGCTAAGTGAAGTAAGTCAGACAGGAAAAGACAAATACTGTATGATCTCACTTACATGTGGAATCTAACAGAAAAAAAAATTAATGGAAGTAGAAAGTAGATTGGTGGCTGCTAATGGTGGTGGGTAGAGGATAGTTGGGAGGAAGAATGGGTGAAGGTACTCAAAGGGTGCAAGCCTCTAATTATAAATAAGTTCTGAGGATGTAAGGTACAGCATGGTGACTATAGTTAACAATATTGTACATCTGAAAATTGCTTAAGAGAATAGATCTTGAAAGTCCTCACCACACACACACATACTATATAACCATACGACCTTATTTAATCATCATTTCACAATATACACATATATCAAACCATCATATTGACCATCTTAAACTTACATAATGTTACATGTCAATTATATCTCAATGAAGCCTCGAGGGGAAAGAATGAAATACTATGCACAACAGGCTTTCTCCCTATGTTCTGCATGGAACTTTTCAACTGTTTTTTTGCTGTCCTTCTGGTTCCTGTACCATCCATTTAGTACATGGACAAGATGAGACATGGAAATAGCAGAGACTGAAACTGCTTTCAGAGAGAACACTGCTAATGGAGTAAGAGTATCTGTTAGATGCCTGCAGAGGGTCATGGAGAATCCACACAGCATGCCCAATCTCATCACATCCCAGCATCTTCATGAGGCTGTCTGTACCTTCACAGTGATGTCGGGAGGGCACAGGAAGCCATAGAGGGCAGTGGCAGAGGACTGGAATGAGATTAGCAGTTTCAAAAAGTCAGAAACCTTAAGATGACCTAGAGTTTGGGAGTGAGGTAGCAAAAGTGATAACAGAACCTGCGTCAAGTCCAGTGAAAGTGTTTTAGGTCTAGCATGGTCTCTCTATAGTCTTCTGGGAAGTTAAATAACAGAAAGAAAAGGACTTGAGAGGGAAATATGTTGGAAACATCCCATAAACCCATATTTTAAATATGGGTTCAAGATGATTGTCTCCTATACAGCCCTCAAAACTTGTTATTATTTTCAGAGAATTAGAACAAATAATTTCACAATTTGTATGGAAATACAAAAAACCTCATATAGCCAAAGCAATCTTGAGAAAGAAGATTGGAACTGGAGGAATCAACCTACCTGACTTTAGGTTATACTACAAATCCACAGTCATTAAGACAGTATGGTACTGGCACAAAGACAGAAATATAGATCAATGGAACAAAATAGAAAGCCCAGAGATAAATCCACACATCTATGGACACCTTATCTTTGACAAAGGAGGCAAGAATATACAATGGAGAAAAGATAACCTCTTTAACAAGTGGTGCTGGGAAAACTGGACAGCCACTTGTAAAAGAATGAAACTAGAACACTTTCTAACACCATACACAAAGATAAACTCAAAATGGATCAAAGATCTAAGCATAAGACCAGAAACTATAAAACTCCTAGAGGATAACATTGGGAAAACACTCTCTGACATAAACCAAAGCGGGATCCTACATGACCCACCTCCCAGAATACTGGAAATAAAAGCACGAATAAACAAATGGGACCTAATTAAAATTAAAAGCTTCTGCACAGCAAAGGAAACTATAAGCAAGGTGAAAAGACAGCCTTCAGAATGGGAGAAAATAATAGCCAATGAAGCAACGGACAAACAATTACTCTCAAAAATATACAAGCAACTCCTGCAGCTCCATTCTAGAAAAATAAACGACCCAATCAAAAAGTGGGCCAAAGAACTTAACAGACATTTCTCCAAAGAAGACATAAAAATGGCTAACAAACACATGAAAAGATGCTCAACATCACTCATTATCAGAGAAATGCAAATCAAAACCACAATGAGATATCACTTTACACCAGTCAGAATGGCTGCAATCCAAAAATCTACAAGTAATAAATGCTGGAGAGGATGTGGAGAAAAGGAAACTCTCTTACACTGTTGGTGGGATTGCAAACTAGTACAGCCACTATGGAAAACAGTGTAGAGGTTCCTTAAAAAACTGCAAATAGACCTGCCATATGACCCAGCAATCCCACTGCTGGGCATATACACCGAGGAAACCAGAATTGAAAGAGCCACGTGTACCCCAATGTTCATCGCTGCTTTATTTACAATAGCCAGGACATGGAAGCAACCTAGATGCCCATCAACTGACGAATGGAAAGAAAGCTGTGGTACATATACACAATGGAATATTACTCAGCATTAAAAAAAAATTCATTTGAATCAGTTCTACTCAGATGGACGAAACTGGAGCCCATTATCCAGAGTGAAGTAAGCCAGAAGCAAAAACAACAATACAGTATATTAACGCATATATATGGAATTTAGAAAGACAGTAACGAGAACCCAGCATGCAAGACAGCAAAAGGAACGCAGATGTATAGAATAGACTTGTGGACTCTGTGGATGAGGGAAAGGGTGGGATGATATGGGAGAATGGCATTGAAACATGTTAATTATCATGTCTAATCAATCGCCAGCCCAGGATTGATGCTCGGGGCTGGTGCAGCGAGATTTCCTGAGGGGAGGGAGGAGGGAGGGGGGTTCTGGAGGGGGAGCATATGTAAACCCATGGTGATATCATGTCATTGTTTGGCAAAACTAATTAAAAAAAAAAAGAAATACAACAACAACAAAAAAAACCTTGTTATTATTATTATTATTTTTAGATTCCTCTACTTAGTGGAGCTCATATGGAAGAAACTGTTTTACATTTCAGGCTTTTAAAGCAAAACGTTTTCTAGGCTACCAAGCAATCATCAAACAGGGGCAGATAATTAGTCTGGGATACATAGAACTGGCCAGGAACCCACTTCTCAAACAGACTCTAGTTGGACTCTTCTCAGAAGCTTCCCAAAGGTCTACTCATGGGCTTCTTGCACAACCCTAAGTAAACCTGGAGCTGGTACTGCGACAACAGAATGCCTTAGTAGGGTTCAGGGGGAGGCTTTCACTAGTTCATTACTATGAGGGCAGGTCTAGTAACCTCATTTGGTAGAAAACTCTCTTCTGGGTTGTCTGCTCATGGATTATTCCACTGAGCCCAGTCTTGCATGAAGACCACCCACTGCCACGGGGAGATAGCTGCTCTGGGAATACCTGACCTCACTTTCAAACTAGACTGCAAAGAAAAAAAAAGCAAATAATAAGGGGAATACTGCCCCAGAAAGCAGAGCATGCATTCCAAAGACAAAGAGAAGTAATCTCTGGATTATCTATTGTTTGGGATAAGCCTACCTTGGAAAGAGAATTGACAAGAGTTTATTTCTGTTAAATATGTCCACAACCTGAGTTCTAGCTCTGGAATCTGATTGCAAAGGTTCAATTCTTTTATCCACACTTACCAGTTTGGGCACATTGCTTAATCTCTCCATGCATCAGTTTCCTCATCTGTAACAAAGGAATAATCATCGTCTGTACCTCATAGCATTACGTGAGGATTACGTTAGGTAACACATACAGAAATCTCTAGGCATAGTAACTGGCGCATATTAAGTGCTGAAGAAATGTTAACTGCTGTCGTCTTTACAGCTGCCTCCCCCTGTTGCTTGGGCTGACTTTCTGGCGGCAGAGACTAAGAATGTCGAAGGTATGGCTACCACATGTGCACTGAAGCTTGTGGCCTGATGAGGCCCACAGATGGGGTTTAAGGTTGAATGGCATTAAAACACTGTGCACACAAAGCGATCCATTTAAAGGAGAATGACAGCCCAAAGGGGGCATCCTGTATGACTTCATATAGAATGGGCCATTTGGAGACTATTTAAATGGTGTTTACTTGAAATGAGCCATCCTCGATGAAATAGACAGTGAATGCCTTCATTTTCCTTCTTGATTCAATCCACTTGCCCTAGACTCCCTCACTACACCAGCTGCAAAACAAAGAGAACATGCTGTACTTGAATTCACCCAGAGTTTTTCCTCTGCAGAGGCCAGAAGCCCATTGCACCACTGGATGATTTCACGGCCAGGACGAGATTCATTAGTAAGACGCCCAGGGAGGGGGCCCATCGGAAGGCGCCCAGAGGAAGTGGTGCACCCTAACTGTGCAGGCTTGAGTAGCCACCCTCCTGGGCCTCCTCAAAAAGTTCCTGCAAGCCTCTATGCCATCTGAAAGCCTTACACTTTAACTGTCTCACTAGTAAGCCAGATATATCAGACACTGTTCTTAGAATCGTGCTAGCAGCAGCTACAAGATACAAGCAAACATTTGAAATTATACTTGTAACTAAAGAGGGTCAAAAAAATTACCTCAATTAAAAAACTGTCCTATGAATGGTTTTGAAGATTCTTCTAGGGTAAGAAAAGTGGGGAGGAAAAAAGGAAGAACATGATGGAGTATTTTGTTCACAGGAGGAGAGAGAACTTTTTTACGCTAAATCTGTGAAATACTTTGCTAATTACTTGAAGAAACTGTCCTTACAAAAAGAAAAAACATTAAGGAAAAAAATCAAGATACTATAGTTATTTCTACACACCAATCATGCCTACTAATAGTAAATCTATGGAACATCAGTGTACTATTCTTAGGAGTCCTGGATATACTCACTCAACACACACCAAAGCCATAGCCACACCACACACAAACACTCTGCTTCCACAGAGGCAAAAGCTGACGATTTATGTTTGCAGAGTTATGCATTCACCAAATTACTTGTTCTTAAAGCACTACTGTTTCACTGAAAATTAAAACAGGCACTTAAATTCTCCCTATTAAAAGCTTTTCCTTTATCTTTTAAACTTTTCCACTTGAAGTTAGACAAACAGAAGGAGGCATTTGGAAATATCAAATTGATACATGCTTTTATTTACATATCATATTTCTTAACTCAATTCTTCTGTAGCGCCTGCTTCTTTCCTACCTCAAGCTTGTTTCTTTCTCTACCCACTATTCTTAATTTCAGAACTTCCTGCCGAAACTAGTCCATGTGTCACATCTTTGTATTACAAATTTAAAATGCTTGATGGTATGTATAGGAACACATAATATACAAGTATGAACTTATAAGTATACGTAGACACACTATATTTAAAGTTTCTGTTACCTATTTTTATATATTCACTATAATAATATAATAGATACATAACAAAGTAGGTAGAGCTCCCAGTTTTGGTTGCTCTTCCTCTTTTGGCTTTCTCTGAAGGCTTTCGGCAAACCCTAGCTTTTTTTTTCCCTTTCACTACTTTTGAGATGCTGAGTCTACACGTTCTGGTTTTATGAGCTAGTGCCACCCTCCTGAATACCCATGGCGTGACTGTCTGTCGTTAGTTCTTTTCCTCTGTTGCTCAAGGGCGGGAACTGGCACGAGAACAAAGGAGACAGTAAGACGCCCTGGGCTGATATGCAACCAGCACTGCCTGACCAGAGCCATGTGCCAGATCATGCCACCCGCTTCTCAGGCACTGATGCCACCCGGCAAGGCTTCAGGTTTCCTTTCCTGGCAACATGGTACCGCCTATGGCACAGGAGACCCAGGAGAGAATGACCTTCAAGATGATTCCCGTGAACCAGGTAGAAGAGCGCCACCTACTGAACCTAGAACACAAGCACCTCCACTGGTTCTGAGGTTTCCCTCGTGGCTAATGGAATACCTAAAGGAGTATGTTTCACCAGGCTTGTTACGCCAAGTCTCAGCCACACTCTGACCTGTGTGGATAACCCAGCTCTCCTTAAACTTAAATACAAGGCGAATGAGCAAACTGGTCACCAAATCATTCCGTGCCAGAGGGTCACAAGCGTGCTTTAGTACTTTACTCATGTGAGAAAATTCATGACTGTCAAGCCTAAGACAAAAATTCATAGCAACAAGAATTGGTAGACACTGTCCTGCTGGAATCATAATTATCCAAAAGAAATCACGATGACTTCCCCGTGTGTCAAATACGGTAAGTGCAACACTAGGAGGGCAAGCAAGAACTAGTCAAAAAGCAAGTCACAAACAAAAGAATGAACTGGCGTTTAGAAAGTGGGACCTTATGGGGGATGTAACAGAGCAGAACATGAGACCTTATGGGGGATGTAACAGAGCAGAACACAGTCCTCAATCAGCGGTAGCTTTCTAAACAGAAAAGATGTGTTCACTCTGTACTCCTACCCCTTGAAACACACATATGCATACTAGCTCAGAATAAAGTTTCCTCAGTTTGAGAAACAAGGAGCTCGCTCTACTTTGCATTCTCTCTTTGTGAAAACACTTAATCATAACCATTTCTAAGTGTCTTTTAATTCACCATTTCCTCATACGTAATTCTTGGTCTCATACTGTGGGAGCAGTCTAAATAGCAGTATTGCTCATTTTGAGCCATCAAAAGGAATGGAAAGTTGTTTTCAATTGCACACAGCGGGGTCCGGACCCTGAAATCTTGGCTTTTCCCTGGAATTTCCCACACAAAATCAAGAGAGAGAATGTCAGGGAGCTGGTCTATTGGGCACACCAGAGAGCAGCATTTTGCTCAGGATGAAGTAATGTCTACAGTCTCCTACTTTTGCACAGAAAAATGAAATCAGATCTTAAGCGAGGGCACATATATATATATTTTAAACATCTTTCTCTTGTTCATACGCTTCTTCTACAATTGAAAGAAGCTTCAGTTAGTCAGTCTTATTCATTTACTTGTGGTTTCCCATGAAAAATATAACTGGAGTGTTTTTTTTTTAATTTCCTAGGAAGTAGACCCTGCAAAAATAAAACAAAATTAAGCAACAACAACAAAATTATTAAGCAGGAGGAAACTGGAATGTACTACACCATTTTTTTTTCCTTTTATAATATACTGTACTTGGGGAAAAGGTATAAACTTCAATCAGAAGCAAAACTAAAGGAATGACCCTGAAATCATTTTTGTTACTATCAATAGCGATTTTGAATGCTCTTCCATGAACCTATTACATCTGTCTGATTACAGAGAACACATTTATTCAACAAATAGGTATTGAGTATGCTTTTGGACTGTGGTATTGGAGAAAACTCTTGAGAGTCCTTTGGACTGCAAGGAGATCCAACCAGGCCATCCTAAAGGAGACCAGTCCTGGGTGTTCATTGGAAGGACTGATGTTGAAGCTGAAACTCCAATATTTTGGCCACCTGATGCAAACAGCTGACTCATTTGAAAATACCCTGATGCTGGGAAAGATTGAGGGCAGGAGGAGAAGGGGACAACAGAGGAGGAGATGGTTAGATGGCATCACCGACTCAATTGTCATGAGTTTGGGT
Organism: Antilocapra americana; assembly: GCA_007570785.1. NCBI lineage: Eukaryota > Metazoa > Chordata > Mammalia > Artiodactyla > Antilocapridae > Antilocapra > Antilocapra americana. Next base: position 18,802,498 of record ML661897.1, read on the forward strand.
AAACTCTGGGAGCTGGTGATGGACAGGGAGGCCTGGAGTGCTGCGGTTCATGGGGTCGCAAAGAGTCAGACACGACTGAGCAACTGAACTGAACTGAACTGAACTTGTTATATACAAAACACTGTACTGGGCACTGGGTCTCTGAGCTTAATTGTTTAGCTACATTTTGGCAGGGAATGCAGGCTGACAATAATACACAGGCTAACATTTCTGTCTGCCCAAATGACATTATGCTGAGCAAGTTATATAATAAAGGAGCCAAACGAGTCAAATTAAATCTATGGTTTTGACTTAGCCTTGTAGAGAAAAAGGATAGTGATATCTCAGCTACTAAAATTCTTATGACAGTCATCACACTACCATCTAAACCATTAGCCTTCTTCTTTAAAATAGCCAGAAGGAACGATGTCCCCCGCGTAGTAAGAACTCAGAGGTCCGTCGTCGTCTGATTTCTGTCCCCTGCCCAAGGGCTGTTATCATTTCAGGCGCTGTCATCTGCCTCATTACATTATGCTGCTCCCAGGTGCTTTGCTTCTTTCAGGAAATCAGCTGATGCCTGGCAAATGTACTAATCAGGGTGACGTGTTGCTGTGATGGAAACTGTGACTTACGGGTTGGGTTTTGCCACTCATGTTTTCAAGGATAGCTCATTGTTTTAAAGGGCATTGTGCACAATGGAGTGGAGGTCCTAGGAGACCAATCCACCAATCTAGAAAACATGACTTGGAAAGGAAAGTAATAGCATCTTGTGTCCACATATCCTTTTTCTCCAAGGAATACGGACACATTTGGAGATACTATTCCATCTGGGGCAGACGGTGTTGTGACCACACTTGCCTGGTTGTCCTCTGATAAACCCCAGCTGCTGGGCTGCAGGAGGCATGCAGTATGATGCAGAAAGTTCTTTGTCCTGGTCCAGCTCAATGCTCCCTCAGTTTGAACCGGTAAAGTCTACTCTAAGGTATCACATAAGGTGTAAGTTGTATATAAGCAAATCCCAACTAGCAACTACTTTATTATAACTATGCCCTGATTAGTAATTCTGAAGAAAAAAAAAGAAATCCATATATATTCTTGGTGATATGAATGTTTTCTATGAAAATGTTAAAAGTCAATTTTTGTTTTAATTTTTGATGATAACCTTCAAAAGGGTCAGAAGACTTTTCTGTAAAGGGCTAGTTAGTAAATATTTTAGGCTTTGTAGGCCTTGCAGTCTTTGTTGCAACTGTTCAACTCTGCCATTGCAGCACGAAAGCAGCCATAGATAATGGCCGTATTCCAATAAAACTTTATTTACAAAAACAGGCAGTAGGCTGGATTTGGCCAGTGGGCTGGATTATCCAGATACAAAGGAGTCCTGCCAAACAATTTCAGAGTTCACATCTGCAGTACTATATATGATTTCACACAGACATGTAGCACTGCTTTAATTACTGAGTGAAAATGAGAAAAGAACACAAGAATGATGCTTTTAGCAGGTAAAGACATCAGAGCATGCTGTGTAAGCAAAAGCTTTACAGTATATGGAAGAAAAGTGGTGGAGAATAGGATCATCACGTGGCTCAGGGTAGAACAGGAACAATGACCTCAAAAGAACCTTCACGGAGCTGTCAGCACCATTTACGTATTGTAAGGGGCATTTTCATTTCAGCAAAATAATAATCTTTACATTAAACTGAAGTTGTTTATTTGAATTTTACTGATTTAATAGTTTGGTCTGCACTTAATTTATATTTTATTTTGACATTACAGATATATAAGAGTTACAAGCTTACATTTAGAGTTTTAAAAATATTATTCTAATACAAATAACTGAAGTCAACCCTGGTGAATCAGGAGAATTTTTTCCCTCTGAAAAGTAAAATAATGCTCAAATTTGAGAAACACTGCCAAACACAGCTTTTACATCTCAACTGCAAGGGCCAAATCATGAATGGGAAACTTTGTAGGCTTGTTGAGGTGGGAGTTGGGAGATCCACATTGCATCTTGGGAAGTATAGTTAGTTATCATCACAAGTAAGCCAGAAATGGAGGCTGGAGGAGTCCAGGTATTAATGCCTGCTTGAGACTTCCGTACAGTGGTGCATTTACTCAATCAATTTAGCAAGTCAAGGAAACAAACAGGAAGGGTAGAAAAAGATGCTATGTAAGTCTCAAAGAACTTCACTAGACAATTCACAAGAGGGGCTGTGTGCATAACTAACCTGTCATCTGTTGAACAGTGAGGGGATTTCAGGTAGCACAGAAGTGGACAGTGAATGGAGCTAAGGGAAATCCACAGACTTTATCCTGTCTGTTGAAACACCCCAGAGAGGAAAACCAAGAGCATGATGGGGCAAAAATACTGCAGAATAAAGGTAAAAGTAAATATTGTTCTAAGGACTCAGAAGAAGAACAAGCCTCAGAAATGAATTTACTACAGAAGGAAACAAGTTTGGAAATCTGGCATCCCATTATGATACATGAAGATATAATTTCTACGGAAAAAGATAAAAAGCCACGAGAAGCCTGGGAAAGGAACTGGCAATCCACTTCAGCATTCTTGCCCTGAAAAGTCCATGGACAGAGGAGCCTGGTGGGCTGCAGTTCATGGGGTTACATGATTGAGCACATTTTTAAAGGCATACAAAAAAAGTGCATGAAAGCTGCTTGCTATTATTAGTTATCAGGGTCAGTCAGTCAGTTCAGTTCAGTCGCTCAGTCGTGTCCGACTCTTTGCGACCCCATGAATCACAATGAGCCAGGCCTCCTTGTCCACCACCAACTCCTGGAGTCTACCCAAACCCATGTTCATTGAGTCGGTGATGCCATCTGGCCATCTCATCCTCTGTCATCCCCTTCTCCTCCTGCCCTCAATCCTTCCCAGCAACAGGGTCTTTTCCAATGAGTCAACACTTCTCATGAGGTGACCAAAGTATTGGAGTTTCAGCTTCAACATCAGTCCTTCCAATGAACTCCCAGGACTGATGTCCTTTAGGATGGACTGATTGGATCTCCTTGCTGTCCAAGGGACTCTCAAGAGTCTTCTCCAACACCACAGTTCAAAAACATCAATTCTTGGGTGCTTAGCTTTCTTTATAGTCCAACCCTCACATCCATACATGACTACTGGAAAAACCATAGCCTTGACTAGACGGACCTTTGTTGGCAAAATAATGTCTCTGCTTTTCAATATGCTATCTAGGTTGGTCATAACTTTCCTTCCAAGGAGTAAGTGTCTTTTATTTTCATGGCTGCAATCACCATCTGCAGTGATTTTGGAGCCCCAAAAATGCAAACTAAAGCCACAAGACAGTATTTCACCCCAGTTTAGAGCTAAAATTAAAGGGACTGACAACATCCAGTGTATGCAAAGATGCACAGGTATTGGACTGTCAGAAACTGCTGTTGGAATACAAAATAACTGAATCACTTGGAAATAGTTTGCCAGATACAAAGTTAAAATACATCTCTATGATCCAGCAATTCCACTCTTAGGCATCTACCCATGAGAAATTAAAACCTTTGTCCACAAAAAGACTTACACAGAAATACTCACAGGATACTTTTCACAATGTACATGACAAATTCAAATGTCCATTAACAGGTGAGTGGATAAGCAAACTAGTTTACTCATACAATGGATTATTACTCATCAACTTTAAAAAAAACTAACTATTGATACCCACAGCACTGTGGGTCTGTCTCACAATCATGTCAAGTGAAAGAAGCCACACACAAAAGAGTACACATGAATGACTCAACTTACAAGAATGTTTAGGAGAGGTAAAACTAAATTATAGACATGGAGATAAGATCAGTGGTTGACTGGAGTGGAGTTAGGGAGGAATCACTCAAGTAGGGATGGCAAAGGCACAAGGGGATTTCTAGGTAATGGAAACGTTCCATATCTTCATAGGGGTGCTGATTAAATACATTTGTTGTTGGTCAGTTGCTAAGTTGTGTCCAACTCTTTGCGACCCCATGGACTACCGCATACCAGTCTTCCCTGTCCTTCACTATCTCATGGGGTTTTCTCAAATTCATGTCCATTGAGCTGGTGATACTATCTAACTCATCCTCTGCCACCCCCTCCTCCCTTTGCCATTGGTCTTTCCCAGCATGAGGGTCTTTTCTGATGAGTTGCCTCTTTGCAGCAGGTGGCCAAAGTATTGGAGATTCAGCTTCAGCATCTGTACTTCCAATAAATATTCTGGGTTGATTTCCTTTAGGATTGACTAGTTTGATCTTCTTGCTGTCCAAGGGAATCTCAAGAGTCTTCTCCAGCACAATTCAAAAGCATGAATTCTTCAGAGCTCAACCTTCATTATGGTCAAATTCTCACATCCATACATGACTACGGAAAAACCATAGCTTTGACTATATGGACCTTTGCCAGTAAAGTGACGTCTTTGCTTTTAATACACTATCTAGGTTTGTCATAGCTTTCCTTCCAAAGAGCAAACATCTTTAACTTCATCATTGCATTCACCATCCACAGTGGCTGATTTTGTGTTCTTGGAACCCAAGATAAAAGAAATGTTACTGCCTCCACTTTTTCCCCTTCTATTTGCCATGAAGTGATGAGACCAGATGTCATGATCTTAGTTTTTTGAATGCTGAGTTTTAAGGCAGCTTTTCCACTCTCTTCTTGCACCCTCATCAAGAGGCTCTTCAGTTTCTTTTCACTTTCTACCATTAGAGTGGTATCATCTGCATGTCTGAGGTTCCTGATATTTCTCCCCACAGTCTTGATTCCAGCTTGTGATTCATCCAGCCTGGCAATTCACATGATGTACTCTGCATATAAATTAGATAAGCAGGGTGACAATATATAGCCTTGATGTACTCCTTTCCCAGTTTGGAACCAGTCCATTGTTCTATATCTGGTTCTAACTATTGCTTCCTGACCTGCATACAGGTTTCCTGGAGACAGGTAAGGTGGTCTGGAATTCCCATCTCTTTAAGAATTTTCCACAGTTTGTTGTGGCCCACACAGTCAAAGGCTTTAGCATACATAGTCAATGAAACAGAAGATGTTTTTCTGGAATTGACTTGCTGTCTCAACGAATGTTGGCAATTTGATCTCTGGTTCCTCTGCATTTTCTAAATCTAGCTTGTACATCTGGAAGTTCTCAGTTCATGTACTGTTGAAGCCAAACTTGAAGGATTTTGAGCATAACCTTAATAGTATGCAAAATGAGTACAACTGTCTGGATCAGAAAATATACCAATAGCCACCATTCTGCAGAAGAAAAAAAATATTATATCCATTTCCCAGTTGAATAAGAGATGAATCAAATTTAAGAGATCAACAGTAAAGAAAGTCTGAATATTTACTGAAAATATAATTTGAAGCTGGATAAAAATGTACAAAATCACTGCAGATGGTTATTGCAGCCATGAAATTAAAAGATGCTTACTCCTTGGAAGGAAAGTTATAACCAACCTAGATAGCATATTGAAAAGCAAAGACATTACTTTGCCAACAAAGGTCCATCTAGTCAAGGCTACGGTTTTTCCAGTAGTCATGTATGGATGTGAGAGTTGGACGATAAAGAAAGCTGAGCACCCAAGAATTGATGTTTTTGAACTGTGGTGTTGGAGAAGACTCTTGAGAGTCCCTTGGACAGCAAGGAGATCCAACCAGTCCATCCTAAAGGAGATCAGTCCTGGGTGTTCACTGGAAGGACTGATGTTGAAGCTGAAACTCCAGTACTTTGGCCACCTCATGTGAAGAGCTGACTCATTTGAAAAGACCTTGTTGCTGGGAGGAGAAGGGGACGACAGAGGATGAGATGGTTGGATGGCATCACCGACTCGATCAATGGACATGGGTTTGGGTAGACTCTAGGAGTTGGTGATGGACAGGGAGGCCTGGCATGCTGCAGTTCATGGGGTCACAAAGAGTTTGACACAACTGAACGTCTGAACTGATCTGAAAAATGTACAACAGTGATTATAATTCCTTGAGAAGATATAAAATAAAAACAATCAATAATATGAGTCTCAAATTCCAAATTATATTAATTAAAACTGGAGAATTTGGGTGAGGGAAATTGATAGAAGTAAGTTAAAGTGTTCGTCGCTCAGTCATGTCCACCTCTATGAACCCATGAACTGTAGCCTGCCTGGCTCCTCTGTCCATGGATGTCTCCAGGTAAAAATATCAGAGTGGGTAGCCAATCCCTTCTCCAGGGGATCTTCCCAACCCAGGAATGACCATTAAATTCCTTATATAATATAGAATAAAGTCAAGAGCTTTTGCTTAACTAAATTGTGAACATCCATTTATGGAACATTCTATAGTACTAAAAATAATGGGGAAGCTCTTTATGGTCAGAAATGAAGTTGTCTATAAGAACAGGTTATTCTAAAGGGGGGGATCATAATACAAAAATGTGCATAGCATGTTATGTTTTGTGCAACAAAATAGGAAAAAATATACTATATAAAGGAAGTTGGTGACCTTGGTTGCCTTGAGGAAGGGTTACTGGGCAGTTGGGAATTAGGAGTAAAAAGAAGACATCATAAAATTTTTTTTATCCTTTTATAATTTGTAAATGAACCAAGCAAATATGACTTACTTTTTTAATTAAATTTTTTAAATGTATAATTTGTTTTGTTTTGACTTTGAGAATAAAGTAAACATTCATTGAAAACTTTGGTACATGTGTAAATCTAATTTATGATGAAGAAGACATCACCTGTCAGAAAAGATTCATTAAATGATCTTGGATAACTGGTTTTATATTTGAAAATAAAAATGTTAGTCCTTATATCTGGAGAAGGAAATAGCAACTCACTCCAGGATTCTTACCTGGAGAATTCCATGGACAGAGGAGCCTGGTGGGCTACAGTCCAATTCAGTTCAGTTCAGTTCAGTCACTCATTCATGTCCGACTCTTTGCAATCCCATGGACTGCAGCACTCCAGGCTTCCCTTTCCATTACCAACTCCCGGAATTTACTCAAATTCATGTCCACTGAGTCAGTGATGCCATCCAACCATCTCATCCTCTGTCATCCCCTTCTTCTCCTGCCTTCAATTTTTCCAGCATCAGGGTCTTTTCAAATGAGTCAGTTCTTCTCATCACATGGCCAAAGTATTGGTGTTTCTGCTTCAGTGTCAGTCCTTCCATTGAATATTCAGAACTGATTTCCTTTAGGAAAGGACTGGTTGGATTTCTTTGCTGTCCAAGGGATTCTCAAGAGTCTTCTCCAACACCACAGTTTAAAAGCATCAATTATTCAGCTCTCAGCTTTCTTTATAGTCCAGCTCTCACATCCGTACATGACCACTGGAAAAATCATAGCTTTGACTAGATGGACCTTTGTTGGCAATGTCTCTGCTTTTTAATATGCTGTCTAGGCTGGTCACAGCTTTTATTCCAAGGAGCAAGCATCTTTTAATTTCATGGCTGCAGTCACCATCTGCAGTGATTGTGGAGCCCAGAAAAATAAAGTCTGCCACTGTTTCGATTGTTTCCCCATCTATTTGCCATGAAGTGATGGGACCAGATGCCATGATCTTAGTTTTCTGAATGTTGAGCTTTAAGCCAACTTTTTCATTCACCTCTTTCGCTTTCAAGAGGCTCTTTAGTTCCTCTTCATTTTCTGCCTAAGGGTGGTGTCATCTGCATATCTGAGGTTATTGATATTTTTCCCAGCAAGCTTTATTCCAGCTTGTGCTTCATCCAGCCCAGCATTTCTCATGATGTATACTCTGCATATAAGTTAAATAAACAGGGTGACAATACACAGCGCTGATGTACTCCTTTCCTTATTTGGAATCAGTCTGTTGTTTCATGTCCAGTTCTAAACGTTGCTTCTTGACCTGCATACAGATTTCTCAGGAGGCAGGTCAGCTGGTCTGGTATTCCCATCTCTTTCAGAATTTTCCACAGGTTTTTGAAAATTGTTATCTGTTGAGACCATTAAGGTATGACCTAAGTTAAATCCTTTACGATTATACAGTGGAAGTGACAAATAGATTCAGGGGATTAGATCTGATCAAAAGATGGCCTGAAGAACTATAGAGGGAGGTTCATGACATTGTACAGGAGGCAGTGATCAAGACCACCCCCAGGAAAAAGAAAGGCAAAATGGTTCTCTGAGGAGGCCTCACAAATAGCTGTGAAAAGAAGAGAGGCAAAAAGCAAAGGAGAAAAGGAAAGATATACCGATTTGAATGCAGAGTTCCAAAGAATAGCAAGGAGAGATAAGCCTTCCTCAGTGATCAATGCAAAGAAAGAGAGGAAAACAATCAGATCAATGCAAAGAAAGAGAGGAAAACAATCAAACGGGAAAGACTAGAGAACTCTTCAGGAAAATTAGAGATATCAAGGGAACATTTCATGCAAAGGTGAGCATAATAAAGGACAGAAAGTGCTACAGTCCCTGGGATCGCAAAGAGTCAGACATAAGTTAGTGACTAAACAACAACAGCCCTTATTTCACAACACTGACCAGATTAAACTACAGATTATAGAGTGAAGTTACTAAAAATAAATTAAAATTAGATAAAAATATTAGAATAAAACAGGTGAATTGTAGAGCAAAGAAAGACTTCCCAAGAGAAACCTGGCATACCTGACTATTTAAAAATTAAAATCTCCTATAGATCAGAAATATTCTATAAAATTAAAAAGTATACTAAAAATTGAGAAAAATATACAAATATAAGAGATTATATCTCTATTTCATTTTTTTAAATGGAAGAACAGATTACAGATTTATGTAATAGAAGTTTTATGTAACATGAACACCTCCATAATGAAATGAAGACCTGAAGAAACGGACCTGTGAATTTCTCTGCTTGGTTTGATGACCAGTGGACAGTCAACTCAGCAACAGCCAGATGGAAAACTGCACAGGGCAAGGTATGTGAGAACTTCCATGGAACTTCCATGTCCTCTCCAGGGGTACAGTTCTCCCCATGTCTCCATGTGGTCACTAACCAGGAAGCCCCAGTAACTTTATTTTTTAAAGATCCAATCAAACTAGGAGTCAAAACAAACTTTTGGAAACCTCACTAATATCTCAATATAAAAATGGGCAAAGGAAATTAACAGATAGGAAATAAAAACGGCTAAGAACATATGAAAGCTCATTGATAATCGAAGTAATCCAAATTAAAAAGAAACCTTCTCTTGCCTATCAGATGGGTGAAACTCCAAGGATGTGGGGGTCTTCATAACTGCTGATGGATATGTAAAGTGTCACAACCTTTCCGAAAAACAACTTGAGATAAGTTGCAACAGCCTTTAACAGGTTCAAAACTTTTGACTCAATAATTCTAAGTTTATACAAACTATCTCTTCAGAAATTTAATGTGATATTATTTATAATAAGAAAAAACCTTGGAAACAATACAACTGTCTATAAATGGAAATGTGGTAAAATCTGATATACTCATAAAAATTATGCAGACATTAAAATCATTAATTTTAAAAATACTTCATGTGTGGAAAGACATACAAGATTATACTGTAAGTGAAAACTGCTATATGCTCTGCTGGCAATTTTGAAATGATAATATATACTATATACATAGATTTTAAATGCCAGAGAGAAATGCAACAAAATATTAGCAATCATTTTCTTTAAAATTAATTTTATTACTTTAACTTTTTGTAAATTTTAAAGTTTCTATAATAAATGGTGGAAGGAGACACCATATTTAGATGAAGAAATATTACAATTACAAAATCTTCACCTGGTGTCAACAAGCTCCACATCTCAACTGAAAGTGTCAATTACTGTAACAAGCAGGAAAGTCACAGAGAAAACCTTGATGATGCATTAGTACCTGCCTTCCATCTTTCTTACACACCTTTGACTCAAAACTTCATGGCCCAATAGAGTAAGAACAGTGCAATACCAGGACAACGCCAGTGGGCAGCCAACAGGAGAACTATCGCTCAGCATAATAAATAACCCTGCACAGGCTCCATGAGCAAAACACAAACAACGCAACTGTAATGGTGTTTCCACGACACACGTGCCTGCCCAGAAAGTCTTCAACCAAGACCACCCACTTACGGTCCACAAACCATCAGGTGAAAGGAACTGCCTTAATAATCTAAGAATTGATAACTCTAGCATGAAGAGCCCCACATGCCATGTGCAGGCTCCCCATCCCTTCCCCATCCCCTGCTGTTCTCTCTGGCAGGATGTTTTATATCATGTTCAGTCCAACCCAGCTAATAAAGGAGCTCTTTTAAAGCTGAGAAAAACCCTGTGTATTGGGTTCCTGGGTCCAACATGTGTGCAATACATAAAGAAGCACGGAACACATGTACAGTACCTTCCTGAAGCTGTGTTGGCTTCGCAGAATTCTCTCCGCTCATTAAAACAACAAAGGATGCAGCTGCTCGAACTGTAGCCTGCCATGTTGACATGGCAACGGGTGGCTCCTGGCATGGAAAAAGGGCCCTGTTGTTTATGGGAGACCCCGCGGTATAAACACATGGCCTGCAGAAGAAAGACAAAGAAACAAAGGCAGAGAATCTTTAAAATGAGTTGTCACTTTCCTTGCCACCATGGTAGCAAATGTTAAGTTGAGCTTTCAAAGAGAAAATATCTGAGACTTTGTAGTTGATTGGTTTCAAAGCATCTTGAACTGACATCGGCCAAGGCCTATGTGAATAGCTGAGTGGTTATTTCTCCCAAATGAATTACTTAAACATGTAAACAGAATTTTTTTTTTCCTAAGGGGAAAATTATTTTTTGGATAAAGTTTTAAATACAAGTCTGCCAAGTTAAAATTTACATTACCTTGCCTTTCCCCTTAGGCCTTCAAAACAAAACAGTTTTAGAGACATTTTTACAAAACTTTTGGAAAATATTCTGGAAAAGAAAATGTGTTTAGTGATACTGAGATATTAATACTCGGAAAAACAAGCTGGTGGTCTCAAATGCAGTGCTGGCGGGCAGATTCCCCCAATCTTGGAAACCACCATCTTAAATGGAACCCTTGTGGGAATCCTTGTGTGGAGGCCAAGAACAGGGGTTGGCATATAAACAGGACTGTAGGTCACAACAACCAGGCTTGTGATGGGAAGGCCAAGGACAGAGTTGTTACCAAAGCAAGTATAAGAAACCAATGGTATGATATTGGGGCCATCCTGCTACAATTAAAAAGTACAAACCTACACACACCAAGAATAATCCCTTCCATGATAAGTCACAAACAGAAATGGAAAAAAATCTCTGAGATCAAATAAATCTATTCTCTTAACACTACTGAGTAGAAGGCACAGATTGACCCTTGGGAAGATGTCTTAAGAAAATGTTTCCACTTTTTGTTTTTCGAGAGTTATGGCAAATATGATATAGTTTTAATCAGCTTGATTTATGGAGTAAGTCATAAGAGTGGAGTGCTACCTCTCTTGCATAAACTGGGTTTCCTTTTTAGAATAACTAACACTATTATGACTGAAGATTTATTGTGTTCTTACAGTGAGCAGGAACACACAGAATAATGACCCCACTCCATCGGTCAGGGTCCGGGGAGGAAAATGCAAACCAGTGTAGGTCTTAATAAACAGAGGTAATTTAATTTAGGGGATTGGTCCTAGAAGTAATAGAAGTACCGAGAAGCCAAACATCAGACAGGGATGCAACCCAGAGATTAGCCACAGTGGTCAGGAGCTGTGACTCCATGGGTTGGAGGAGCTGCTGGTACTGAGTGTTCTGGGCTTATAGCAACAGGAGTCATTCGACAGAAGCCAGAATCACAGTGGAGAATGCCCAATGGGTGCAGGGACCAGGGAGACTCAGTCATTGCTAGAGATGCCAAAATAAGCAGAAAGAGGAAAGGAAATTGTGTGTGTGTGTGTGTGTGTGTGTGTGTGTGTGTGTGTGTGTGTGTGTTAGTCTCTCAGTCTCCAGGCAAGAATACTAGAGTGGATAGCTATTCCCTTCTCCAGGGGATCTTCTCGACCCAGGGATCAAACCCAGGCCTCCTGCTTTGCAGGCAGATTCTTCACCATCTAAGCCACCAGAGAAGCCCAGGAAATTGTTTATTGCTTGCTAACTCCTGCTCTCAAGTGTTCCATCAATGCCCTACACTGGCCAAACCTAAAAGGAAGTCAGAAGACAAGGGAGCCTGCAAAATGAGGCTCCTTGTCATCGAGAGAAGACAATAAGAGCAGAAAATGGACCTTAGAGCAAACGGGTAGTCGACCTTCTAGAAGTGTATATGCCATGATTACTCACAGATTTGACATGAGGCAGAGAAAGACTAGACATTCAGCAGACTAGTCCTGGCTGGGTTACCACCTCATTAAATGGCTATGGAAAAATCCCTAAGCTCTCTGAGTCACATGCAAAATGGGGATAGGGGGCAGGTATGTGACTTCAGTTGTCTGTCTGTTCTGGTCCATAAACCTATGGTTGTGTCCCAGAATCACAGATCCAAGAACAAAGGCAAATTCTGATGGAAGGCTCAGAGTCTCCCATCGATTTCACGGAGTACTGAGCTCCCACCCTGGTGGTCCTGGATCCCTGGTTAACTGACTGAGCCTGAGTTAACCTCAGGCAGCTGAGGATGTAATGATGAAGTCCCCTAAAACTACCTCCTCCTAGCTGGGGCTGCTGGTTGTGGGTGCCTGGTGGGGGATGCTGTCGCAGCTCAAATAACTCAGGTAGGTGGGGTCAAGGCATGCCTAGTTCTGAAAATTCCACCTGTGTTTTTCCCAAAAAGTCCATCATACAGAAGGATCCCAAGGAGAAAAGCATCATCAGTGGAAACAGAGTATGCTGCCCCTGGCCGAATGGCAGGCATAACCCTTCCTCTGACAGTGACAGACACTGAGAATCAAGGCTTCCTTTCTTACTAAAGCAGAACGGACTCCATGATGTCTGTCCTCTCATGAGCTCTTGGAATCTACTTCCAATCTATGCAGACTTGTAGAGATAAGCCTATTTGTGATGCTCACAGGGAAGTGGGAGACCCTTGTCTAGAGATCACCTAAGACTTTCTCTGGGGAGAGGAAAGGGGAGCTGACCCATTTTATGGTTTTAAGTCTTAGAGTACTTCAGGAAAGTATCTATGCTTTATCTGTGCTCTCTTGCTCTTACACTCAGCACCTCACTTCCTTAGGGTGACTCTGGTGTTACAGGTCTTCCCTTGTCTGCACGTGGAGCAAATTCTCCCCAAAAGACTGGCTTGCCAGGACATTTGCTTTTCTTCTCCCTGTAAGTTTGAGTTGGAGGCCCTGCTGGCATATTATTATGCATTCCACCTGTGCCCTTAGGAACGAGGTCCCCAAGCCTTCCTCCACAGCCTCCATACTTATTTCCAGAAGAAGCTATCAGATTTGAGATGGAGTCACATGTGAGAAGGGGCTTCCCAGGTGGCGCCAGTGGTAAAGAATACGCCTGCCAATGCAGGAGACATAAGATATGCAGGTTCAGTCCCTAGGTTGGGAAGATCCCATGGAGGAGGACATGGCAACTCACTCCAATATTCTTGCCTGAAGAATTTCACGGACAGAGGAGCCTGGGGGGCTACAGTCTATTGGGTCACAGAGTCGTACGTGACTGAAGCGGCTTAGCACGCACACACACACATGTGAGAAGACAGTGCAGAGGATGAATCAGAAAGACTTGGTGATTCGCTGAAAAAGGAGAAGGAAGGGAAGGCCTCTCTGAGGTAGCCAGCTCCCAAGATGGACCCTAGTGGCTCCTGCCCCAGGCATTCACACCCCTGTGTAGTCCCCTCCCACACTGTATCGGGGTGGCCTGTGTGACCCAAATCACTACAAGGAGAAGCCCGCACACTCCAGCTAGAGAAAACCGGCATGCAGCAACGAAGACCTAGTACAGCCAAAAGCAACATAAATAAATTTTAAACATAAACAGGAAAACAGTCCTAGGCAAAATTTCTTGAAAATGTACATTCTCTTCATGCTCCCAGTCTACTTCCTTCTTGGTCTTTTCTTCTTTTTCTCAGCTCACGCCTCCCTCCCCAACACATCCAAACCAAGTACCAGTGACTTCATAACTGACGGCTTTCTGAGCTTTCACAATCTGATATGCCTATGCATGTTACACATCACGGTGCAAAAGTCCAAAGCAATCTAAAGTCAAGTCACTACATTTTAAGAGGGATGAAAGCTTTAACCCCTGGGTAAAAGTCTAGTAGTGGAATCTTGGGCATCTGACAGAAAGTGGAGAATGGGTGGGCAGGAAGTCTTTATGGAGTCTGAAAATCGTACTCTCTGATGATTCTTGTCACACACACACATTCCCCACCCTTCCTCTTCCCTACTCATTGTGTCCCAGGAGGGGATGAAAATATACGTGCATTTATAAACATGCTCTGCAGTTATCTGGATGTATGATCACTGAAATATACGCAGCTGTGTTTATTCAACATGCACAGCCTTGCACCTTGGCCTATGGATAGATGTTTAGGCAAAAGCCTGCAACTCTCTGATGTTTATAAACATCATTAATTCCCAACTGAACAATTCCTTCCAACATGAAAAGGAAAACTCTCCTCCCAGGGCTCATTCCACATGCCCTGGGATACCCACCCCCATGGGAGACCCCTTGGGGAGCCCAGATGAACTGCACGGAGTTGCAGGAATGGGAGAAAGCAACTGAAAATGAGAAAGAAAACAGGGTAAGATAGGGGGTGACAGCCAGGCCATGGTTTGTTGCCGTTAAAGAACTAAACTGAGAACCTGGCAGAATAACAATTATTTCAGCTTCTTGTTACATGTTTGTGTTTCTCAGAGCAGTCAAATGAAGATGAGATATACTATGCTGATGGTCTGAATGTGTCTGTCCAAATTCACGTTGAAATCTTAGTGTCCAAAGTGTTGGCATTAGGAGGTGGGGTCGTTGGGAGGTGCTCCGCCCTCATGAAGGAGACTGATGCCTTTTTTGAGCCCTCGTAAAAGAGGCCAGACAGAGCTTCCTGGCCCCTTCCACTAGGTAAGGCCACAGCCTGAATATGACAGTCTGCAACACAGAAGAGGGTCTTCACCAGGACCTGACCATGCTGGCACCCTAATCTCAGACTTTGAGCCTCCAGAACTGTGATAAATTAAGTTCTGTTGTTTATAAACCATTCTCTCTGCAGTATTTTGTTATAGCAGCCCAAATGGAAATGGACTGTGATGGTCAACTAAATAAGTTTGCTTATCTTTTTTGAGGGGAAGCCATCTTTACAACTTGTAGGGAATGGGCTCAAGCCATGTATTTTCTTTATTTTCAGTTGACTACTATATGAATTTGTCTTTTTGCAGTTGGAGTAAAAGGGGGTTATTTTTAGTTTAAAAATACTACTTTCCATAAAAATCATCCATTTTCAGAAATTTGATTATCACAGATCAACAACTGGGGAGAGGGTGGCTTCAACAGACAGTAGGAGGTGATGAGCCCGCTGTCGCTGTGGGTGTGGTTTGATGCGATGCTTTTTCACACTGAGGCACTGATCTGGTCACTGGAGGCCAGGAGGCCACAGATATGACAGGTTGGTGGTTCAGATTCTTTCATATTTCGGACTTTCAAATATTTCAGATTTTATATTTCAGAATATTTCAGATTCTTTGTAACTTCCCAGTTATAAAGTCTTCAGGACTCCTCTGATTTCATCTGTTCTCCTTCCTGCACCTGACCTTTTTTTATGGCTCCATGTTCTCGTTAAATCTAAGTTATAGCTTCCATTGTAGGTAAGCAACCCTCTTGCTTTCCGTGACATAAAAACCAAGAAGAGCCAGACTACTAAAACAGGAAGTGTCAACCAGAACTGTCCCCTCACCTCAGTCTCTCATCCCTACACACACACACCACACACTCACACACACATCCCTTCTCTATTATCATTCTTCTTCACAGTATGATCACCAAAACCAGGACACACCAATCATAATAAACATATACGACGAGTCCAAAGAGAATACTGCTTTGACTTGGATAGATTCTGGTATAGTCAAAACGGACTGGACTGAAAGTGGCTTTGAGTCAGAAACTCACCTCTTCTTCAACAGTGATGTTTTGGGTGCAAAACTAGCAAGCTGTTTGTAAAGGCAAAGACAGTGCTTCTCATCTGGAAGTCCCTTATGAGTATAGGATTTTATGTATGGAAAACATTTGGAGATCCTCTCATGGAATTTTCTCATCCTACACATGAGGAAATTAAGCTCCAGAGATGTAAAATGACTTCTCTGAAGTCACAGAGCTAGTTGGCAGCCCATCTTTTGAGTACTCAGGTCTCTTGGCTCTCACCTTCTAGATTCTTTTCAACTCTCCACACTTTTGGTTATAGGTCATTTTTGTTATTTTCTGTTGATGTTTGGTTTATTCATGTCTCATTGTTGTTGTTTGGTTGGTCTTCGCTCATTACTTCTTTAATTTCCATTAAGACAGTCCATCTTTGCTTTTTCTCCCCAAACTCAACTGGGATTCTGAGAAATATAGATCTAGATGGTGCAGCAAGGGGATAAAGAGGCCGAGAAAGAACACTTTCAAATACTTTCAAGTTTGGAATTATCAATTCCTCCTCTGTAGTTATACAATGATATTATAGAATTAATGTGTATTTCCTCTTCAGTTTTCATGAATTTTATATTGGTTTCTTGAAGCAAATAGGGGAGAAAAAAGGTATTAATTACAGAAATGTTCACTTTAGACCTGAAATCACTTCTAAAATATCTTCTGTTCATTCTTTTAATTTTAAAACTTTATAGTGAGATACAAAAAATGAAACAGTTTTATCGTATGTATGTGTGAGGGGGGCATGTATTAACATCTGATTTTGATGTTAAACTAAAAATATTCCAAAGGTCTACATCTTCTTTGGTCCAATACCTAAACAATAAATATAATTAAAAAAAATCATTCTCTCCTTAGTATTTTCTGGCTTTATCTAAAACAAAGCAACATCATAGTGATTTAGGAAAATTTTAATTTTAATATCACTTTAAGTTATAATGTATTTTCCTAGTTAGATATTTTTAACAATGATCAAATAATTGTAGCTTCTAAAATAAATTTCCTATATTTAACTGGATTTCACCTCCATTCAACTCATTCAGTGATGTCATCAGCTTAAGCAAGATCTCCTAGACCACTTGGCTGGTTCCACAACTATCACAGTGATCCAAAGGGGAAAAGGAATGAGTTACCAGAAAGAATGCTTTGATTTTAAATAACATTTTATTCACTGAAATGGAAAAAATGCAGGAAACACATAAACTTTGAATAAAGATTTCCATTTTTTAAAGATTTTTTTTCTTAAGTATGCTGAGGTTTTAGAATCAAAAAGATATTGTCTTCTTCTTATCTAGCTTAGCAAGAATAATGGCCCCAGTTCTCATCTAAATATTTTAAAGGGCATACATACTCATACACCACACAATAGTAAGTACTTTTTCTAAGAAGCAGGTATCATATTGTTACGTATGCATTTGTTTTATCAGTCATTTTTAAAAGCCATTTAAAATCTAGTATCTGAATGAAGAAGGCAAGAAAGAGCAAGCAGATTACAGAGAAGCCAGAACTCCACAATGATTGAAAGAAAGAAGGAAAATGTAGTTTTTATATTTCCAGCTGTTTCATCTTAGAACTAGAATAACAATGAGTTGTAAGTTAATAATGAGTAAGTTATTGACAATGACTGAAAAGAAATACTCTTTTACAGCAGCAAATATATTTTCAGTTCCCATCTAGAAAACATTGCTACTTGATAAAAAATGGGGTGACAGCTCTTAGGAAAGGGGAATTTCAGGGTGGAAACAGAATTATTTTTTCAAATTTGGAATTTATTTTTGATGACTTTTTTTTTATCAGTTTTAGATTTATTTTAAAATATTTATTTATTTTTGGCTGCTTCAGATCTTAGTTGCAGCATGTTTTGTTGGGGGTTGCCCCATGGCATGTGGGATCTTAGCTCCCTGAGCAGGGATCAAACCACATCCCTGCATTGGAAGGCAGACTCTAAACCACTGGACCATCAGGAAGTCCCTAGATTTGTTTTTAAAAGTACAAAGATAAAACATAGACTCCCATATATTCCATACTCAGTTTTCCCTACAACTTACATTAGTATATTTGTCACAGTTGACACATTATTATTAACTAAAGTTCAGATTTTACTCGGATTTCCTTAGTTCTCTCTTTAAAAAAAATCCTTTATACCCCTTTTTTATTTTATAATACTACACTAATTTTAATTATCATGTCTCTTTAGGCTTCTCTTGATTCTGACATTTTCTGAAGACTTTATTTATGTTGGCCTTAAGAGTTTTGAGGAGTACTGGTCAGGTATTTTGTTAAAAGTATGATTTATCTGATATTTTCTCTTGGTTAGACTGAGGCTGTGGGTTTTGAGGAGGAATATCAAAGATGCCATTTTCATCACATGCTATCAACGTGACTCATCACTGTTGATGTCAGCTTTGATCTCCTTGCTGAGCTCATGTTTGTCAGGTTTCTCCAATCAAAATTTACTTTTTCCTCCTTTCCATACTGTCCTCTTTGTAAGGAAGTCATTATGAATAGTCCTCACTTAAGGAGGGAGGAATTATGCTCTACCTTCTTGAGGGCAGAGTTTCTATGTAACTTGGACTTCTGTATCATGGATTTGGCCATTCTTCCCATTTGCTTAAATCAATCACTTTTTTAGATTAGTATGGGCTCATGAATATTTATTTTAAACTTTGGGTTATCATCTAAAACTACTTTACTTTGTTGCTCAGTTTTGGTCACTAGGAGTTCTTTCAGATGAGTCCTTAGACTTTAATACACTCACACAATTCCAGGTTCTTATTGCTGCTGTTAGAGCATTTCCTTATTTTCTGCACAATAGATGCTCCAGCTTCATCTTGTATGTATCCTGCTCTAGCCCCAGCCATCTCTCCAAGAACTCTGATTCCTTCAGTGGAGCATATTAGAAACCAAGATCTGGCCACTAGGGAGTATTCACTGCTTCTAAACCCGCTCAGCTGAGAAATAAGGAAATACATGCATGTGTACTAACCCTTGCAGACACCCCATATCTATAATTATTTCTATATGCAACCATCTGTATCTGCATTATGCTAAATGTGAGTTCACAGTGATGTCTCCCATTCTAATCCATTTCCACATGAATCATTCTATCCTCTTCCCCTTGCTCATCTGTAGTCTCCCACTTCAGCAGTGAGAAACCTGGCTCCCATCATCTGCATCCATTTACTAAATCACTCAATTCCAGTATACATGTAGAGTGGTACCAGAATTGTTAACCTGTATTCCCGTGGGAAACAACTCTATCAACTATAGTGCAGTAATTATGTACAGTTCCTTTGGCTTTCAGCCTTACAGATTCAACTCATTTCTAAAGTTACTTAGGTCAGCACATTTTCCCCTCTACTCTCTTCAATGAGATTGTTTCATACATTTTTAATTGTATGAAATTGTTTCATACAATTTCATACATACAAGCTAGATTGTTCTGTCATATTTTATATTTTCTCCTGCGATCCTCTGACCTCCTAAGTGATTATTTATTTACATATTATCAAACAAAATAACAAATTTTATTCTCAACAAACCAGTCAATCCTGAAGGAAATCAACCCTGAATATGCATTGGAAGAACTGATGCTGAAGCTCCAATACTTTGGCCACCTGATGCGAGGAGCTGACTCCCTGGAAAAGACCTTGATGCTCAGAAAGATTGAAGGCAGGAGGAAAAGGGGAAAACAGAGGATAAGGTGGTTGGATGGCATCACCAATTCAATGGACGTGAGTTTGAACAAACTCCAAGAGATAGTGAAGGACAGGGAAGCCTGGCATGCTGCAGTCCATGGGGTCATAGAGTCCAAAACGACTAAGCGCAGGTGTAGGATGAGAGAGGGAAGGGGAGAAGCCACTGTTGCAACTTGAAAGGACAAGTACAAGGTTAGAGTTTTTCTTAAATTTATGTCTAGTATCTGCTTAAAAATGGAAAAAATTTGAAAGTTAATATAATTCATTTTTTAAAAATGTATTGAAATCTTTGCTTACAATAAGGGACATGGTAAAAATCAAAAGTAAGAAACACAGCTCCTTTTTATAATTAAGACATAGATTTTTCTAGGCACTTTCAGTAACTTTATAGAATATTGCTACTTGTAAAATGGGGATAAAAAGTTTCTCATCCAGACTAAAAATTTATAGTAGGCATGTTGATAGTATTCTGCCATTCGATGGTAAAAATTTAACCACTACTTTAATTTGAAACCCTGGTGATTACTAACAAGAAATTATTTCTGTCTAGCAATCTGGAATCCTTGGGCATTTTAAGTCCTTACAGTATCCAAACAGTTACCAATATATACCTAGACTTATTCTTAAACATGTGGGAGAATTCAGTGACCATTCATGGAAGAGTCATCTTGACTGTCATAAAATTCCCCTCAAAAAAGAAAAAAGAAAGGGAAGAAAAATCTTTTAAGGTTTAAAAAACAAATTTATTATCTCTGTAAGATTCCATAAATGTCATTTATTTACTAACATAATTACAGACTTCCAAGGATACAGCTTAAACTCTTGCTGGATCATGTATTTATTGAATACTCAGAAAAGGAGACATCAAGAGTAAATTCAAGTCAAACTTTCAGGAGCAAAATGTGCCCAAGGACCTTTTGAGGGTTTCTTTGAGGAAACCTGCATTTATCAACAACTCATTCCTACTCAACACTTCATATGTAATGTAATTCACAAGTCTAGTCTCTGT
The DNA here is from genome assembly GCA_007570785.1 of Antilocapra americana. Taxonomy (NCBI): domain Eukaryota; kingdom Metazoa; phylum Chordata; class Mammalia; order Artiodactyla; family Antilocapridae; genus Antilocapra; species Antilocapra americana. The sequence goes on from ML661897.1 coordinate 18,823,194, forward strand.
AGTAAACACTAAGAAGGAAGCTATGTTTAAGACCATGAATGAGTATTTTTTCCAAATACTATCAGTAGTTTCTTCTTCCCCATTACTCCAATTCAAAAATGAAATATCTGGAAGTATGAAAACTAGAATTTCCTAGTTAAATGTTCAGAGACAGTATATGGTTAAATCTTATTTAAAGTTCATTTTTAATAATTTCCAAAAAATTTAAAGATACAATAAGAACATCTATTTCTTTCCTTCACAGACTCCCAAGAATATTCAGTAAGTTATTATATAAACAAACCACTATGCTTTTCTACTGATATAAATTTGCACTACGCTGCACTATCCCAAAGGCTGCCTCAGACTCTAGCAGAAATAAGACAGGAAGTGATCTCATTCTGAGCAGGGAGGGAGACCAGAGCAGGAGGTAAGACTGGAGGCAAGGAGCAGGATAATGAGAGCTCACACTCAAGGTGATGCTTTAGAAAACATAATCTAAAAGGTTTTTTGAGGAGGGCAAGTTAGGGGAGAGATGTAAGCAATTTACCTAGACCACTGCCTTCATTAAGGGAGTCCTCTGCTACAAAAGAAGGCTCACAGAGAGGAACGTTCTTCCAACCAAGCCCTGCAATAATTACTGTATTGATTCACAGTACATTAGCACAAATAAATAAGTAAAATAATCAGGAATCAATAAAGTTTGATTTGAAAATTCTCAAATTCTAAAAACCCTAAGCTGCTAGAGGAAGAGAAGAAAAGAACTGCCTATATACTCCTCCAAACACCGATGTTTCATCAATTTTTCCTCTCCACATAAAAAATCAGGAGTCCACTTGGTGTCAAATACCCAGAATCACAGCCAAAGAAGCAAGTGTCAACTCAGCAGGACTGACTGTCACAGTCCTCAGAAACAGATCTTCCCAGTGCTGTGAGGGTTCACATTATATAATAACTGACAAAGTCCACGGAAGCACAGCTGCCAAGAGATGGATACAGTAAGAAAGTCACAAAGCAGAGCTGGCTTTATTTGGAAGCAGTTTGCCAGGATTCACACCAACCCAACACGGCAGCTATTTATTCCCTCAGGGGAATAGGATGGAACTTTGGGAAAGTATTTGCTCAAAGACACATATCATGTCCATCTACAGTACTGGAAGTTGCTAGCAGATCTCAGCAGAGAGCTAGGCTTGAGATTTAACCATTAAATCTGACTTTCTGTCTCCTAACTCAGAAATACAGGGGCTTAATAAAGTAATGTTTTTCATCTTCAGGGAAGTAATCCTATTAAGAGTTCAGCATGCCTGGGAGTTTACCTGCTTCCCTGAAGGTCGAAGGATTTAAGGTTAGATGGGTAATGCCACAGAATAAAGAGGAGCATCTTTGCAAAGGTTCGCCTCCCAGTGTAAGATTAACGACCAGGGAACTGCGGAGTACCCAGATAACCTACCTGCCACTCTGGTCTGAGGTCCATGTAACTGATCGCCCCTGGGGTTTGGTTCTGTATCGTATCCTTATGGCATGAGGAAAGTCAGTAGCTGTCTGAGCCCCTGTCTTCCTGATCTGTAAGCTCCAAGTGTCAGTGTCAAACAGGAGATCCCCACAGCCAGGAGCCTGGCTGCAGCGAGCATAATAGTCTAACTGCTCCCTCCAACGATCTGCAGGCAGAGCCACGAGTTCATGTACAATCTGATTCCTGAGCTTGGGAGACCTTGTAAATTTTTCAATACCTGGCACAGCAGCAACATCCACCTCCTCAACCTTTAACACAGATAAATCACAGCAGTCCAACACTAGCAAAAATTCCTCACTCCCATGATTCCCTGTGTCACAGCAGTACTTTGAGCTAGAAATCCCAGAAGCCTGTTCCTGGTTGTCATGGTTACCATCTTTACCAGAAGTATCTTTTTCACCTTTACCACAGATTACAAAATCATTATATCCTATTTTAGATGAGAAGGTCTCTGTATTTGTCACAGGAATCTGGCAGGGTTCAGGCATCCTAAATCTGCAGGCTTCGTTTGACTCTGATCGGCAGGTTACCTCGGTAGAACTACTCCGTTTCCTGAATCTGTTTTCAGACTCGAAGAAAAGCACTATGGTGCCTTCAATGATTTGACTTTCAAAATCCACATCTAAATCCAGTACATAGTGTTTCACAAGTATGTGGCTGGTGTTGGCCATGAGAGGCAGGTCATCTCGAGAGGGATCCAGCTTTATGTCCATTGTAGTACTGTTCAAGAACTTTGGTAAAATCTCAGAAGGGGCTTCCTATCAGTCCCAGTCTTCCAGAGTCATAAATGACTGCTTTCCAAAAAACACATGATGTCACAAATTGGGGTTCCACAACTTTCAGTCCCCTGGTAAAGAAGAAAAACACAATTAGACAAAATTCCAAATAAGATGCTTTGTTCCTGCAACTGCTGCTTCCGCAAGTTGATTACCTCTTTAAATAATTCCACAGTGTAGTAGAAGCTCATGGCTACAAGGCAGACTAATCTTTTTGACTGACATCAAATAAAACTACATTATGGGCTTCTAAAAATATTTCAGTTATCAATGGAATAAAAGAGGCCTCCACAAAACCAGAAGAATCATGTTCCTAACTATTGTAGAACAGTCCTTGTCTTGGAAAAGAATGATTGTTGGGCAAAAATGTAACTGAGCATCACTGTACCTCTTGTTTTAAAAGATATTAAATGCATCATTTCTAATTCTGTGCCTCAGAAGAAAAGTGATTGTTTTTCTACTGTGATTCTAAGTAACAGATGTGAATGAAGGCTAAATGGCCTCATATGTTTTATTCTTTGAGAATAATAATTTAATACATACAATGTAACTCCAGGGATTAATGTACTTTTCACATTAGGACTATTCTCATATCAGCACTTCCAGTAAATTACAGGAAAATGAGCCAATTTACCAGGAGTGCATTTGAAGTATTCCTTTGAGATTGTTCACAGAGATTTTTCAAATTTATAGTTAAATATTCAAGGTATATCATTACATCTTAATAGCTGAAAACCCATTAACATTTTGGATAATAGCCTTCTTGTGGCAAACAAAAAGGTCTTCTCATTTGAAAAAAAAAAGTATGCAAATACCTATAAAAGGAAGGAGAGAAATTAAAACGTAGAAACAGATGTTGTAATAAAATACCCAAGTTCTTCGTAAAAGTTCTGAATCAAAATGTAGTTTTATTTCAGAACAGCAATCCAACTAAAAGAAAAATTATTTGAAATTATTTCAGTCCCTGTTGTGTACCTAATTTCTTTCAACATATTTTTTTAACCAAAAAAAAAAAGGCAGAGGAAAAGAAATGAAAAGTCTGACAAAGCAGATTTATTTAAAATCACTTTTGTATTTCTAAATATCAAGAGGGATTCTTTCATCAACTACAAAACATTACTTGTTTGACTTTTCAAGTAAAATTGAGCCCTCCCTTTTTATTAAGTCCTCCTCACTTTCCCTCTAACTTTATCTGCCAATCTCCTAGATACTTATTTCCTTTCCTTCTAGAATCTTATTCCATCAATTAAACCTATTGAATTTTCATTTTCTACCTCCCCACAGGCTATTTCCTCATCAAAATTTCACCTACCTTAAAAGGAGCTGGCTTCCGGCAGACTTTGTACAGTCTGGTTTCAAGCTATTTCCCTTGTCATGGAGACCACACCCCCTTCAAATCCTTGTCCTCTAATCAAAGGGCATACTCAGGACTTCTCTGGTGGTCCAGTGGCTAAGATTCCAATCTTCCACTGCAGGGACCTCCAGTTTGGTCCTTGGTCAGGTAACTAAGATTCCACAGGACTCAGGGTGACCCCCCGAAAAAATAAGGCCTGCTCAATACACTGCTCCCTAAAGATGACCTGACACCTTACCTCCATGCTTTCTGGACTACTGTGTCATACCTGGAGTGCTCCTGGCTCCCACCTTCCATATCCACCTGCCAAATTCTATTCTCCCTCCACATAGTTTCAAGTGCAATTGCCTCCTGAAACCCTTCCTGCTCTCATCTCTTCCTCCCTCCCCCACCACCAAACTGTGAGTGTTAATATACACTTTGACTTTTAGAATGATAGGAACTGAGAGTAATCAGGGATGTAAAAGAATAGTCTGAGATCACTTTATGGAGAAGCTGGCACATACTTTGGGCTTTCCAGGTGCTGCTAGTGGTAAAGAAACTGTCTGCAATGCAGAAGCCGCAGCAGAAACAGTTTGATCCCTAGGTTTAGAAGATCCCCTGGAGGAGGGCATGGCAACCCACTCCAGTATTCTTGCCCGGAGAATCCCATGGACAGAGAAGCCTGGCGGGCTATAGTCCATAGGGTCACACAGAATCAGACACGACTGAAGCAACTTAGCACACACGCATGGTACACACTTTAGTCTTAGAAAAGTCAATGGGCAAAGGAAATAAGCTAGGGTATTTTCCTTTCAGCATGAGAACTGAAATTGTCATATTATTTGTAATAAACTTCAGTAAAGCTACTGGCTGTATTTATGTAGCAAAAACAATAGATTGTTAAAACTTGACCCTGCTGGATTTTGGAGTTGCTATAATGTACTATTTTGTTGATTGGGCTATTAAAACATTGTTTTTTGTTTAATTAAAAAACTCCTGGACACACATAAGAAAAACTCTGAATCAATTAAGCAAAGGCTTAACTTGGTGGCTGTCTGAAGTATGAAATTTGAAAAAGAATACATTAGCATTTGTAATAATATAGATAAAGCCATTTATTATCTAACCTTAATAGATTCCTAATAGGAAAGTTCATATAATTTAACAATAAAATATGTTGTATAGAGTGGTTTTCACCACTTTTGTCCCTGCTGGCTTTCCGTAGGCTACCTCAGAGCCCTGCCTATCCAAGACTGTTAATGCCACTTTGTCTGTCAACCTAACTGGAAATCTTTTGGTCCTCTTTATGAGATATTTTTTTAAATTGAAGTGTATTTTATTAAAAATATTATATATAAGCTATAGGTGTACAACACAGTGATTCACAATTTCTAGAGGTTATACTCCATTTATAGTTATTATAAAATATTGGCCATATTCCTTATATTGTACAATATATCCTTGTAGATTATTTTATACAAAATAGTTTGTACCTCTTACTTCTCTACCCTTATGTGCCCCTCCTCCTTCCCTCTCCCCACCCATAACCACTAATTTGTTCTCTATATCCATGAGTCTGCTTTTTTTCCCTTATATTTACTAGCTTGTTCATTTTTTCAGATTCTACATATAAGTGATCTCACAGTATGTCTTTCTCTGTCTGACATTTCACTTAGAATTATACCCTCAAAGTTCATCCATGTTGCTACAAATGGCAAAATTTTTATTCTTTTCTATTGCTGCATAGTACTCCATTGTGTACATATATATATATATATATATATATAAAACCATATTTTCTCCCATTCAGTAGACTGTCTTTTCATATATAGAGACAGATGGATATAAATATATATATACACACACACACACACCACGTCTAATCATCTATTGATGTACATTTATGTGGCTTCCATATCTTGTCAAGTGTAAGCAATGTTAATAAGAATCCTGAGGTGCATGTATCTTTTCAAGTAAGAGTTGTCTTTTTGTATATATACCCAGGAGTGGAATTGCTATGGTTGTTCTATTTTCAGAATTTTGAGAAACTTATATACAGCTTTCCACAGTGGCTACAACAATTTACACTCCCACCAACACTGTAAGAGTTTCCTTTTCTTCACATTCCAGCCAATGCTATTTGTGTTCTTTTTGATGACAGCCATTCTGTTAGGTGTGAGGTGGTATTTCATTGTGGTTTTGATTTTCATTTCCCTGATGATGATGAGTGATGTTAAGCATCTTCTCTTGTAATCATGCTGCTTGTTTTTTATGTTGAACCATATGAACTGTATATATTTTGAATATTAACGCTTTATTGGTCACATCATTTGCAAACATTTTCTCCCAGTCAGTAGGTTGCCTTTTCATTTTGCTGATGGCTTACTTTGCTATTTAAAGGCTTTTAAGTTAAATTAGGCCTCATATATTTATTTTTGCTTTTATTTCCTTTGGGAGATAGAGCCAAAAAAATATTGCTATGATTTATGTCAAAGGGTGTTCTGCCATGTTATTTCTTCTAGCAGTTTTATGATTTTGGGTCTTACACTTAGGTCTTTAATCCATTTCATTTTTGTGAATAGTGTTAGAGAAGGTTCTAATTTCATTCTTTAACAGGTAAATATCCAGTTTTTCCAGCACAATTTATTGAAGAGATTGTCTTTTCTCCTTTGTATATTCTTGCCTCTTCTGTCATTGACTAATTGAATGTAAGTGCATTACTTTAGTTCTGGGCCTTCTATCCTGTTTCATTGGTCTATATTTTGCTTTTGGGCCAATACCACTGTTTTGATTACTGTAGCTTTATAGTATAGTCTGAAGTCAGAGAGTAGAGTGTGGTTCCTCCATCTCTGTTCTTCTTTCTCAAGATCGCTTTGGCTATTTGGGATCAATGTAAAATGTAAAAATTTTTTGTTCTAATTCTGTGAAAAATACCACTGGTATTTTGATAAAGATTGCATTCAACCTGTAGATTGCTTTGGCTAGTATGTCATTTTAAAATATTGATTCTTCCAATCCACAAACATTTGCTTGTGTCATCTTTAATTTCTTTTAGCATAGGATTTTCTATGAATAGTATCATGTAACCTGCAAACACTGACAGTTTACATTTTTTCAATTTGTTGATGTAGTGTGTTACACTGATTGATTTGTGGATATTGAAAAATCCTTGCATCCTTGGGGTAAATCCCACTTGATCAGGGTGTATGATCCTTTTAAAGTATTGCTAGATTTGGTGTGCAAATATTTTGCTGAGGATTTCTGCATCTATGTTCCTCAGTTATATCAGTCTGTAATTTTCTTTTTGTGTGTACGCATGCTTAGTCACTCAGTTGTATGTGTCTCTTTTGAGATCCAATGGACTATAGCCTGCCAGGCTCCTCTCTCCACGGAATTTCCCAGGCAAGGGAATATTGGAACAGGTTGCCATCTCCTCCTCCAAGGGATCTTCCAGACCCAGGGATTGAAACCATGTCTTCCATAACTCCTGCACTGCAGGAGGATTCTTTATCTGGTTAACTCAGCTGGTAAAGAACCACCTGCAAGGCAGGAGACTCCGATTTGATTCCTGGGTTGGGAAGATCTGCTGGAGAAGGGATAGGCTACCCACTCCAGTATTCTTGGGCTTCCCTGGTGGCTCAGATGGTAAAGAATCCACCTGCAATGCAGAAGACCTAGGCTCAATCCTTGGGTTGAGAAGATACCCTGGAGGAGGGAATGGCTACCCACTCCAGTATTCTAGCCTGGAGAATCCCATGGACAGAGGAGCCTGGTAGGCTATAGTCCATGGAGTCACAAGAGTCAGACATGACTGAGAGACTTTCACTTTTTCTTACCTGTTAAGTATTTGGGTGTGTGATATCTTTATCTGGTATCAAGGCAATGCTGGTTTCATAGGATGAGTTTGGAAGTGTTCTTCCCTCCACAGTATTTTGAGATAGGTGTTAACTCCCCTCTAAATATTTGGTAGAATTCACCTGTGAAGCCATTTGGTCCTAGACTTTTCTTTGTCAGAAGTTTTAAAATTACTCAATTTCATTACTGGGAATGGGTTAATTCATATTTTCTGTTTCCTCTGGTTCAGTCTGAGGAGACAGTATGTTTCTAAGACTTTGTCCATTTCTTCTAGCTTACCCAGGCTATTGGCACAGAGATGCTCACAGTAGTCTCACGATCTTTTATATTTCTCTGGTGTCAGCTTTAACTTTACATTTTCATTTCTGGTTTTATTAATTTGGGCCCTCTCTTTTTCTTGATGGGTCTGGTTTCTCAATATTGTTTATCTTTTCAAAGAACTAGCTTCTAGTTTCATTGATTTTTTTCAATTGTTCTAGCTTCTATTTCATTTATTTCTGCTCTCATCTTCATTTCTTTCTTTCACTATCTTTCGGTTTTATTTGTTCTTCTTTCCCTAGTTCCTTTAGGTGCAGGGTTAGGGTTTTATTTTGTTTTGTTTTTCCTATAAGTTATGATATAATCTTTCCCAGGTTCATTGAGATATAATTCATCTACATTTTATTTTTCCTTTCTTCTTCTTTCCTGAAGTATAATTGATCTACAATGTCGTGTTACTTTCTACAACACAGCAAAGTGATTCAGTGTATACACACACACACACACACACTTTTATATTCTTTTCTTTATGGTTTATCATAGGATACTGAACATATTTCTTCTGAACTATATTGACTATAGTGCTATACAGTAGGTCTTGTTCATCCATTCTATATATAAAAGATTACATCTGTTATAGGGCTAGGTGGTTTATTTGAGATTTTACTATTTCCTGAGGTAAGCTCGTATCATTATACAATGCCCTCTGAGAACTGCTTTTGTTATGTCCTATAGGTTTTGGATAGTCATGTCTTCTTTGTCATTTGTCTCTAGGTTTTTCTTTTTTTAATTTCCTCTTTTATTTCTTCAGTGAGCCACTGGTTGTTCAGCAACATATATATAAAATTGTTTTAAGTTGCTGATCTCTTAATTTCAAATGCATTTTATAACCCAACGTTTGTATTCTTCTCCCCTCATGATTACTATTTTTGATTATCATTGTGCTTAGTTGCTCAGTTGTGTCTCACTCTTTACGACCACATGAACTGTAGCCCACCAGGCTCCTCTGTCCAGGGGATTCTCAAGACAAGAACACTGGAATGAATAGTCATTCCCTTCCCCAGGGGATCTTCCCAACCCAGGGATCAAACCCAGGTCGACTGCATTGCAGGCAGATTCTTTACCATTTGACCCACCAGGAAAGCCTCATTTTTAATATCATATTTTAAATCTAATTGTTTTGTGTTTCCTTAACTGTTTATTGTAGACATAGATGATTTTTACTAGTTTTGTCTTTTAACTTTCCTAACAGCTTTGTGCATGGATGATTTCCTACCTTTATAGTATGTTTGCCTTTATCGATGAGTTTTTCATTTTGTAATTTTGCTTGTTTCTAGTTGTGGCCCTGTTCCTTTAACATTTGTTGTAAAGCTGGTTTGGTGGTGCTGAATCCTTTTAGAGTATGCTTGCCTGAATATGTTTTGATTTCTCCATAAAATCTGAATGAGAGTCTTGCTGGGTAGAGTATTCTTGGTTGTAGATTTTTCCCATTCATCACTTTAAATATATCTTGTCATTCTCTTCTGGCCTGAAGAGTTTCTGCTGAAAAGTCAGCTGATAGCCTTATGGAAGTTCCCTTGTATATTATTTGTTGTTTTTCACTTGTTACTTTTAATATTCTCTACTCTTAAATTTTGTCACTTTAGTTACAATGTGTCTTGGTGTGTTTCCCTTTGGGTTACTCCTATATGGAACTCTCTAGGGTTCCTGACTACTGCTCCCTGTCTCAGGCTAGTCTTCAGCTATTATGTATTCAAATATGTTCTCAGCCTCTTTCTCTTTTCCTTCTGAGACCTCTATAATACAAATATTAGTGCACTTGATCTCAGAGCTCTCTTTAACTGTCTTCATTTCTTTTTTTTTTTTCTGTTATCTGCTCTATGTCAGTGATTTCCTCTACTCTTCCATCTTGCTGATCCTATCCTCTGTATCATTTAGTCTACTGTTGACTCCTAGTATATTTTTCATTTCACTTATTGTATTCTTTATCCTTTTTTGGTTGTTCTTTATATTTCTCTTTGTTAAACACTTCTAACTTCTCACTTTGTAAATCCATTCTTCTTTCGAGTTCTTTGATCATATTTGTGATGATTCCTCTGAACTCTTTTTTGGTTAGATTACCAATCTGGAGACTTCACTGAGTTTTTCTTGAGTTTTATCTTATTCTTTTGTCTGGAATATGTTTCTCTGATTCCTCCTTTTGCCTAAGTTGCTGTCTATATTTTTACTTATAAGGTTAATTATGTTTCTTGACCCCCAAAAAGTGGCCTTCTGTAGGAGCAGTCCTGTGTCCCGGTAGTGCATCCTCCTCTCATCATCCAAGCTGTATGTCTTAGGAGTTTCCCCATGAGGGCTGTGTGGGTCCTTCTGTTGTGGTAGGCTATGTGGGTGGTCTGGTAGTCTTGGTTGGCCCTAATCTACTTGGTTGCCAGGCCCTGCACTTGTGTGGAGGCTTCTGGCAGATGGTTGGCTGGGCATGGTCACAAAGTGACTGACTGTAGAACCCTAGGGGACTCGGGATAGTGCAGAGTCAGGGTTCACAAGATTCCAGGGCTGTTGATTCCCTACTGATGGATGAAGCCAGGTTCTGAGATTAGTGTTGGACTACTGGCTCACAGAGCTGGGTCCTGGAGTCTGCCTACATGGCCCAGGAATCCCAGAGCTGGTGTCAGATCACTGGTGGGGAAGGGCTGGTTCTTGACACAGTGGGTATGGTGTCTGGGATGTTCCAAAGCTTGTGTTTATGTGCCAATAAGGAGAGACAGGACCCAGCTGGTCTCAGGGCAGAATCTGGCCTGCTCTAGGCAGGCTGGGTCCCCACGCTGTGAGATCATAGTTTTTCTTCTATCTGGTGATTTGTACCTGGTGGGTGGAGCTGGGTCCTGGCCTCTGGTGGGCAGGACAATGCCTAGAGGCACGTCCAGAGGTGGCTGTGGGCTCAGGAAGTCTTCAGGCAGTCCATCTGGTGAAAAGTGGGCCTGTATTCCAAACCAGTTCATTGCTTTACCTGAGATGTTCCAGCACAGGTGTCTACAAACTGTTGGGTGAAACCAGGCCTTGCAGCTAATGAGCTAGAGGAAGGGTTCCACAATGTTGTCTACAAGCACCAGTATCCACACAGTAGCAGCTCCCCAGTATGGGTGCCACCAGTGTCTATGTCCCCAGGGTCAGCTGCAGCTATCCCTGCCTCTCTGAGAGACCTCCAAAGCCATGGCTACATCTGGTCCAGGCTTCTATCAAATTACTGCTTTTCCCCTGGGTTCCAGGGCATATGAGATTTTGTGTAAATACTTTAAGAGTGAAGTCTGTTTCTCACTAGTCCTTTGGAACTTCTAAAGTTAAGTCCCACTGGCCCTCAATGCCAAATGCTCTGGAGGCTCACCTTTCTGGTGCAGGAACCCCAAGCTGGAGAGTCCAAGGTGGGTCTCAGAATACTCACTCCTGTGGAAGATCCTCTGCATTACAATTATTCTCCAGTTTGTGGCTATAGGAGTTAATTATATTATGAATCTGCCCCTTCTTCCCATCTCATTGTGAGTCCTTGTCCTTCTTTATATCTTCAATTATAGAAGATCTTCTCTGGTAGGGTCTGATCTTTTCCACTGATGATTGTTCTGAAAATAGTTGTGATTTTCGTGTGGTCATGAGAGGAGGTGAACTCAGGGTCTTTCTACTCCATCATCTTGGCCCCCATCTCTAAACATCTTTCAGTGGATTCTTGAGTATACTCCATAGAGGCAATCTAAACTTTTTCTTCTTTTAAGTTTCCAAATCCATGCCTGATGACTCATTCTCAGTTGATTAATTTGTTCTCCTACCTAACTGTGATGATTTTGAGTCCCTGAAACTTCATTATACCTCAAGGACTTCCAGTTCTCTATAATTAGTGCCCTCCTCCTGATTCAGAGGAAATACACTGTCTTCTCTAGATTCAGAGAAAACATATTAATCCCTTCTCACCAAAGCCAGTTCTTTCCCCCTGCATTCTAGCTTTTGGAGTCTGAGACAGAGAAATAAACAGAATTCTTCTTGCCAATCCAAATTCTGAACATACTGAGAAATAAGATAGGGTATGGCAAAGGGAAAACCAAAATATCACATCATTGATGAAAACTAAACTGAACAATATGACTTGGTGTGGAAGTCAAAGGTACAGAAAAACCAAATCCTCAAGTTAGACTTGTCACAGGCAATGATAGATCAGGTCAAAGCTCCCAAGAGAGCAGGTATCCTCAACAGGTAAGACTCAGGGACTGGAGATATAACAAAAACAGTCCTTGGTGGTCAGGGCTGCTGCCCCAAAGCAAAAGGGAGGAACTGAGCTGAGTAGAGCACAGCTAGTTTCTTATTTCAAAATTTACCAGAATAAGTCATCCCAACTACCTTAAAGAAGTAAAATGACTAGCGATGTTACAGTGATTAAGCTCCTTCCACAAGAAAGGAAACCTCAGAAATGGAAAAGAAGTATTTTTCCCAACACCATCCCCATTCACTAATTTGGAATGTTATTTCATTTGACATTTTTCTCTTGCCAACATTTGTCCCTCTCCATGCCTCCATCCTATTACCAATGTTTCAAACACCTCCAAGGCCACCATTTTTTAAAACAAAGCATTGCAACATACACATATATCAAAGCACTATGTTATACACCTTAAAATAATATGATGTTATGTGTCAATTAAATCTCAATGAAACTGGAAGAGAGGAGCAACCCCACGTCCAAGGAACTGTGGCTTCGTGGGCGCAGGAGGGCCGAGAGGAGCTACCCCATGTTCAAGGTCAGGAGGGGAGGCCGAGAGGAGACATCCATCGTCCAAGGTAAGGAGCAGTGGCTGCGCATTGCAGGAGCAGCCGTGAAGAGATACCACACGTCCAAGGTAAGTGAAAACCAAGTAAGACATTAGGTATTGCAAGAGGGCAGACACAATGAAAACATAAAAATAGAAAGCTAGCCAATCTGATCACAGGGACCACAGCATTGTCTAACTCAGTGAAACTCATGCTGTGTGGGGCCACCCAAGACAGTCGGGTCACGGTGGAGAGGTCTGACAGAATGTGGTCGACGGGAGAAGGGAATGGCAAACCACTTCAGTATTCTTGCCTTGAGAACCCCAAGAACAGTATGAAAAGGCAAAAATATAGGACAAGGAAAGATGGAACTCCCCAGGTTGGTAGGTACACAATATGCTACTGGAGATCAGTAGAGAAATAATTCCAGAAAGAATGAAGGGATGGAGCCAAAGCAAAAACAATACCCCGCTGTGGATGTGACTGGTGATAGAACCAAGGTCTGATGCTATGAAGAGCAATATTGCATAGGAACCTGGAATGTTAGGTCCATGAATCAAGTCAAATTGGAAGTGGTCAAATAGGAGATGGCAAGAGTGAATGTCGAACCAACACGATGATGTAAAGAAAATAAATAAATAAATAAAAGAAAGAATAAAAAGAGAGTGAATGTCGACATTCTAGGAATTAGCAAACTGAGATGGACTGGAATGGGTGAATTTAACTTAGATGACCATAATATTTACTACCGTGGGCAGGATTCCCTTAAAAGAAATGGAGTAGCCATCATGGTCAACAAAAGAGTCCAAAATGCAGGACTTGGATGCAATCTCAAAAATGACAGAATGATTTCTGTTTGTTTCCAAGGCAAACCATTCAATATCATGGTAATCCAAGCCTATGCCCCAACCAGTAACACTCACGAAGCTGAAGTTGAACGGTTCTATGAAGACCTTTTAGTTCTAAAAGACTTTTTAGAACTAACACCTCAAGAAGTTTTCCTTTTCATTATAGGGAACTGGAATGCAAAAGTAGGAAGTCAGGAAACACCTGGAGTAATGGGCAAATTTGGCCTTGGAATACAGAATGAAGCAGGGCAAAGGCTAATAGAATTTTGTCAAGAGAAGGCACTGGTGATAGCAAACACTCTCTTCCCACAACACAAGAGAAGACTCTACACATGGACATCACCAGATGGTTGACACCGAAATCAGACTGATTATATTCTTTGCAGCCAAAGATGGAGAAGCTCTATACAGTTAGCAAAAACAAGACCAGGAGCTGACTGTGGCTCAAATCATGAACTCCTAATTGCCAAATTCAGACTTAAATTGAAGAACGTAGGGAAAACTACTAGACCAGACAGGTATGATCTAAATCAAATCCCTTATACAGTGGAAGTGAGAAACAGATTTAAGGGACTAGATCTGATACACGGAGTGCCTGATGAACGATGGACTGAGGTTTGTGACACTGTATGGGAGACAGGGATTAAGACCATCCCCATGGAAAAGAAATTAAAAAGAGCAAAATGGCTGTCTGAGGAGGGCTTAAAAATAGCTGTGAAAAGGACAGAAGCAAAAAGCAAAGGAGAAAAGGAAAGATATTCCCATTTGAATGCAGAGTTCCAAAGAATAGCAAGGAGAGATAAGAAAGACTTCCTCAGTGATCAAGGCAAAGAAATAGAGGAAAGCAACAGAATGGGAAAGACTAGAGATCTCTTCAAGAAAATTAGAGATACCAAGGGAATGTTTCATGCAAAGATGAGCTCGATAAAGGACATAAATGGTAGGGACCTAACAGAAGCAAAAGATATTAAGAAGAGGTGATAAGAATACACAGAAGAACTGTACAAAAAAGATCTTCAAGACCCAGATAATCACAATGGCATGATCACTCACCTAGAGCCAGACATCCTGGAATGTGAAGTCAAGTGGGCCTTAGAAAGCATTACTACAAACAAAGCTAGCAGAGGTGATGGAATTCCAGTTGAGCTATTTCAAATCCTGAAAGATGATGCTGTGAAAGTGCTATATTCAATATGCCAGCAAATTTGGAAAACTCAGCAATGGCCACAGGACTGGAAAAGGTCATTTTCATTCCAATCCCAAAGAAAGGCAATGCCAAAGAACGCTCAAACTACCAAACAATTGCACTCATCTCACACGCTAGTAAAGTGATGCTCAAAATTCTCCAAGCCAGGCTTCAGCAATACGTGAACTGTAAACTTCCAGATGTTCAAGCTGGTTTTAGAAAAGGCAGAGGAACCAGAGATCAAATTGCCAACATCCTCTAGATCATTGAAAAAGCAAGAGAATTCCAGAAAAACACCTATTTCTGCTTTATTGACTATGCCAAACCTTTTGACTGTGTGGATCACAATAAACTGTGGAAAATTCTGAAAGAAATGGGAACACCAGACCACCTGACCTGTCTCTTGAGAAACCTGTAAGCAGGTCAGAAAGCAACAGTTAGAACTGTACATGGAACAATAGACTGGTTCCAAATAGGAAAAGGAGTACATCAAGGCTGTATGTTGTCACCCTGCTTACTTAACTTATATGCAAAGTACATCATGAGAAACGCTGGGCTGAAAGAAGCACAAGCTGGAATCAAGATTGCCGGGAGAAATATCAATAACCTCAGATATGCAGATGACACCACCCTTATGGCAGAAAGTGAAGAGGAACTAAAAAGCCTCTTGGTGAAAGTGAAAGAGGAGAGTGAAAAAATTGGCTTAAAGCTCAACATTCAGAAAACTAAGATCATGGCATCAGGTCCCATCACTTCATGGAAAATAGATGGGGAAACAATGGAAATTGTCAGATTTTATCTTTCGTGCTCCAAAATCACTGCAGATGGTGATTGCAGCCATGAAATTAAAAGACACTTACTCCTTGGAAGGAAAGTTACAACCAACCTAGATAGCATATTGAAAAGCAGAGACATTACTTTGCCAACAAAGGTCCATCTAGTCAAGGCTATGGTCTTTCCAGTGGTCATGTATGGATGTGGGAGTTGGACGGTGAAGAAACTGAGCGCCGAAGAACTGATGCTTTTAAACTGTGGTGTTGGAGAAGACTCTTGAGAGTCCCTTGGACTGCAAGGAGATCCAACCAGTCCATCCTAAAGGAGATGAGTCCTTGGTTTTCATTGGAAGGACTGATGTTGAAGCTGAGGAGCCAATATATTGGCCACCTCATGAGAAGAGTTGACTCATTGGAAAAGCACCTAATTCTGGGAAGGAATGGGGCAGGAGGAGAAGGGGATGACAGAGGGTGAAATGGCTGGATGGCATCACTGACTTGAAGGACATGGGTTTGGGTAGACTCCGGGAGTTGGTGATAGACAGGGAGGCCTGGCGTACTGCAATTCATGGTGTTGCAAAGAGTCGGACACAAATGAGCGACTGAACTGAACTGAAACTGTAAAGACAATAAGCAAGCAAAAACCACATCTGGTCCTGCTGTCCATTTTAACTAGTTTACTTCACGGAATTCTCAAGCTGAAAAATCGCTTAAGTTTCTCCTCTAACACTCTAGTTTTATAAATGAAGACAATGACGTCCAGAGAGTTAAGCAATTTGCTCAAGGTCAATTTCTGATGCTTTTTCACTTGCTGATACTTTTTCTTGAAATTCTCATCCTCTGGCTCTCATGACCATTTCCCTTACATTGCAGAAGTCATAAATCAAATGCTAAGACTCTCTTCTATACCTCCACTCTACCTTTTTAATAAAATTATTTTCTTTCAGTTTTGTGGACTAGAATCAATACAGAGTATAATAGCTTTGGGGCGAAAAGGAGAATTTTTAAGCAAACCCAGAAGATTCAAAAACCTAAGTTATGTATAATGTATAAGTCTACTAAAAACCCTGTTGCTTATTACACTTATTTCCTACTTCCCTTGGATTTATGAATCATCTAAATATTTCTCTGCAAGTGAATAACTCTCACTGGCATCAATCAGGGTCACAGTTCCACATTTAGGGAAGAACTGAACTGACTGTGGTTGCAAATGCATATATCTGGCTACCTCGAAAGGCCTCTCTCAGCAAATAGTAACCATATTTCTAAGCAGTTCCTTGACTTCAGCACTTTTTGCTATTATTGTGTTTCAATTTTAAATGCCAGTCCATCTCACTAAAGCATTTTTCCATTCTCTGTCATAAGCCATAACATATAAAATTCCCCCCTTTATCAAACCCAATGGTTAGTTTCCAGTGGCTAACCACTGCTGCCTCTAAAATAAATGTACTATGTGGTGTGTGTTTTAAATGCTTAAATGATTGTCTCAGCAACACCATTAGAGGCTTTGAAAGATTTAATGTACAGCAATATTTTTCTTAAGAAAGGCAGGGTGGTGGGGAGTAAATGGGAGAGGATTAAATACTAATAGAGCTATGGCACAGCAAAGAAACTGTCTTATCACCCTTAATCACCAAAACAGAAATGAGCACATTTACAGATTTGTGATACAGATTCCATTCTGGAACCCTCCAAACCCTCATTCTCCTTTCAAGCTACAAAGCCCTCTGTATCACTCTCATGGCCCTTAACTTATCCTGCCTCATTTTATAGTTACCTCCATCCTCCAGCCATCCTCCAAAGGTCTATAAAGAATCTGGGACTCCTGATCTCTGTGTTCATGATCATGTTAAGTAAAATACCCTGGATATAGTAGGTTCTCAACAAATATCTGTGGAATTTGACATCTGAGGGCATTCAAGGTCTAGTTATTCACAGAACATGAATTCTGCGTTGCATACATTCTAGAAGAAAGTTATTGCTCAAACATCATCTTCCAGATAGCTCTCATCTCTCCTCAGGATATATGTGTACTTCTTTCTGCCACACCTCTTTTCTTGTAGGCAACTCAAGGGAAAATGAGATTTTTTCATATGTGCTTACTATGTAGCATTGGGCATACTGGGAATGGTTACAAAATACTTAATTTTACAGATTACTTGTTCAGAGGAAGACAGTTTTCTTCTACTGCAAGTGTGTTCATTCTTGAGGATACAGTGACTATTCTTAATGACAGTCAGGAATTAAGTTACTGAAGTATACTGTTTCTGGGCATGGTTGCTCAGACAGGCAAATGCATAGAGTCATAGGAACACAACTTATTGATGAGAAATTTGCTAATTTTAGAAATAGAAGGAATCTTAGAAGTACAAGATTCATTATTTATGAAGTACATTATATGAAGTATAATTCATTACTTATGAAATAGAGAAGTACATTATAGGGGACTGGAATGCAAAGTAGGAAGTCAAGAGATACCTGGAATAACAGGCAAATTTGACCTTGGTATACAAAATGAAGCAGGTCAAAGGCTAACAGTTTTGCCAAGAGAATGCACTGGTCATAGCAAACACCTTCTTCCAGCAACACAAGAGAAGACTCTACACACGGACATCACCAGATGGTCAACACAGAAATCAGATTGATTATATACAGTCAGCATAAACAAGACCAGGAGCTGACTGTGGCTCAGATCATGAACTCCTTATTGCCAAATTCAGACTTAAATTGAAGAAAGTAGGGAAAACCACTAGACCAGACAGGTATGACCTACATCAAATCCTTTACAATTATACAGTGGAAGTGACAAACAGATTCAAGGGATTAGATCTGATAGATAGAGTGCCTGAAGAACTATGGACAGAGGTTCGTGGCATTGTACAGGAGACCATTGCCAAGAAAAATAAATGCAAAAAGGCAAAACAGTTGTCTGAGGAGGCATTATAAATAGCTACAAAAAGAAGAGAAGCAAAAGGCAAAGTAGAAAAGGAAAGATATACCCATTTGAATGCAGAGTTCCAAAGAATAGCAATGAGAATAAGAAAGCCTTTCTCAGCAATCAATGCAAAGAAATAGAGAAAAACAATAGAATTGAAAAGACTAGAGATCTCGTCAAGAAAATTAGCGATACCAAGGGAACATTTCATGCAAAGATGGGCACAGTAAAGGATAAATGGTATGGACCTAACAGAAACAG
Source organism: Antilocapra americana (assembly GCA_007570785.1). Classification (NCBI taxonomy): domain Eukaryota; kingdom Metazoa; phylum Chordata; class Mammalia; order Artiodactyla; family Antilocapridae; genus Antilocapra; species Antilocapra americana. Next base: position 18,841,705 of record ML661897.1, read on the forward strand.
AAGATATTAAGAAGAGGTGGCAAGCATACACAAAAGAATTAAACAAAAAAGATCTTCATAACCCAGATAATCATAATGGATCACTCACCTAGAGCCAAACGTCCTGGAATACGAAGGCAAGGTGGCCTTAGGAAGTTTCATTATGAACAAAGCTATTGGAGGTGGTGGAATTCCAATTGAGCTATTTAAATCCTAAAAGATGATGCTGTGAAAGTCCTGCACCCAATATGCCAGCAAATTTGGAAACTCAGCAGGTCACAGGACTTGAAAAGGTCAGTTTTCATTCCAATCCCAAAGAAAGGCAATGCCAAAGAACGCTCAAACTACCACAAAATTGCACTCATCTCACACGCTAGCAAAGCAATGCTAAAAGTTCTCCAAGCTAGGCTTCAACAGTACGTGAACCATGAACTTCCAGATGTCCAAGCTGGTTTTAGAAAAGGCAGAAGAACCAGAGATCAAGTTGCCAACATCCACAAGATCACTGAAAGAGCAAGAGAGTTCCAGAAAAACATCTATTTCTGCTTTATTGACTACCTCAAAGCCTTTGACTGTGTGGATCACAACAAACTGTGGAAAATTCAAGAGATGGGAAAACCAGACCATCTGACCAACCTCCTGAGAAATCTGTATGCAGGTCAAGAAGTAACAGTTAGAACTGTACATGGAACAACAGACTGATTCCAAATAGGGAAAAGAGTACATCAGGGCTATATATTGTCACCCTGCTTATTTAACTTACATGCAGAGTACATCTTGAGAAATGCTGGGCTGGATGAAGCACAAGCTGGAATCAAGACTGTTGGGAGAAATATCAATAACCTCAGATATACAGATGACACCACCCTTATGGCAGAAAGTGAAGAAGAACTAAAGAACCTCTTGATGAAAGTGAAAGAAGAGAGTAAAAAAGTTGGCTTGAAACTCAACATTCAGAAAACTAAGATCATGGCATCCGGCCCCATCACTTCATGGCAATTGGATGTGGAAACAGTGACAGACTTTATTTTTGGGGGTTCCAAAAGCACTGCAGATGGTGACTGTAGCCCTGAAATTAAGATACTTGCTCCTTGGAAGAAAAGTTATGACCAACCTTGACAGGAGAGAACTTAGTTTGCCAACAAAAGTCTGTCTAGTCAAAGCTATGGTTTTTCCAGTAGTCATGTATGGATGTGAGAGTTGGACTAAAAAGAAAGCTGAGTGCCAAAGAATTGATGCTTTTGAACTGTGGTGTTGGAGAAGACTCTTGAGGGTCCCTTGGACTGCAAGGAGATCCAACTAGTCAATCCTAAAGGAAATCAATCCTGAATATTCTTTGGAAGCACTGATGCTGAAGCAGAAACTCCAATACTTTGGCCACCTGATGCGAAGAACTGACTCATTTGAAAAGACCCTAATGCTGGGAAAGATTGAGGGCAGGAGAAGGGGACGACAGAGGATGAGATGGTCGGATGGCATCACTGGCTTGATGGACATGAGTTAGTAAGTTCCAAGAGTTGGTGATGGACAGGGAAGCTTGGGGTGATGCAGTCCATGGGGTTGCAAAGTGTCAGACATGACTGAGAGACTGAACTCAACTAGAAGCACAAATGTATTATGTTTGAAATGTCATGCTAACATATTATTTTGCAACTTATTTCTTTCATTCAATAGTTGTGAAATATAGCCATGCAAATGGAAATAGATCTACCTTAGTTAATTGCTGTTTGCCATTCCAATTATGAATACTCCATATTTATCCATATATTTCCATACTGATAGATATTTAAGTTCTTTTAAATTTTTTATTATTACGATGTTGCAGTGAACATCCTTGTACATGACTCCTGGTACACACATGCAAGTGTTTCCTGGGCAAAGCACCTAAAATTTCATTTTGCCTGATATCAATACTGTTGTACCTGCATTAAAAAATTTTTTTTTTCCTGACACACTGATATATCTTCTCTATACTTTTATTTTTAACTTCTCTGAATTGTTTTGCCATGAGTATCTTTTTCAAACAATGTTGGGCCATATTTTTTAAAATACAGTCATTTTTGACAACTGAAATTAATTTTACATTTATCATGATTATAACAGTAGCAATCTCAACCAACTTATTTTGTGTTTTCCATTTAACATGACTTTATTTCTTAGCTTTTACTTTTCTGCTTGTTAAATTTTTCTGAATTCTCTTTTTCCCTCTACTGTTTCATAGCTTATACAATCTATTTCTCTTCTTGAATATGAAAAGAATCTGCATGCAATGCAGGAGACCCAGATTTGATCCCTGGGTTGGGAAGATCCCCTGGAGAAGGGAATGGCAACCCACTCCAGTATTCTTGCCTGGAGAATTCCATGGACAGAGGATCCTGGTGGGCTACAGTCAAAGCGTGGCAAATAGTCAGACACTAATGACTGACTAACAGTTTCTCTTCTTGAATATGACTACATAAAGTCAATCTCTGAAAAATACAAGGACCCTAGAAAGTCTTATCCTGAGTCCTTCATCTTCCCTACTCTATTTCAGCTTCCATATTATTGTTCCTAATATCTTACTATAACATTGTTTTTAACCCTCAACCAACTTATGAAAAAATCAGTTCTTTGTTCACAAGTTTCCTTGCCATGATGAAATTTCCTACATTTCACTCCTCTTTCAGGGTTCAATTTTACTCCAGTTACTACTGCCACAAGACAAATTTAACCAACATTTTATGCTTCAAATAGCCACTATTTTATTACATTTTTTATAAAAATAAAATATATTTAGTATACACCATATATATTACTCAGGCCATTTTTCTGAATCTTATGAATTTGACTATGGCACTCAGTGGAACACAGGCTTGTCTGGGAGGTATGATGATCAGAGTGGTTACAAAATCTCTCTCTAACATGAAAATTTCAGAATAGTCAGAAAACTTACATGACAGCCAGCAGCCTCCAGAGCAAATGTCCCAAAGAACCAGCTGACAGCTGATGAACTTTCCCATCTACCTCAGAAGTCAGTGTGGTCTTATTTCCACCACATGCTGTCAGTTTTGAAAAAGTGTCACATGGCCAGCCCAAAGTCAGGAAGTGGGAATTCAGCGCCATCTCTTGATGTGGGGAGTGGTTAGGTCACATTGGAGAACAGTATGTAAAATGGCAGATCTTGTTATGACCCCCTTTAGAAAATACAGTTTGCCACAATTTCCTTTTTACTTAAGTATATACCTTTAGTAATTCTTTCAGGACGAGTCTAGGAGAAGTAAACTCTTTCAACACTTGTATGTTTGAAAATGTCTTTAATAACATATGCTCACTATTATATGATCATTTAAGTGTAGACTTTCAGGTTGACAATTATTTTCACTTAGCAGTTTAACTATATTACTCTACTATATTCTGACATCTTTTTTCTGATAAGAAGTTTGTAATTAATCTGCGTTTCTTGATATGTGTATGTTTTTCCTCCCTAGAAGCTTTTATATCCTTTAATTATCTTTGGGTTTCTACAGTTTCATTCAATATATCTAAATGTGGATTTATTTTTATTTGGCTTGCCCAAGATAGATAGAGTGTGCCCCTTTAGTTGGAGGACTCAGGAATTCTCCCCATATATGGGAAGTAGATAGCAGATTTCCTTGCTTCTCCTTTGGAACAGTGTAACAGAACTTTCCTTTCTCCACCAAATATAAGGATCTCCCTATCATGGCTTCTGGCTTCAGGCAAATAATTCAGTTTTAGTTCTTCACATATACTGAGTCCATGGCTGGGTATCCCTTCCTTGGTGGAGATTAGGCTCCCCCACTGCTTACACCCTCCCCCAACACACAGAGCTAGCTATCAAGGAGTATATCTGTTCTCTTGTAAGAGTTCTTAGATTAGGCTCCTATTTATCTATTCATCATACCAACTTTACATTTTCTCTCCATTTTGGTCAATTAAGATAATTTTCTTGGTTTTGAATTTTCATTTGTGTGTGTCTGTGTATACATGTGTATGTTATTATTTTCACCTAGAATATCTAAACACCTGAAACTGGGAGGCGGACTTCATTTTAACTCAGTGAATCATATGGATCAGAAGGCCACGGACCCAGCTATACCACTTAAATAGTCCATACCCACAAGTCCTTTGTCTCAAGAAGTTTTCATGAAGGACATGGTTCACTGAATAATACTAAAAGCACCAAATTACAGATACCCATTAATCATCACAGAAGCCTGGAGAGATTATTAAAGATTGAAAGGATAAAAATATGTACAAAGACAGGGAACTCTACTCAATACTCTGTAATGGTCTATATGGGGAAAGAAAAAATCTTTAAAAACAGTGGATAGGCACTTTCCTGGAGATCTAGCAGTTAAGACTTCACTTTTCAACACAGAGGATACAAGTTGGATCCCTGATCAGGAAGTTAAGATCCCACAAGCCTTGGGGTCAAAAACCAAAACCTAAAACAGAAGCAATATTGTAACAAATTCAATAAAGACTTTAAGAAATAAAATCAATTTTTTAAAAATTAAAGAAGAGTGGATATATATATATAAACATAATTGATTTCCTTTGCTGTACATATGTAAATAACACAACACTGTAAATCAACTAAATGTCAATAAAATTTTTTTAAAGAAAATGCGCAAAGAAAGAAGCCAAGATGCAGAGAAAGCTGGATTATAAATTTATTCATTCAACAAATATGTGGAATCATCTTCAATTTTTTCTTTGTCTAAGTAACTCTCATTTTTCCTACAACATCCTCAAGGAAAAATTTCCTTATCTCATTGATTAAGTCAAATCCCCCTATTATTAAATCTCATGGAACTGTGCACTTCTCCACAGCACAAAAGAAGTTTTAGCTTTACATCTGTTTGTGTGATTATTTAATTATTCTTCCTCCTAAATGAAGGGGAACGCCACTTCTGTTAATAGTGGAGTAGCTTATATCAGACCAGTCCTCCCATTCAAAGCACTTAGAAGCTCTAGACAACAAAAACAAAAATCTAAAGGCACATGTGACTGGGAATCCCCAGGGAATCTGACTTTGAAGGTCAATGGGATTTGATTACAGAATTTCCACAGGACTGGGGAAACAGAGACTCTTGGACCGCACAAACAAAATCTTGTGTGCACCAGGACCCAGGAGAAAGGAGCAGTGACTCCATAAAAGACTGAGCCAGACTTTGGCTGAGAGTGTTTTGGAGTCTCTGGTACAGGCGTGGATCTACAGTGGCCTGCCATGGCGTCAGGGCATTGGAAGTAGCATTCCTAAGAGATGCAACATGTTGTCATAAGTCCTCCTGGAGGAGGTCACCATTAGGCCAAACATAGAGACTGCAGACTCCAGGCTGGGCCATCTCAGGCCAAACTACATGGAGGGAGCACAGGTCCATCCATCAGCAGTTAACTGGATAAAAGATTTACTGAGCATGGCCCCACCCACCAGAGCAAGACCCAGCTTTCCACATAGCCAGTCCCTCCCATCAGGAAACTTGCATAAGCCTCTTATCCACAACCATCAGAGGACAGACAGAATGAAAACCACAATCACAGAAAACTAACCAAACTGATTATAGGATCATAGACTTGTGTAACTCAATGAAACTATGAGCCATGCCACAGGGGGCATCCAAGATGGATGGGCCATGAGGGAGAGTTCTGACAAAAGGTGGTACACTGGAGAAGGGAATGGCAAAACCACTTCAGCATTCTGGCACTGAGAACCCCATGAACAGAATGAAAAGATATGACACTGGAAGATGAACCTCCAGGTCAGTAGATGTCCAATATGCTACTGGAGAAGACTGGAGAAATAGCTACAGAGAACCCCATGAACAGAATGAAAAGATATGACACTGAAAGATGAACCTCCAGGTCAGTAGATGTCCAATATGCTACTGGAGAAGACTGGAGAAATAGCTACAGAAAGAATGAAAAGGCAGAGCCAAAGTGGAAACAACACCCAGTTCTGAATGTGTATGGAGGTGAAAGTAAAGTCCGATGCTGTAAAGAACAATGTTGTATAGGAACCTGGAATGCTAGATCCATGAATCATCAAGGTAAATTGGAAGTGGTCAAACAGGAGATGGCAATAATGAACATTGATGTTTTTGGAATCAGTGAACTAAAATGGATTGGAATGGGTGAATTTAATTCACAGGGCCATTATATCTATTACAGTGGGCAAGAATCTCTTCAAAGAAATGGAGTAGCCCTCAGAGTCAACAAAACAGTCCAAAATGTAGTACTTGGGTGCAATCTCAAAAACGACAGAACAATTTCAGCTCATTTCCAAGGTAAACCATTCAACATCACAGTAATCCAAGTCTATGTCCCAACCACTAACACCAGAGAAGATGAAGTTGAATGGTTCTGTGAAGACACATAAGACCTAGAAATAACACCAAAAAAAGATGTCCTTTTCATCATAGTGGACTGGAATGCAAAAGCAGCAAGTCAAGAGATACCTGGAATAACAGGCAAGTTTGACCTTGGAGTACAAAATGAAGCAGATCGAAGGCTAACAGAGTTTTGCCAAGAGAATGCACTGGTCATAGCAAACACCCTCTTCCAGCAACACAAGAGAAGACTCTACACACGGACATCACCAGATGGTCAATACTGAAATCAGATTGACTATATGCTTTGCAGCCAGAGATGGCAAAGCTCTACACAGTCAGCAAAAACAAGACTAGGAGCTGACTATAGCTCAGACCAGGAGTTCCTTATTGCAAACTTCAGACTTAAATTGAAGTAGAGAAAACCACTAGGCCATTCAGGTATGACCTAAATCAAATCCCATATCATTATATAGTAGAAGTGACAAACAGACTCAAGGGATTAGATCTGATAGCGAGTGACTGAAAAAATATGGATAGAGGTTTGTAACACTGTGCAGGACGTAGTGACCAAAACTATTTCCAAGAAAAATAGGGCTGCACTCAATAACAGCACTGGCCACAGGACTGAAAAACGTCAGTTTTCATTCCAATTGCAAAGAAGGGCAATGCCAAAGAATGTTCAAACTACCGAACAATTACACTCATTTCACATGCTAGCAGAGTAATGCTCAAAATCCTTCAAGGTAGGTTTCAATAGTACCTGAACTGAGAATTTCCAGTTGTACAAGCTGGATTTTGAAAAGGCAGAGGATCCAGAGATCAAATTGCAAATATCCATTGGATCATAGAAAATCCAAAGGAATTCCAGAAAAACATCTACTTCGGCTTCATTGACTATGCTAAAGCCTTTGACTATGTGGATCACAGTGAACTGTGGAAAATTCTTAAAGAGATGGGAATACCAGACCACCTTACCTGCCTCCTGAGAAACCTGTATGCAGGTCAAGAAGCAACAATGAGAACCAGACATGAAACAATGGACTGGTTCAAAATTGGGAAAGGAGTACGTGTATATTGTTACCCTGCTTTTTTAACTTATATGCAGACCACCTCATGAGAAATGCTGGACTGGATGAAGCACAAGCTGGAATCAAGATTGCTGGGAGAAATATCAACATCAGATATGCAAATGACACCACCCTAATGGCAGAAAGCAAAGAGGAAATGAAGAGCTTCTTGACGAGGGTGAAAGAGGAGGGTGAAAAGGCTGGCTTAAAACTCAACATTCAAAAAACTAAGATCATGGCATCTAGCTCCATCACTTTATGGCAAATAGATGGGGGAAAAAAATGGAAATAGTGACAGACTTTGTTTTCTTGGGCTCTACAATCACTGCAGATGGAGACTGCAGCCATGAAATTAAGACACTTGCTCCTTGGAAGAAGTACAAATGTAGATAGAGTACTAAAAAGTAAAGTAGACAGAGTACTAAAAAGTAAAGACATCACTTTATGGACAAAGGTCCATAGAGTCAGAGTTATGGTTTTTCCAGTATTCATGTATGGATGTGAGTGTTGAACCATAAAGAAGGTAGAGCGCTGAAAAATTGATGGTGCTGGAGAAGACTCCTGAGAGTCCCTTGGACTGCAAGGAGATCCAACCAGTCCATCCTAAAGGAGATTAGTCCCGGGTGTTCATTGGTAGGACTGCTGTTCAAGCTGAAACTCCAATACTCTGGCCACCTGATGTGAAGAGCTGACTCATTTGAAAAGAGCCTGATGCTGGGAAAGACTGAGGGCAGTAGGAGAAGGGGACGACAGAAGATGAGGTGGTTGGATGGCACTGACTCAATGGACGTGGGTTTGGGTAGACTCTGGGAGTTGGTAACGGACAGGGAGGCCTGGCGTGCTGCGGTTCATGGAGTTGCAAAGAGTCAGACATGACTGAGCGACTAAACTGAACTGATATATTCTTTTCTACTGGCCATGTATTCCCCTCCACTCTCAGCTGGTGTTCTGCATGCATTTCTGTGTCTGAAGGTGTATTCCTGATGTATCCACATCCACCTACTTCTCCACCATCTTGTTCTCCTTCCTGGTACAATTTTAATCTTTGAATTTGGGATATGTTGACATGCCTTCAGTCATTTTATCTGGTTTCCAGCATTTTCAGTTTTGCCCCTTTGTTCATTCCTTTTTTTTTGTTTTGTTTTGTTCTTTTACTTAAAGTAAAAATGCAGTGTTAAAAACAACATTAACCTGTATGTTTTAACTGAACAAGTACCAGGATATTCAGAGTTTAAATTCCTTCTGAAACTATAACTCTAACAACCTGCCCACCCCCCCCATATAAATACATGCTACAATGGGGTCTTTCACTGAAAAACTCATTTCATTGCAAAACATGAGGCAACGTCATTTATCACTGAACTGAGTAAATAATAAAAGATAACATAATGAAAAGCGGATTTTGCTTTATTCCCTTAACTATAAATAAAAATATGCAGCACTTTGCAGGATTACCAAATGTGGTATGATATTAACTTAAATACAAATCTTTATGCCAAAATATAAATAAGATAAACTGTGCTCTCTGGTCTCAAGATTTAATAGTATCTTTTCTTTAAACTTAATGCTTTTATGAAGCATACAAGAGTGACTGCATATAATCTGTGATCATGTAATGAAAGACTCTATTGTGATAAGCATATGCAAAAAAAAAAAAAAACAACCTCAAAAACTAGAGTTAAGGTTGTTGCGGGAATTATAAAAAGTGTGATGAAGATCAACGCAGTGAAGCCAAGTCAGAATCAGAGGCAAAGACCTTTTCCTGGATAAAGAAAACAAATCAGTGTCAGCAGTGGCTTGATTTATATATTATAACAAACTAGTCAAGGGGTTGAGGGAGAGAGAGGTCTAAAATGTGAACATTGAAAACAAAAACTGACTTTACTCAAATGAGTATATGACTACACTGAATTATGCTTCAACGTGATGTGGTATGATGGAATTCAGCTTCCCTCATGGCAGCCTGTGTTTATTCTGGCTGTTCTGATCACATCTTAGCATCCAGATGCCATTCCTCTTTGGTGCCTAATGTGTTTATGCTCACATTATCAGCAGGCATTGGTTTGCAAAGATCGTACTGAAAGTGATTTCACTACATTTTCAAAGAGGAAAAAATTTATCCCTTTGAATGCTACTTGCTTGCAAAGTACAGCTTTTTTCAGTTTTCTAAAAAATTGCCACTTAAACTAAATTATAGCAGAGTGATTGGAAAAGGATTCCTAGGAGAACTCATTACAGTTATAGAGAAAGGAAAATCTCACTCTTCTACTCCTTTTACAAAAAAGTCATACTTGCCCATGGAGGCTGGCCAGTGAATGTGGTAGAAAGGTTACTTAACTTCTGAACTTCCTATCTGATTCTTCCTTAGGAGATATGTCTTTATCAACACTGACAACTGTTTTGGGACTACCAACAATTTAAGATTTAAAATGAAGCATCTGAATCTTAAAATTAGAAAATAATCTTTCTGTGTCAAAAGTACTAAAGACATGTCAATGGAACACAACAAAGAATAAATCAGTCAGAGCATAGTCTGTTGTAGGTACACTTCTCTTATCAAGTTTGTCCTATAATCCTTTACTCTTCCATCTTCCCTTGGCCTTTGTCATCCTGGTCAGGGAACAAGACTCTAGATATCCAGGCAACTTTGCACTACCCAGGGGCAAATAATCTGGATTTGTCAGTTTTTTTTTTTAAGTGCACTTATGAAAAACTTGAAACTAGTGAAAGGAATGAAAACATCTATTAGAGAGTATCTGTTTAGAAGAAATGATTGATATTTATTGAATCCTTACTATGTATCTGCCATTCTCCTACTCTCTTGGCTATCAGGGAACATTTGGCAGGAGGCTTCCTGTGTGCTGTCTCCTGATGTCCTTTACTAATCCCTGAATATTCAGAGTTGAGTCGAGAGGCATACCTCTCCCGAGGACAAAAGGAATGCATACATTTTAAAGTAAAAGTAACTAATTATGGCCTTCCTCCCTTTCTGTTATAGAAAATGAGTTTTACAACCCCCTCTCTTGGAGATGGATTCTAGCCTTGTGTTTCCTGAATGTGTTGTAAGATTCTTGATCCTAAGACAGCACATATATACCAACATTACATTGAATAAATGCCTTTACTCCATCAGAGTCTTGGTCCCCATGTCTCTAATCATTTCTCTCTTTCTCTCCTCCTTTATTTCCTTATCATCGACTCTGTACTCCCAAGCCCCGGCCCAGGAAAAGGCCATAACACTTGGCAATCCTTTTTACTCTTATAATCCCCTTTTGAAGATGAGGAAATTATCCTCAGACCGGTTAAGTGTCCAAGATTACCAACATGTGAACTCATGCAGCTGGACTCGTGTCCTTAATCACTGTTTACATGTCCTCTACTGCTGAGCAATCCTCCAGACTAACCAGGCCAGTTGGAAAACAAGACAGAGGCCCATCACAGAAAACAGCCAAGGTGGGGGGCTTCCTGAGGGCTGCATTCAAGACTGTGAAGGGAGAATGATTTGGTCAAGGAAGGGAGAAGTGGGTACAAACAATAGACATTGCACCTCTGCCCAGCTTTCGTCCCACTCTAACACTTAAAAGGAGAGAGAATTCAATAAAAATGAGAGATCAGTAACAGATTAGTCTGTCAGGTAGAAATTTTCAGGCAGCTTTCCAATTTTACAATGTTTAATGTATCTAACTTCACATTTTTTCATACTTCAGATGAATAATGACTGTTTCTAAATATTAGCTATAAGTTTAATGATTTTATCCTAAATTCATTTTGTAACATTTTTATTTTGCTTTTAATCATTACTGGAGATTAAGTAACCCAACTTTATTCTTCCTCCCATTACATTATTATATAATACTCCTATTTACTGAGTCAATAGAAATTGATTACAGTAAGAAGTTAAATTTCCTAGGCTGAACCCAGAGTCACAATTTTGAGCCATTTCCTGAATACACTCAAGAGAGCCTCTGAGTCCCTGCTTTCTTAACTGGGACCACTTCCACTGTATCACTGCTTGACCACAGTAATGCCCCACCTTGTATTTTCCTCTGTTTGAGTCTGCTGAGATTTGCAAATTCCAGTCCCATGCTTGCTCCTTAACCACCCTCAGTTTGCTACCTACCAGTAGCTATCTGGGTTCTGCACCATTCCTCTTCAACCCCACAGCCTCTGTTCTCCACTCCTACTCACCAGGTTCACTCCCACAGCCTCTGTTCTCCACTCCTACTCCTGGCCACAGACCACTGCCACCTCCTTCCTCCTTCCCACATCAACTTTCGCACCTCTGGTTAACAGGCGCCTTTAAAGTTGCTCAGGTTTTCCTGCTGCAAAAAACAAACAAACCAAAACTCAAGAATAACAAAAATGTGCTTTCCCTTTCTTGGCCCAGTAACTACCATTCTAGTCTTTGCTTCTGCTTTGTCATCAAACTTTTTCAACTGATAGTTTATATCTCTTCCATTGTATGATCAAACTTTTCTTATTACTGTTGAAATCTGGCATCTGACCAAACCACTTCACTAAGAGTTTACTTTTAAACACAGTGACTTGTGCTGTGCCAGGCTAAGTTGCTTCCGTCGTGTCTGACTCTTTGCAACTCTATGGACTGTAGCCTGCCAGGCTCCTCTGTCCATGGGATTCTCCAGGTAAGAATACTGGAGTGAGTTGCTGTGCCCTCCTCCAGGAGATCTTCCTGACTCAGGGACTGAACCTATGTCTCCTGTGACTACTGCATTGTAGACAGATTCTTTACCGCTGAGCCACCAGGTAAGCCCTCCAATGACTTACATTTTAACAAATCTAGCTTGACCTCAGTTCTGACTTTCCTTGACTCTCTGCGGCATTTGATACTACCACCCTCCAATGATTCCTAAGACTTTGTACTATCTACATTTCCTCTTATAACTCTGCCCACAGAACACTGGGTGTTTCCCCAAGGCTCAGTCCTAGGTCCTCTTCCATTCTGGAATCTTCCTTTTACTCACAACTCAGATACTCAACTAATCATTCTATGGGAAGGACTCAGTACCTTATCAATAGCTCTGATCTTCAAGTTCCTATCACCTAACTTCAAAGCAATGTTTCCCAAACTATTTGGAGTGTAGGGATACGCATTTTTCCCCATTACATGTCAATACTTCTGTAAACATAATAAAATCAAATCACAAAAAAAGTTAAAAAGACATACAAAATACAAGCCCCTACTTTAAAATTATTAGATTTAACATAATCAGAACAAACCATAGCACTACAAGAATTACTATGTATGAGTGCTCAGTTGCTTCAGTTGTATCTGACTCTGTGAACTTACAGACTGTAGCCCACCAGGCTCCTCTGTCCAAGGGATTCTCCAGGCAAGAACACTGAAGTGGGTTGCTAAGCCCTCTTATAGGGGATCTTCCCAACCCAGGGATTGAACCCAAGTCTCCTGTGTCTCCTGCATTGCAGGCAGATTCTTTATTGCTGAGCAACTGATGAAGTCCAAGAATCACTATAACGACTACTCTTTATTTCTGTACTTATCTGCTTGCAGACCAAGTAGAGTTTGTGGGTAGGCACTGGTTGGTGGAATATACTTCAAGGAGCCCAGCTCTAGAGGCCTGCAAGGACAACCACCTATCATCCTTAACTCACTTAACGTATACCACCTTCCATGTTTCTGTCTGTTATGGCAGCATCAGCTTCCACTGCATCTAAAAGTTTTGCCTCTTCCTGACTCCTCTTTTCTTTGTAATTCTATAAAATCAATTACCAATTTTTACATTTTAATTCTTTCTCCAATCTGACTTCTCCATATTGACTGCAACAACCCTAATTCAAAAGCTAAGATCACTTACTTGAACTATCATATGACAACCTTCTAAGTGAGGAGTCATGTATGGTGAAGAGTCATTACTGCTATTTACAAATATTTCCAGTTTTACCTCCTTGGCCCGTCCTCTCAAAGAGAGAATAACTACAATTTCTGGAACCCTTGTGGTTGGCTACTACCATATGACCAGTTGTACCCAATGGTTGTAAACGGAAGTGTGAGTGTCGTTTCCAGGCCTAGCATTTAAATGCTGGGATGCGACCCTTCAGAGTGTTCTTTTCCTTCTCTTAAGGCAAACAAAATATGAGATATTAGCTATTCTATCTCTGAATGACTGTGCTAAGAGCCTTGAGTTGAGCTGTGATGGATATCAGCATCAGCAAGAAACATGTCTTTATATTTTCAAAGCACAAAGGTTTTAAATTTGATTGTTTCTATTGCTAACTCATAGCTTCTCTTGATAACTCTCCAAAAACACACCATCAAGATGAACAAGCATCAGGTGGCCAAAGTATTGCAGTTTCAGCTTCAACATTAGTCCTTCCAATGAACACCCAGGACTGACCTCCTTTAGGATGGACTAATTGGATCTCCTTGTAGTCCAAGGGACTCTCAAGAGTCTTCTCCAACACCACAGTTCAAAAGCATCAATTCTTCGGCAATCAGATTTCTTTATAGTCCAACTCTCACATCCATACATGACTACTGGGGAAACCATAGCTTTGACTAGATGACCCTTGGTCAGCAAAGTAATGTCTCTGCTTTTCAATATGCTGTCTAGGTTGATCATAACTTTCCTTCCAAGGAGTAAGCATCTTAATTTCATGGCTGCAATCACCACCTGCAGTGATTTTTGGAGCCCAGAAAAATGAAGTCAGCCACTGTTTCCACTGTTTCTCCATCTGTTTGCCATGAGTCTTGGTTTTCTGAATGTTGAACTTTAAGCCAACTTTGTCCCCTACCCCAATCAATTAAAAATCTTTTAAATTTTTAAAAATTTTCTTGCTCTTTTCTATGTCTCCCCTGAGACAAAGGTACTTTTTTTCTCCTACAAGGCAGGAACAGATCTAGACTATGGCAGGCCAGGAGAATCCCATTCACCCAAAACCTTCCCTAGAATGTATTGGTCCCAAGCTAGCAAAATGAATCTAGAGTGACTTAGAGAAATCAGGCAAACCAGAGTCTTTCACCTTTAGGAAGTAGTCAGTTCAGAACTCCTCTGGACTACTGCCTCTCAGAATTCTTTGAGAAGGCACCTGACCACTGCAAAGTAGTATTAACAACAATTAGCAACTGCATCTAACAACTGCTTGCTATAAGAAGTCTAGACGCTTAAGCACATGATCTCATTTATTCCTCCCTATGTGATGAAGTAAGTTTTTCATCTCCATTCTAAAGATTAATAATTAAGGCTCAAAGAGCTGAAGATATTTCCTTAAATTCACAGTTATTAGATGGCAGAGCTGAAATTTAGATTTATATGGTCTGACTTCAGATCACAGACTCTTAAAACTATACTTTGCCAGAAGCACAGTCCAACTCTAGATTAAAAATGCCCATTTAATGTACAGGAAGTGAATCAGAGCCTAAACCCTTAAGATGAAAGAGAAAGGCAATACTGCAACAGGTCAAAAGCTATTCTTATATTCCTATGGCTGTTCACCATCAACAGTCTTCCTACCATGCACAAACACCAACACACTCTATTCTCTATTGCTTATTGGCCAGGCAATTTATACTGTCACAGGTCCTGCAATTTATATTATGTTACAGGCTTCATATTCTAAGGAGTGATAAAATCTTAAACATACATACTGACTGCAAGGTATATTTTAATCCTGACCTAAAAAAAATTAACTATATAAAATTGCATAATACCAAATAATACATTAACACATTTATATTTTATTTATTAAAGCTAAAATAATGTATTTATGATGATTCAATAATATAACATTCTATATACCCCTGAATAAGCAACATACTATCCAAAAACCATTCTTACCATGAGACACTGGACTAGACAATCTAGGGATTAGGAGACAGCACAAATGTAAATAAGGATGGAAAATTAGAACATTAACTCATGATTTAGGTCTACTTTTAGGCTGCAAGGAGTTCCAGCCTTATTGACTTATGCTTCTTTCAATCAAATTTCTCCCCGTCACTCTCCAAAAGAACAAGACTTCTACAAATAAGTTCTGAATGGCTGGAGGATTGTCACATCACTGCCTGAATATTCTCTTCAAAAATGGGACATCAGTTCTTTCACCTGATTCTCGCATGACAGTTTCTAAACCCCTCATAATCATCGCAGGTCACAGTGGAGGTCACTCACTGTCTTCAGTGCACTGAGGATTGAGGACAACAGTTGAAATAAGGTATGACTATGCAAGAATGCATCCTTACTACTCAGTTGTATCTGATTTAGCAACCCTTTGGACTGTAGCCCACCACGCTTCTCTGTCCTTGGTATTTTTCAGGCAAGAATATTGGAGTAGGTTGTCATTTTCCTCCTCCAGGGGATCTTCCCGACCCTGGGATTGACCCTTATCACCTGTGTTTCCTGCTTTGCAGATAGATTTTTACCTGCTGAGACATTAGGGAAGCCTCAACATAAAAATAAAGCAGATGCAAAAGTAAGGGGTATTATTCTACCAAGAGCTTTGCATACCACAGGCCCAAGATAAATAACTGTTGAACACTTTTGTGGATGTAATTCAACAATATACCCTTTAAAAATAAAAAGAATTGGCTTAATGTCTAACATTTAATGATGAAAGCATTATTAGACCACCCAGAAATTTTTGTTATGCTATGATAAAAATTAACAAAACTTTTAAAACTCTATTAGGAGAAGTAATATAATTTATTATGTCCATAAATATTCACGTACTGGAAATAGGACCTGGATTAATAGAACTGGGTTACAGGGTTCAGTAGGGTAAAAATAAAGAAATTGGATAAGAAAATAGAGAGAAAAATATCAGCTTTTAAAGTAAGATTTCCTCTTCCAGAAATGTTGAAAAGCACTGTTTTTAATAGAAGCTATTTTTGAAATTTTGGCCTTAAAGAAATAATGTGAACTTTTTTTTTGAAGTCACTCAGTCGTGTCCGACTGTCTGCAACCCCATGGGCTGTAGCCTACAGGGATCCTCTGTCCATTGGATTTTCCAGGCAAGGATACTGGAGTAGGTTACCATTTCCTTCTCCAGGGGATCTTCCCAACCCAGGGATCGAACCCAGGCCTCCTGCATTGCAGGCAGACACTTTACCATCTGAGCCTCGAGGGAAGCCCTAAATAATGTGAAAGTAGTTTTTTAATAACGAATGTTCTGCTACGGAGGGAAATTCACTGCTCGAGCTCATAGAAAAATTTATTTATTAGCATAAAGAGATTACAGATACAGACTCCTTGAATTCATGATCACAGGAGCAGGATATCCAGTTCCCACTCACAGCATGAATTCCCTCTAGAACACACCTGCAGAGTCATCCAGTGACTATCTCAAAAACCCCAGGAATTTTTAATACTGTTGAAAGAAAAGCAGCAAAACAATCCAAATGCCAGTCAAGTGACGAATGAAAAACAAAACGTGGTATAGCCATACAATGGAATATTTCAGCCATAAAAAGGCTGATACATACCAAAAAAAGATGAAGCTTGAAAAAACTATGCTAAGTGAAAGGAAGACACAAAAGACCATATATTATATGATTCCCTTTATATGAACTGTCCAGAATAGGCATAACCACTGAGACAGAAAGTAGATTAGTGGTTGCCAGCAGCTGGGTAAAGGCAAAACAGGGACAGATTACTAATGGATAAAGAGGTTCTTCTTGGAGTGATGACAAAATCCTTTTTAGGATATTTTAGTTTTCTAAATGGTGGTGAGGGCTACAGAACTCTGTGAATATACTAAAAACCACTGAATTTTACACTTTTAAAGGGTAAATTTTACAGTATATGAGTTACATCTAAATAAAGCTATTATTTAAAAAGTGGAGGGAAAAGAAAAGCAAACTATTTAAACCAAGTTTTACAGTGGTTTTCTCTTAAGTGTCCGATAGAAGATAAAAAAATCTTACATAATCTAGATTAAAAGACTCAATAAAAACATATAAATGATAATTCAGTTCAGTTCAGTCGTGCAGTCATGTCGACTCCTTGCGACGCCATGAACTGCAGCACACCAGGCCTCCCTGTCCATCACCAACTCCCGGAGTCTACCCAAACCCATGTCCATCGAGTCCGTGATGCCATCCAACCATCTCATCTTCTCTCATCACCTTCTCCTCCTGCCCCCAATCCTTCCCAGCATTATGGGCTTTTCCAATGAGTCAACTCTTCTCATGAGGTGGCCAATATATTGGAGTTTCAGCTTCAACATCAGTCCTTCCAATGAACACCCAGGACTGATCTCCTTTAGGATGGACTGGTTGGATCTCCTTGCAGTCCAAGGGACTCTCAAGAGTCTTCTCCAACACCACAGTTCAAAAGCATCAATTCTTTGGCACTCAGCTTTCTTCACAGTCCAACTCTCACATCCATACATGACTACTGGAAAAACCATAGCCTTGACTAGATGGACCTTTGTTGACTAAGTAATGTCTCTGCTTTTCAATTTGCTATCTAAGTTGGTCATAACTTTCCTTCCAAGGAGTAAGCGTCTTTTAATTTCATGGCTGCAATCACCATCTGCAGTGATTTTGGAGCCCAGAAAAATAAAGTCTGACACTGTTTCCACTGTTTCCCCATCTATTTCCCATGAAGTGATGGGACCAGATGCCATGATCTTAGTTTTCTGAATGTTGAGCTTTAAGCCAACTTTTTCACTCTCCTCTTTCACTTTCATCATGAGGCTTTTTAGTTCCTCTTCACTTTCTGTCATAAGGGTGGTGTCATCTGCATATCTGAGGTTATTGATATTTCTCCTGGCAATCTTGATTCCAGCTTGTGCTTCTTTC
Organism: Antilocapra americana; assembly: GCA_007570785.1. Lineage (NCBI taxonomy): Eukaryota > Metazoa > Chordata > Mammalia > Artiodactyla > Antilocapridae > Antilocapra > Antilocapra americana. Next base: position 18,859,860 of record ML661897.1, read on the forward strand.
AGCCCAGTGTTTCTCATGATGTACTATGCATATAAGTTAAATAAGCAGGGTGACAATGTACAGCCTTGACGTATTCCTTTTCCTATTTGGAACCATTCTGTTTTTCCATGTCCAGTTCTAACTGTTGCTTCCTGACCTGCTTACAGGTTTCTCAAGAGACAGGTCAGGTGGTCTGGTATTCCCATTCCTTTCAGAATTTTCCACAGTTTATTGTGATCCACACAGTCAAAGGCTTTGGCATAGTCAATAAAGCAGAAATAGTTGTTTTTCTGGAACTCTCTTGCTTTTTCAATGATCCAGTGGATGTTGGCAATTTGACCTCTGGTTCCTCTGCCTTTTCTAAAACCAGCTTGAACATCTGGAAGTTCACAATTCACGTATTGCTGAAACCTGGCTTGGAGAATTTTGAGCATTACTTTACTAGTGTGTGAGATGAGTATAATTGTGCAGTAATTCGAGTATTCTTTGGCATTGCCTTTCTTTGAGACTGGAATGAAAACTGACCTTTTCCAGTCCTGTGGCCATTGCTGAGTTTTCCAAATTTGCTGGCATATTGAGTACAGCACTTTCACAGCATTATCCTTCAGAATTTGAAATAGCTCAACTGGAATTCCATCACCTCCACTAGCTTTGTTCATAGTGATGCTTTCTAAGGCCCACTTGATTTCACATTCCAAGATGTATGGCTCTAGGTGAGTCATCACACCATCATAATTATCTGGGTCATGAAGATAGCAAGGATTACTATAAGCTTGATATTTTAAAGGGACTATTTTTATTTTATTTATTTATTTTAATAATTGTATCTATTTATTTTCAGCTGTGCTGGGTCTTCATTGCTGTGCAGGCTTTTCTCTAGTTGCGGCAAGCGGGCGCTACTCTCTAATTGTTGTGTGCAGGCTTCTCGTTGCAGTGGCCTCTCCTGTTGTGGAGCAAGGGCTCGAGGGCACATGGGCTTTCTTAGTTTTAGCACCTGGGCTCTAGACCACAGGCTCAATAGCTGTGGTACACAGGCTTAGTTGTTTCGCTGCATGTCGGATCTTCATGGATCAGGGATTGAACCCGTTTCTCCTACACTGGTAGGCAGATTCTGTACAACTGAGCCACCAGGGAAACCCTAAAGGGACTATTTTTAAAAGATACACATTGATTTCAACAGGAATTTACAATTAAAGAATTATGCCATGCTAAGTACATGTCTCCTTTCAATATGGCATAGCATTTCAATCTTGGAATTTATTTTGAAGACAATTTCAAAAGATATTAGCCCTGAGTATTTGTTTAAAACAGTAATTCCCAAGCTTAGTCACCTAGTCATCGTGAGTATTTTTGCCATCCTCATACCAACCCACACAGACCCTGATGCTGGGAAAGATCAAAGGCAGGAGGAGAAGGGGATGACAGAGGACGAGATGGTTGGATGGCCTCACTGACTCAATGGACATGAGTTTGAGAAATTCCAGGAGACAGCAAAGGACAGGGAAGCCTGGCACATTGCGGTCCATGGGGTCACAAAGAGTCAGACATGACTGAGTGACTGAACAACACCACCACCACTCCAACTGTATTTATTAAATATCTTCCTTCAACCCACTTCACCATTGATTCACCTTCTCTAATAACCATGAAATCATGGGTTTTCCACCATATAATAAAATTCAAACTATGCCTACCCTTGTACCATTTTAAATCATCTTGTATACCATTCAAGAAAACATTGTTTGGGAAAAAACACAGCTTTGCCTGGTAACATACCTATACTTTAAAAAGTGACAGGGAAAATCTATGTTCAGAAAACCACTTTTAGGATGTTTCTTTTTTATAAAGTAAGGCACATGGTCAGTGGGAGAAACAGGGCTGACGCTGAGCCAAGAGAAAGTCTGCGAGAACAGTACTGGGGTGTGATGGGGGGGGGGGGCATGGAATGTACAGGAAAACGATGGGAAGTAGGCATCTATGAGGGAAGCAGCTGAAAGAACAGGGATGCCAGGCCTTCTCTACAAGTTCTTGGACACAGTGTGATATTAGTGCTACTGCCACACTCATTCTGCCAAACAGAAATGAATTTGGCAGAAGGATGACTGTCTGATGATCAGATGGGTCTTTTTCCTGAACTGTTTCTTTCCTGTCGACACCAGTCCTAGAGGTTACAGCTGCTGCTACTGCGAAGTCGCTTCAGTCATGTCTGACTCTGTGCAGCTCCACAGACAGCAGCCTACCAGGCTCCTCTGTCCCTGGGATTCTCCAGGCAAGAATACTGGAGTGGGTTGCCATTCCCTTCTTCTCTCAAGAGGTTACAGAGGGGCCCACAATTAAAGTAGTGACTCCAGGGCAGAGAGGAGGCTGGGCTCTGCTACACCTATTTCTCTTGCCTAAAGAAAATAAGTTACATTTCATTTTGAAATATTAGTACCATTGGTGGCTTGAAACAGATTCCAAAGAGGAGCTTATTCCCATTCCTGATGGGGGATGTCACCATACCACTTCTCCTCAAAAACACTCAAATTGAAGACACTAGAATTTTTTATCATTTTCTTTTTATTCCCTTTTCCCACTGCAGAGGGAGGAACTCTGTTGACAGTTATCCATCCTAAGTAGGTGAATCAAGAACATGCCGCTTTCTTTACTCTCATTCATTTAAGAAGCCCTAACTGAATTCTGGAATAGTGAAGTGAAGTGAAAGTCACTCAGTCGTGTCCAACTCTTTGCAACTCCATGGACTACACAGTTCATGGAATTCTCCAGGCCAGAATACTGGAGTGGGTAGCCTTTCCCTTCTCCAGGGGATCTTTCCATCTAAGGGATCAAACCCAAATCTCCCACATTGCAGGTGGATTTGTTACCAGCTGAGTCACAGGGGAAGCCCCTGGAATAATGAGGTATACAGAAAGATAGTAACTGAAGGCTCTCTCCAAAGAGAACAGAGTCAAAAAGCTTCCGGCTCCATTTTTTATTCACTGATCATTTTCCTGAAAGCTAGATATAACAACTTTTAAAAATAATTCAATACAAGAAAAATATAAATCTATTTACTCCTAACCTTGACAGTGACCTTAGGGTTCTGGCCAGTAGACTCACTGACATATTATTTTTTAACACTCTTGATGCCATTTAGGCTTTGAGCACATGGCTTTGAGACTGCAAAGATATACTTGCCTTGTATTTTCTCAAGGTAATATATTCTTTGACTATGTGAAGCTTTGATATGTAGCCCCATACCTGTAAAGATAGGCTTCCTAAAGATCATTTAGAGAATATATAAGAGTACAAAACATTTAAGTCTGATTGGTTTTGTGTTATAATATTACACTGTCAAAGTGGTCTTTGGGAACATTTTGACCAAGGAAGACTACTTGCGATTTCTCAAAGAAATTCATCCCAAGCATCAAATTCCAGTGAGCATCACACATTAATCTAGCTTCATTACTAGCAATTCTGACTCACATCTGTAAATATCCTCAGAAACTCATGATAACACTTGTTTTATAGCCAGATAAACTGCAGCTCTTCTCAGAGATCTATCACAGTGTTTTGCAAAGTATGATCTGAGAATCACATGCACTAGAGTCAAAAGGGGAGGTACAGGCTGGTGGGAGTAGTGCTTGTAAAAAATACACGTTCTTTTAAAATATGACACAAAGGAACTTCTTTGTGAAACAGAAAAAGACTCACAGACATAGAACACAAGCTTATGGAGAAAGGAAGTGAGGGAAGGATAAATTAGGAGTTTGGCATTAGCAGTTACAAACTACTACATATAAAGCAGATAAACAACAAGGTCCTACTGTATAGCACAGGGAACTATATTCAATATCCTGTAATAAACCATAATGGAAAAGAATATGAAAAATTATATATATATATTTATATGAACTGAGTCTCCTTGCTATATACCAGAAACTAACACAACATTGTAAATCAACTATTACTTCAATTTAAAAAAAACAGATCCCTAGACACTATGTCAGACTTATTAAATCAAAATCTCCAGGGATAGTCGCCAGTAATCCACATTTTAAACAAGATGGCCAGGTAATTCTTATGTACCCTAATGCTTCTGAAATACTTAAGCTATTTAAACCAACTCTTGCCATCAAGAAACCACAAAAACAGGATTCTCACAAGTCATTGCATATATAAAGTATATATTAAAAAAGACTCGGAATAAATATTAAAATGGAAAAGAAGGCAAAGTGAATGGTTCTCTTCTATTACAGTCTGGCAGAATTTAGATTTAGTGTGACTTACAGCCATGAACAGAGGTATTCTCTAATTATTAAACAAGTGTTATCTGCTGTTCCATTATCTATAGTGAAGATATCAGTATCTCTTCTGTCTCTCAGTCTGAAATAAATGCCATATTTACATAATGATTAAAGGAAGCTCCAACACTCAGCTACATCTTCACTCATTCTTTCTCAACATTGTGACATAGCCACCACAATTAGGCAAAATGGTTCTCAACCACTTTGAATTTCCTGGGCCAGTGGTTTTCAAACTTGACATACATTTAAAACCATCTGAAGATCTTGTTAAAACACAGACTACCATTTGTATTTACAAGTTCCAGGTAATACTGATACTGCTGGTCCAAAGACCAGACTGGAGAATCATTGGCTTAACCTAACTGGTCTCCTCCATTGAGTTCAATGATACTAAAAAAACCAAAAAATCAGTCCATCCAGCAAATGCTCTAAACACCAGACATAAGCCTTCTTGTGTAGGACTCTTGCTGCTCAGTCAGTATCTTCAGGAAGTTCTCATCATTCAAAATTTGTAGTATGAGCAATAAGTTTGTCCTTTCTTGGCAGCCCCAGCGATAAATACCCTTCCCATTCCTCCCCCAATCCCTGTCTGACCCTACTTCCTACCCTAAAACTGCGCTTCCTATGCAGGAAAGCTGCAGAAAGGACAAGAGGTGCATCTGTTCCTGTCTTAGGGGTACTACACTTCCTTTAGCTGGAAATCAAGACAGGCTCCCTCCACTTAGTGATTTATCTGATGACTGTCACAGTACTACAACTGTACAAACAAACTCAGGAAAAAGAACGGCATTTGGCGGCACAATCAATCAAGTATAAACTCAGAAAATTGTCTAGAAATATGAACATTCAGATCTCAATATTTACATGGTGGTCCTTAAGAATAAATACATAATACAGATTTCCTCATTCAGAGACAGGTCCAGAATTTATATAGTACAAGTGGGTAGGGTGCCCCATTCTCTCTAAAGGTTTCAAATTCATCTCATCAAGATTTAAAATGTATAGCCAGCATTAGGGCTAAGTGGTGAAGTACATATGTATATCTTTCCCAAGAAAAGATATTTTGATAACTTCCTAGAAAATGAAAAGCATTTGGGAGCAAGGTAAGCACTGAAATAGTTTAAATATCTTTAGAATGTCTTCAGGAGCTCATTTATTTTTTTCAATTTGAACATATAACTAACAGTTTGGGGACCATGTTAAAATTAATTAAGAAGTTTTACAGGTAAGGCTAAACAGTTTATTTTTCTTTGAGATGCTGATGATACATGTTTAAGAAAAAAGTAAACCTTGAGAACAAATAAACCAACAGGGAAAAATATTTTTAAAGTGTTGGCCATAAGCTAAATATTGTAAATACTGCACAACATTAATAATTAACTATGTATGATAAAAATATATGACTTCCTTAATCACTGTAAGAAAATATACTATAACCATGGCATTTCCAAAACCCAGAACACTCGCTTTACTAAGAAAAGAGGTTAAGACAATGCTCTGAATCAAAGAAATTTCCTATAAATAAGAGTCTAAATCCTCTGGGATCTAGTTGCTCCAGTGTAACCAATGAAGTATCTTATATTTTTCCAAGTACTGAATATGGTGCAAACTGAGGACACAAATGGTTTAATGCAATCTGCCACTAGAGAGCAACTGATGGATATAATGTTGCTGCTTTTTACCACCAACTTCTTTGACAAACTTTTGTCTTCTGGCATGCTATTGTATTTAGCATAACATTCATTTTCATGGTTTGGAGAAAGCAACCCATTTTTCCTTTGAGGTACTAGATGCTAAAAACCAAAACAAATTAGATCCATATGATATGAAGAACAACTGGTTACCATTCTTTTTCTTTGTTTTTTGGCTGTGCTGGGTCTTTACTGCTGCATGTAGGCTTTTCTCTCATTGCAGTGAGCAGGGGCAACTCTTCATTGTGGTACACGGGCTTCTCATCATGGTGGCTTCTCCTGTTGTGGAGCACAGCCTCTAGGCACATGGTATTCAGTAGCTGTGGCACACAGCCTCAGTAGTTGTGGCACACAGGCTCAGTAGCTGTGGCACACAGGCTCAGTAGTTGCAGCAC
>ML661897.1:18866220-18898136 GCA_007570785.1 Antilocapra americana
GTGGCACACAGGCTCAGTAGTTGTGGCACACAGGCTCAGTAGTTGCGTTACACAGGCTCAGTAGTCACGGCACACAGCCTCAGTAGTTGCGGCACACAGCCTCAGTAGCTGCGGCACACAGGCTCAGTAGTTGCATTACACAGCCTCAGTAGCTGTGGCTCCAAGGGCCCTAGCACATGAAGGCTTCAGTAGCTGTGGCAAATGGGCACGCATGATCTTCCCAGAGCAGGGATTGAACCCATGTCCCATGCATTGACAGGCAGATTCTTAATCACTGGACCACCAAGAAAGTCAATGATTATTACTGAGGTAATTAATCTTAGAAATTCCCATACTTAAGTATGGAAATAAGGTCATAAAATATTGTTAATGACCAGCAGAAGATTTAACTATTATAGGCTATTCCTTGCTAGAAAGTGATTTTTATACTTTGGATTGGTCGAAAAGTGCATTCAGGGTTTTCCGTAAGTGCTTACAAGTAAACTTGAATGAAATTTTTGGGCAACCCAATATATCAAATAGATCAGCTTCCATGAAAAATAATCTGTATCACATCCCCCTGCCATGTGGATAGCCACATGGCGACCTGGTCCTGCCCTCTAGCAGGTCAGCAACAAACTCACACCACTCCCCTGACCTCTGAGCAGCCAACCACAACAGAAGTCTACCCAGCCTCCAGTAGTCCTGCAGCCACCACAGGAGGTAGATGTACCTACCACCCTGCCCACAGCAGCCTGCCTCACCACAACAGAAGGGCATGCACAGCTCACATAGGGGTACCCCTAGAGCATATAGCTCTGGTGACCAGAGGGGAGTGCATTGCTGGATCCCACAGGATGTCTCCTACATTGAGGCCACTTCCTCAAGATAAGGAGACATAACTGAACTATTGAATACATAGACATAAATAACAGAATTGGGCAAAATAAGGTGACAAAGTGATATGTGTTCCAAGTAAAGAAATAAGACATAACCTGAGGGAAAAAAGTGGAGCTAAGCAATCTACCCAAAATGAGTTCAAGGTAATGATCATAAAGGTGCTCAATGAAGTCAGGAGAAGAATGGATGAACACTGTGAGAATTTCAACAGAGTTAGAAAATATTAGGAAGAACCAAACAAAGCTGAAGAATACAACAATTGAAATAAAAAATACACTAGGAATCAACAACAGATTAGATGATACACAGAAATGGATTAGCAATCTCGAAGACAGAGTAGTGAAAATCAACCACACTGAACAAAAAAAAAGACTTTTAAAAATGAGGACATTTTAACAGATCACTGGGAAAACTAACATACTAACATTCATTTAGTTAATTTAAGGGTTCCAGAAGAAAAAGAGAGAAATTGTTAGAGCACTTACTTGAAGAAGTAATAGCTGAAAACTTCCCTAACCTATGGAAGGAGAAAGACGAGCATCTTAAATCAGATAAACCCAAAGAGGTCCAATATACATATAACGGCAAAAATTAAAGAGAGAATTTTAAAAGCAGCAACAAAAAAAAGCAACTACTTATGTACAAGGAAGCTCCTATAAGACGATCAGCTGGCTTTTCAGAAGAAACTTTTATAGGCCAGAAGGGAGTGGCAAGGTATGTTCAAAGTGATGAAAGGGAAAAAAACTAAAACCAAGAATACTCTACTCAGCAAGGTAATCATTCAGATTTGAAGGAGAGAGAGTTTTACAGATACAAAAAAGCTGGAAGAGTTCAGTACCACTAAAGCAGATTTACAAGAAGAGTTACAGGGTCTTTTCTAAGTGGAAAAGAAAAAGCCACAACTAGAAATATGATCCTAAGTTATAAAAGGGAAAATCTCACGAGTAAAGGGAAACATACAGCAAAAGTAGTAAATAGACTACATATAAAGCTAGTAGGAAGGTTAAAAGACAAAAGTAGTAAAATCACCTATACCCACAATAAGTAGTTAAGAAATATATGAAACAAAAAATATAAAAATGTAATAACAAAATCATTAAACTTGGTCAGGGGAATGAGCAAAAATGTAGGATGGTTAAAATGCATTTAAATTTAAGAGATCATCAACAAATGTATATATATGTATATATAGATAAAGACATAGACATAGACATAGATGTATGTGTTGTTATATATGAACCTTGTTAATCACAAACCAACAACCTCTAATGAATATATACACAAAAAAGGAACAAGAATCCAAATATAACACTAATAATAGTTATAAAGTCACAAAAGAAGACAGCAACAGAAAAAAGAAACAATAACAACAAAACTACAAAAGCAAAAAGAACATAATTAACAAAATACCAGTAAGTACACATCTGTTGATAACTGTTCAATTATCAAAAACCTCAACAAAATACTAGCAAACTGACTCCAACAATAAATACACTAAAAGAATCATACACTATGACCAACTGGGATTTATCTCAGATGCAAGGATTTTTTTTTAATATTTGCAAATTAATCAACTCTTGAGAGTCCCTCGGACTGCAAGAAGATCCAACCAGTCCATCCTAAAGGAGATCAGTCCTGGGTGTTCATTGGAAGGACTGATGTTGAAGCTGAAACTCCAATACTTTGGCCACCTCATGCGAAGAGTTGATTCATTGGAAAAGCCCCTAATGCTGGGAAGGATTGGGGGCAGGAGGAGAAGGGACGACAGAGGATGAGATGGCTGGATGGCATCACCAACTCGATCAACATGGGTTTGGGTAGACTCTGGGAGTTGGTGATAGACAGGGAGGCCTGGCATGCTATGATTCATGGGGTTGCAAGGAGTCGGACAAGACTGAGCAACTAAACTGAACAGAACTAAACTGAATACCATTTTAACAAATTGAAAAGTAAAAACCATATGATCATCTCAATAGATGCAGAAAAAGCTTTTGATAAGATCAAATATCATTTATATAAAAACTCTTCAGAAAGCTGGGCACAGAGAGAGCATACTTCAACATAACAAATGCCATATATGACAAACCCACACACAGATAACATGATACTCAACAGTGAAAAGCTGAAAGCATTACCTCTAAGATCAGGAACAAGACAAGGATGCCCACTTTCCCCACTTTTATTCAACATAGTATTAAAAATCCTAGCCACAGCAATTGGAAAAGAAAAAGAAATAAAAGGAATCCAAATTGAAAAAGAAAAAGTAAAACTGTCACTGCTTGCAGATGACATGATACTATTCACAGAAAATCCTAAAGATACCACCAGAAAACTACTAGAGCTCATCTATGAATTTGGTAAAGCTGCAGGATATAAAATTAACATACAAAAATCTGTTACATTTCTATATACTAAGACCTATCAGAAAGAGAAACTAAGTAAACAATCCTATTTACTATTGCATTAAAAAGAATAAGATAGCTAGAAATAAATCTACATAGGGAGGCAAAAAACTTGTACTCTGAAAACTATGGATGGTGAGAAAAGAAACTGAAGATGACACAAACATGGAAAATACCATGTTCTTGGACTGGAAGAATCAATATTATTAAAATGACCATACTATCCAAGGCAATTTACAGGTTTAATGCAATCCTTGTTAAATTACGAATGGCATTCTTCACAGAACAAGAACAAAAAATTTTTACACTTATATGGAAACACAAAAGACCCTGAATAGCCAAAACAATCTTGAGAAAAGAGAACGGAGCTAGAGGAATCACACTTCAGATTATACTACAAAGCTACAGTAATCAAAACAGAATAATAATGGCACAAAAACAGACACATAGGCCAATGGAACAGGATAGAAAGCCCAGAAATAAACTCACACTTATGGTCAATTAATCTACAACAAAAGAGACAAAAATATAAATGGAGAAAAGATAGTCTCTTCAATAAGTGATGCTGAGGAAACAGGGCAGCTACACGAAAAAGAATGAAATTAAAAAATTCTTCAGCACCACACACAAAAATAAACTCAAAATGGATTAAAGACCTAAATGTAAAACCAGATACTATAAAATCCTAAAGGAAAACAGAGGTAGAACATTCTTTGACAAATTCCAGCCATAATTTTTGGGTCCATCTCCTAGTACAATGGAAATAAAAACAAAAATAAACAAATGGGGCCTAATTAAACTAAAAAGCTTTTGCATTGCAAAGGAAACCATAAACATACCAAAAAGATAACCTACAGATTAGGAGGAAATATTTGCAAATAATGCTACCAAAAAGGGACTGAAGTGGTCTTGTGTGACTCTTTGTGACCCGCTATGGACTGCAACCCACCAGGCTCCTCCATCCATGAGATTTTCCAGGCAAGAATAACAGAGTGGGTTGCTATTTCCTTTTCCAGGGGATCTTCCCAACCCAGGGACTGAACCTGGGTCTCTCACATTGCAGGCAGACTCTTTACCATCTGAGCCACCAGGGAATCCCAACAAGGGATTAATTTCCAAAATAAACAACGAGCCCATACAGTATAATATCAAACACCCAATCAAAAATTGAGCAGAAAACCTAAAAAGACATTTCTCCAAAGAAGACATCCAGATGGCCAACAAGCACATGAAAAGATGCCCGTTATTAGAAAAATGCAAATCAAAACTACAATGAGGTATCATCTCACATTAGTCAGAATGGCCATCATTTTAAAAAGTCTAAAAATAATAAATGCTACAGAGTGTGTGGAAAAAAGAGAACCCTCTTACACTGCTGGAGGAAATGTAAAATGTGCAGCCACTATGGAGAGTATGGAGGTTCCTTAAAAATTAAAAATAGACTTACCATATGATCCAGCAATCCCATTCCTGGGCATATATTCCAAGAAAACTCTAGTTTGAAAAGATATGTGCACCCCAAGGCTCACAGTAGCACTGTTTACAACAGTCAAGACATGGAAGTAGCATAAATGTCCACTGATAGATAAATAGATCAAGAAGATGTGGTATACACAGGTGTGTGTATATATATATATATATATATTCTTTTTATAACTAGTATTATATATAATACTAGTCATAAAAATAATCACTTTGCTGTATGCTTTAAATGAACACAGCATTGCAAATTAACTATAAAAAAAAACCTGAAATGTAAATGGATTAAATATTCCAATCAAAAGGACAAGGCTTTTAATGTCACCAACTTACTTCTTATTTTGCAATGGCAACACTTACAATAAGAAAGCTGCTGGAAAAAAAATTTTTTAATGCTTTGTAAAACAGGTGTTAGTACTCATTCTTGATGAATAATGTAGGATAAACTCATTAAGATAGAGCAAAAATACAAATTCCACTGAAGTCTGGATTTATCAAACAGAAAAAAAGCATATTTGAAGGCATATTCAATTAGTAATTTTTATTTTGCTTACTGAGACCACTGAAATTACCTCTCAATCAACACTGTACATACATAATTATATGTTCTAAATAAACATGAAACAATAAACATGAAACAATAAACAGCACGTGGGAGAAGAAAGGGGAAAAGAACACTTCTAAGAGGTTGCAAGATTTAAGGATAAATTGACATTGTGTCAGACAAAGACTGAGATGTTCAAACACAAAAGAAATATCCTGAAATTCAGTCACATAGCACAGAACCAAAGGCTCTTTGAAAAGTGGTGTACTTAGAGGTAAATGATCACAAAATCATATCAGGAAATACTGAAAAAGAAACAAAAAGGAACTACTCATCTAAAAAACATGGCAAAAATAAATAGGCTGGATGAATTCCATGACTTTATATTTTATTTATTTATTTTTAAAGATTATTTTTATATGGATCATTTTTAAAGTCTTAATTGAATATGTTACAATACTGTTTCTGTTTTATGTTTTGGTTTTTTTTGACCACGAGCCATGTGGGAATCTTAGCTCCCTGGCCAGGAATTGAACCCACACCCCTTGCATTGGAAAGTGATGTCTTAACCACTAGACTGTGAGGGAAGTACACGATCAGTTCAGTTCAGTTGCTCAGTCGTGTCCGAATCTTTGTGATCCCATGAACTGCAACATGTCAGGACTCCCTGTCCATCTTCAACTCCTGGAGTACACCCAAACCCATGTCCATTGTGTCGGTGATGCCATCCAACCATCTCATCCTCTGTCGTCCCCTTCTCCTCCTGCCCTCAATCTTTCCCAGCGTCAGGGTCTTTTCAAATGAGTCAGTTCTTCACATCAGGTGGCCACGACTTATTTACTTTTTTATTATGCTGTGCTGGATCTTGGTTGCACCACACAGGGTTTTCAATGCTGCCTATGAGCTTTTTCTACTCATGGAGAGTGGGAGCTACTCTCTCATTTGTGGTACACAGGCCTCTCATTACAATGGCTTCTCTTGTTTCAGAGTGCAGGCTCTAGGGCACATGAGCTTCAGTAGTTGTGGCACAGAAGCTCAGTAGTGTGGCACATGGGCTTAGTTGCCCCTTGGCATGTGGGATCTTAGTTCCCAGACGAGGGATAGAATCCGTGTCCCCCACCTTGGCAGATGGATTCTAAACCATTGGACCACCATGGGAGTGTCCCCCTCAATGACTTTTTAAAGCACTGCAGCATGGAGGTACAAGGTCAGGAAACTGACAATGTTAGAAAAAGACTTGAGTAACACTTATTGGATAGAGTAAGAAAACAAACATCTAGAAAATCTTAATTCTGATCTAATTTCAGAAACTCTCAGGCTGTTTCTTACGGCTGCTTTTCCAACCTACTCTGACTACATTCTCTCCCCGCAAATTACCTACTCAGTGGCAACAATCTTCACCTTCACTACACTCAGCAAACCAATATTCCAGTCTTGAAATTTTTATTACTTGGAATAGCTCTGTCTCTGAAATATGTAATTTCCATAATTTTATCCCAAAACATGACCTCCTATTCTTCCTACTCTTTCTCTTGCTTAGCTGCCAATTCTTTTACTTATTGCGTTGAGACCTCAGTCCCTCAGTTCAGTTCAGTTCAGTCACTCATTTGGGTCCAACTCTCTGTGACGTCATGGACTGCAGAACACCAGGCCTCCCTGTCCATCATCAACTCTGGAAGCCTGCTCAAACTCATGTCCATCAGGTCAGTGATGTGATTCAAACACCTCATGCTCTGTCATCCCCTTTTCCTCCTGCTTTCAATCTTTCCCAGCATCAGAGGCTTTTCTAATGAGTCAGTTCTTTGCATCAGGAGGCCAAAGCATTGGAGCTTCAGCTTTAGCATCAGTCCTTCCAATGAATATTCAGGACTGATTTCCTTTAGGATGGACTGGTTCGATCTCCTTGCAGTCCAAGGGACTCTCAAGAGTCTTCTTCAACACCACAGTTCAAAAGCATCAATTTTTCAGCGCTCAGCTTTTTTTTTTTTAATTTATTTTTTTTAATTGTTTTTGCCATACATTGTCATGATATCACCATGGGTTTACATATGCTTCCCCTCCGGAACCCCCCTCCCTCCTCCCTCCCCCCCGGGAAATCTCGCTGCACCAGCCCCGAGCATCAATCCTGGGCTGGCGATTGATTAGACACATGACAATTAACATGCTTCAATGCCCTTCTCCCATATCATCCCACCCTTACCCTCATCCACAAAGTCCACGAGTCTATTCTATACATCTGCGTTCCTTTTGCTGTCTCGCATGTTGGGTTCTCGTTGCCGTCTTTCTAAATTCCATATATATGCGTTAATATACTGTATTGTTGTTTTTGCTTCTGACTTACTTCACTCTGGATAATGGGCTCCAGTTTTGTCCATCTGAGTAGAATTGCTTCAAATGAATTTTTTTTTAATGCTGAGTAATATTCCATTGTGTATATGTACCACAGCTTTCTTATCCATTCGTCAGTTGATGGGCATCTAGGTTGCTTCCATGTCTTGGCTATTGTAAACAATGCAGCGATGAACATTGGGGTACACGTGGCTCTTTCAATTCTGGTTTCCTCGGTGTATATGCCCAGCAGTGGGATTGCTGGGTCATATGGCAGGTCTATTTGCAGTTTTTTAAGGAACCTCCACACTGTTTTCCATAGTGGCTGTACTAGTTTGCAGAAGCAGAAGAGATTAAGAAGAGGTACTAAGAATACACAGAAGAACTATACAAAAAAGATCTTAATGACCCATATAATCAAAATGGTGTGATCGCTCACCTAGAGCCAGACATCCTGGAGTGTGAAGTCAAGTGGGCCTTAGCAAGCATTCCTACAAAGTTAGTGGAGGTGATAGAATTCCAGCTGAGCTATTACAAATCCTAAAAGATGTTGCTGCTAAAGTGCTGCGAATTTGGAAAACTCAGCAGTGGCCACAGGACTTCGAAAAGTCAGTTTTCATTTCAATCCCAAAGAAGGAAGTGCCAAAGAATGGCCAAACTACCACACAACTGCACTCATTTCACATGCGAGCAAGGTAATGTCAAAAGCTAGGCTTCAACAGTACTTGAACCAAGAACTTCCAGATGTACAAACTGGATTTAGAAAAGGCAGAGGAACCAGAGATCAAATTGCCAACATCTACCGAATCATAGAAAAAGCAAGGGAATTTCAGAAAAAAACATCTACTTCTGCTTCGTTGACTACACTAAAGCCTTTGTATGGATCACCAACCTGTGGAATATTCTTAAAGAGACAGGAATACCAAATCACCTTACCTGCTTCCTAAGGAACCTGTACACAAGTCAAAAAGCAACAGTTAGAACCGGACATGGAACAATGGACTAGTTCCAAATTGGGAAAGGAGTATGTCAAGGCTGTATACTGTCACCCTGTTTATTTAACTTCTATGCAGAGTGCATCATATGAAATGCCGGGCTGAATGAAGCTCAAGCTAAAATCAAGACTGCCAGGAGAAATATTAATAATCTCAGATATGTAGATGATACCACCCTTATGGCAGAAAGTGAAGAGGAACTAAAGAGCCTGTCACTGAAAGTGAAAGAGGAGAGTGAAAAAGCTGGCTTAAAACTCAACATTCAAAAAACTAAGATCATGGCATCCAGTCCCATCACTTCATGGCAAACAGATGGGGAATAAATGGAAATAGTCACAGGCTTCATTTTCTTGGGCTCCAAAATCACTGCAGATGGTGACTATGGCCACGAAATCAAAAGATGCTTGCTCCTTGGAAGAAAAGCTATGACAAACCTAGACAGAGTACTAAAAAATGGAGACATTACTTTGTCAACAAAGTTCCATATAGTCAAAACTACTGTTTTTCCAGTAGGCATGTATGGATGTGAGAGCTGGACACTAAAGAAGGCTGAGCACTGAAGAACTGAGACTTTCAAACTGTGGTGCTAGAGAAGACTCTTGAGAACCCCTCAAGACTCTTGAGACTCGCGAACAAACCACTCAATCCTAAAGGAAATCAACCCTGAATATTCACTGGAAGGACTGATGCTGAAGCGCTGATACTTTGGGCCACCTGATGCAAAGAACCAACTCACTGGAAAAGACCCTGATGCTGGGAAAGATTGAGGGCAGGAAGAGAAGAGGGTGACAGAGGATGAGATGGCTGAATGGCATCATTGACTCAACAGACACTAGTTTGAGGAAACTCTGGGAGACAGTGAAGGACGGGGAAACCTAGCATGCTGCAGTAGATTGGGTCACAAACAGTTGGACATGACTGAGCAACTGAACAACAACAGACAAGAACTTCCACACATTTCTCCCCCATCCTATGGGGGAATTATTTACATCTATCCCCATCCTTCTCCCCATTCTCTTAGGAAAATGGAAGAACTGTCCATCCTGTTCCAGCAAACACTGGATACCATATCATGCTGGTCTACTCCTTGACCCTACTACAACATTTACCCAACTCCCTAAATCATCTACCTCAACTCCATCCTCTTTCCCAGCCCTTTCACTTGAGAAATAAGTGATTATTTCTATCCTTTCTTAGGGGGAAAAAAGTACAAGTAAACAAACATTTTTCTTTCCATATCGGTCTCTTCTCACAGCCAAATTCCTTATCCAGAGTGAAGTAAGCCAGAAGGAAAAACAACAATACAGTATACTAACGCATATATATGGAATTTAGAAAGATGGTAACGAGAACCCTGCATGCGAGACAGCAAAAGAAATGCAGATGTATAGAACAGACTCGTGGACTCTGTGGAAGAGGGCAAGGATGGGATGTTATGGGAGAATGGCATTGAAACATGTAAATTATCATATGTGAAATCAATCGCCAGCCCAGGGCTCATGCTCGGGGCTGCTGCACCGAGATGACCCAGGGGGAGGGAATCGGGAGGGAGGAGGGAGGGGGCTTCTGGAGGGGGAGCATATGTAAACCCATGGCGGTTTCATGTCAATGTATGGCAAAACCAACACAATAAAGTAAAGAAAATTAAAAAAAAAAAAGAAGAACTGGCTTCAGTGCTGTCCCTATTACTCAATCTCCTTTTCAGTCTACTGCTCCATGCTCACATTCCTACTATGCCACCAATCTCCACAGGGGAGACAAACGACTTCCTCGTTATCAATTTCAGTGGGTTCTTTCAGCCCTTAATTTTGGAGCATTGACACAAATTACCACACCCTCCTTAAAATGTTCTCCTGTTTTGGTGTTTGCAATACCATTCTCTCCTCTGTGGCCTTTCCTTTTCCCATCTCCTAGATGTTGGTGTGTCCTGTAGTTCTAGATTCTATCTTTCTCATTTGTGCAATGCATGCTCTAGTAACTTCAAATCATATATTCAGCCCTAATTTCTTCTCAGTTTTCTTAGTGAATGACATCACTATCTATTTAGTTACCCACACGAGAATCCTAGAGATCACCCTAGATTTCTTACTCTCACCTACTCATAAACAATTGCAAAGTTCTATCAATTTAATCTAAGTATCTCTTGGATCCATCATGTTAAGTTCATTCTCTGCAACCTGTCCAATTCAGGTCATTATCTCTCACCCAGACATATTATTAAAATAAAAATCATAATTAAGGGTATACAAGTAAAACACTGGAGAGTGCCTCGGCTCAGCTGGTAAAGAATCCGCCTACAATACAGGAGACCTGGGTTCGATCTCTGGGTTGGGAAGATCCCCTGGAGAAGGGAACGGCTACCTACTCCAGTATTCTGGCCTGCAGAATTCCATGGACTGTATAGTCAATGGGGTCACAAACAGTCAGACACAACTGAGCAACTTTCACTTTTCTTTCTTTTATAAGTAAGAATATTACATAAACACAATGAGGTATAATTCAAAAGAACACAGAACACTAAAAAAACATAATTTAAACATAGTTTAAAAAATGGATTCTAATACTGTATGCATGTGTGTGTGCTAAGTAGCTTCAGTCATGTCTGATTCTTTGCATCCCTATGGATTGTAGCCACCAGGTTCCTCTGTCCATGCAAATTCTCTAGGCAAGAATACTAGAGTGGGTTGCCATGCCCTCCTCCAGGGGATTTTCCCAACCCAAGGATCGAAACTGCATCTCCTGCATTGCAGGTAGCTTCTTTATCACTGAGCCATTGGGAAAGCCCTATTACTGTATAAATGCAGGCAAATTATTCAATCATCTCAGGCTTCAGATTACCAACTGCTCAATAAAGAGGTAAAAAAGATATATTTAAGGACCTTTGTGCCCTGAGCATTCATTCTACAATTCTATTTCTACCAGACAGTACTCAGATGGTTCCTACCTCCAAATATGCACCATACTTACTACATATGCAAGATATTATTGGTGCCAAAAGAAACAGGATGATTTGTCCTCTTTGATGACAAAATACATTGAGCATATCCTGATTAAATTAAAGGTTAAAAAAAACCCCAAACCTTCAATTCCAAGTGTCAAATAAATAAAATGTAAGCAAAACCCAAGAATAAAAGTATAATGTAACTGATTATATTCAGAAAAATTCTATCTCAAAATGATTTCTTCAGGAATCAAGCAATACAGAGTAATGAGTTCGCAATAAAATGAATGCACTATAAACCATTGTGACAGTCAATAACAACATTATGAATAAAAAACTCTCTTTACCCATAGAACAGCAGTGTGGGAATTGTACAATATCTAAAGTCAAACATCAATAAAATATATATGCAATATGAAATCATAAAAAGTTTTAGGATCTGCTTTTCAAAAACAAGGCTCTTAGAAAAAAGATAATACGAACTAAGCTGTGAAAATGCAGTCTACATTTCATTAAAATGCTGTCACCCCATTCAAATGAGAAGCACCTGTTATCCTTTTGACAGTTGACAGTTTGGGTTCAGTTGCTCTTCCATTTCCTACTAAGCTCAAAAGTAATATTCTATTTTAAAGATTATATAAAAGATGAGGATAGAGAAGGAGTGTGGTAGGCAAAACAATTTATACTGCAAAGCTGATAATGACTTAATGGTTGGTCAGCTCAAAATTTAGAATAGATCAACTCTAGAGCAAACTTCACCACCTAACAGCCTTGCAATTTTAACAGTTCATTTAATTTCTCTGTGCCTCAGTTTCTTCTTTGACAAAACAGAACAAGCATAGTACCTACTTCATAGGTAAAGTGCTTGAAACAATGCCTGGCATACTATAAACACTACAGAAATACTAAGCAAGTTATCATTATTATTTTCCTTACTATTTTTGACTAAATATTAGGTGAGGAGAAAAACAACGCTATAATGTATACTCTTATAGTAGGCTCTTGAAAGTCCCTTGGACTGCAAGGAGATCAAACCAGTCAATTCTAAAGGATATCAACCCTGAATATTCATTGGCAGGGCTGATGCTGAAGGTGAAGCTCTGATACTTTGGCCACCTGATGCAAAGAACCAGCTCACTGGAAAAGATCCTGATGCTGGGAAAGACTGAAGGTAGGAGGAAAAAGGGGAGACAGAGGGTGAGATGATTGGATGGCATCACCAACTCATGAGTTTGAGCAAAGAGAAGGATAGGGAAGCCTGGAGTGCTGCAGTTCATGGGGTCACAAAGAATAGGAGTCGACTTGGAGGCTGAGCCGACTGAACAACAACATAATATATACTCAAGCTCCAGTTTAACACTGTCACAAAGTATTTTGTTCAAAGTTCAGTAACAATGTTATTTCAGTTGATATCTCCAATCTTGATCCTCGAGGAACTCACAATCAAATCAAATCATCAAGTGTTAAGTTCATACCCCAGGAAATGAGAGGTATAAAGAGGCAAAATTCACACACACACACACACACACACACACACACACACACACACACACACACACACACAAAATAGACACATGATCAACTAACAGAATAGAGAACCTAAAAATAAACCCATGCATGTATGGTTAATTAATTTATGACAAAGGTGTCTATGGCCATACCACCCTGAATGCGCCAGATCTCATCTGATCTCAGAAACTAAGTAGGGTTGGGCCTGGTTAGTACTTGGATGGGAGACAGAGGAGCCAAGAATATACAATGAGGCAAAGAAAATTTCTTCAACAAATGGTGTTGGGAAAATCGGACAACCACATACAAAAGAATGAAACTGGACCACTATTCTACATCACATACAAAATCAACTCAAGACAGATTAGAGACTTGAATGTAAGATCTGAAGTCATAAAACTCCTAAAGAATATATAGGTGATAAGCTCCTTGACAGGGGCTTCCCTGGTGGCTCAGATGGTAAAGAATCTGCATGCAATGTGGGAGACATGGGTTCAATTCCTGGGTCGGGAAGATCCCCTGAAAAAGGGCATGGCAACCCACTCCAGTATTCTTGCTTGGAGAATCCCATGGACAGAGGAGCCTGGCGGGCTACGGTCTACGGGGTCACAAAGAGTCGGACACAACTGAGCAACTAACATGAACGAATGAGTGAACAAAGCTCCTTGACATCAGCCTTTGTCACGAGTTTTTACATCTGACACCAAAAGAAAAAGCAATAGAAGCAAAAATAAACAATTTGGAATACATGAAACTAAGAAGTTTCTGCAAAGTGAAGAAACCATCAAAAAATGAAAAGGCAACCTACTGAATGGGAGAAGATAATTATAAATCATTTATCTGAAAAAGGCCTGATATCCAAAATATATAAAGGATTCATACAACTCAGTAACAACAAAGTCCAATTGAAAAATGGACAGAGCTTCTGAATAGCCATTTGTCTAAAGAAGATGTACAGATGGCCAACGGGTACTTGATATCACTAATTATCAGGGAAATGCCAATCAAAACCACATTGAGATATCATCTCACACCTATCAGAATGCCTATTTTCAAGAAGGCTAAAAATAGCAAGTGTGGGCAAGGATGTAGGGAAAAGGGAACTCCTGTGCACTAATAGTGAGAACTGGTCCAGCCACTATGGGAAACAGAATAGAGATTACTCAAAAAATTAAAAATAATAAAACTACTATAAGATCCAGCTATTCCACTTCTGAGTATTTATTCAAACAAACAAAAACACTAACTCAAAAAGACACATGCTAAGTTGCTTCTGTCATGTCCAACTCTTTGTGACCCTATGGACTGTAGCCCGTCAGGCTCCTCTGTCCATGGGATTCTCCAGGCAAGAATACTGGAGCGAGTTGCCAAGCCCTCCTGCAGAGGATCTTCCCAACCCAGGGATTGAACCCAAGTTTCTTATGTCTCATGTATTGGGAGGTGGCTTCTTTACTACTAATGCCACCTGGGAATATGCACCCTCATGGTCTTGCAGCATTATTTACAATAACCAAGATAAGGAAACAACCTAACTTTCCATCAGTGGGTAAACAGATAAAGAAATTGTAGTACATACACATAATGGAATATACTTCAGTCTTAAGAAAGAACAAAATCCTGCCCTTTGTGACATGTGGATGACCCTAGAGGGCATTAGGCTAGGTGAAATAAGTCAGACAGAAAAAAATACTGTCTGATCTCTTACATGTGGAATCAATCAGTAACCAAGGTGGGAGATGAGAGAAACTGGTGAACTATTTTTGTTTGTTTGTTTGTTTTTTCAGTTTAAATAAGTTAAAAATAAAATAAATTAAAAGATTGAAAAATTTTTAAAGAACCAAAATTCAATATGCAAAAGTACAGCATGTGGTAGGTAATACAATGGAATATTATTCAGCTATAAAAGGAATGAAATTCTGATATATACTATAACTTGCATAAACCTTACAAACATGCCAAACGAACCAATCCAAACACAAAAGGAAAAATGGTGTCCGGTTAAACCTGTGCAAGGAACCTAGAATAGGCAAATTCATAGAGACAGAAAGTAGAATAACAGGAGCTGGGCAGGATGGTGTTGGAAGTGAGGGGGATGAGAAGCTGTTGTTTAATGGGTACAGAATTTCTGTTTGGGAAGATAAAAATTTCTGAAAATAGATAGTGACGATAATTAACACTCTAGCTTAATGCCAACAAACTGTACACTAAAAAATTTCATGTTATGTACATTTAACCATCTTTAAGAAAACTTTAAAAAATATAGCCTATATTTTCAACAAGAAGTTTTAAGATGATTAGCAGCCTTAATAGTATTAAAATAAAGGATAGATAATTTATGTTCCAGTTCCTAACTATGGACATCAAAGGAGGCAATATCAACTCTTAGCTGGTCTTGGTTTAAAGCATACATCTGAAAATGGGTACATACCTTGCAAATTTTTTAAGGAACATTATTTCACCTTGTTGATACAGTCAGTTTTTTTTATAGCTTCTTGAAAGGTGCAAGAAGGAAAGAGAACTATACTGAGGAGATACCTTATATGAGACCAATACATAATGGTGGTTTTATAAGGATGAACTTATTCAAAAAAAAGCATGATAACATGAGTACAATAGTATAGCTGTGCAGGGCACCATAAATGGAAGTGTAAATCAACTGATACTGAATTCAAGAGTAGAAACTATTTAAATTAAACCATAATTTAAAACACTAAAGGCGAAAACGAAGTCGCTCAGTTGTATCCGACTCTGCAACACCATGGACTATAGATTATGAGGTTCCTCCGTCTGTGAAATATTTCCCAAATACTTTAATTTCAAACAGAAATGAAAGCTCCATTATTTTAAAGGATACATACACCCCAATCTTCATTGCAGCACTGTTTACAACAGCCAAGACATGGAAGCAGACTAAATGTCCATTGACAGAACAGATACAGAAGGTGTGGTACACATATACAATGGAATATTACTCAGCCATTAAAAAGAATGAAATAATGCTATTTGCAGCAACACTGACAGACTTAGGGAGTGTCAGATTGAGTGAAGTAAGTCAGACAGAGAAGGAGAAATATGGTATGACATCCCTTATATATGGAATTTAAACAGAAATGATACAGATGAACTTACAAAACGGAAAAAGACTCACAGACTTAGAAAACGAATTTATGGTTGTCAAGGGGGAGAGATAGTTAGGGAGTTTGGGTAGGTCATATACACACTACTATATTCAAAATGGATAATCAACAAGGACATGTTATATAGCACATGGAATGTTATGTACCAGCCTGGATGAGAGGGAGGTTTGGGGGAGAATGGATACATGTATATGTATGGTTGAGTCCCTTCACTGTTCACCTGAAACTACCACAACATTATTAACTGGCTATACATCAACACAAAATAAAAAGTTTAAAGTTTGAAAAAATGAAAAATAAATACTATTCAAAGGATAGTATTTCTCATTGGAAAAGACCCTGATGCTAGGAAAGATGGAGGGCAGAAGGAGAAGGCGGAGACAGGATGAAATGGTTGGATGGCATCATCGACCCAATGGACATGAGTTTGACCAAACTCAGGCACATAGTGAAGGATTGTGTGCTGTGGTTCATGGGGTCGTAAAGAGTTGGACATGACTGAGCAACTGAATAACAAAAGAATAACAAGTTTCACAGAGAAATGCAAATCAAAACTACAATAAGGTATCACCTCATGCCAGTCAAAATGGCCATCTTTAAAATATCTACAAATAATAAATGCTGGAAAGGGGATAAAGAAAAAGAAACCCTCCTACATTGTTGTGGGAATATAAATTGGTGCAACCACTATGGAGAATAGTATGGAGGTTCCTTAAAAACTTAAAAATAGAATTACCATATGATCCTGCAATCCCACTCCTGGCCAAAAACTCTAATTTAAAAAGATACACACAGAACCCCGATGTTCACAGCAGCATCACTTACAATATCCAAGATGCGAAAGCAACCTAATGGTTTATCAACAGATGAATGGATAAAGAAGATATGGTGTGTGTATACATGTATATATAGATATATTCACACAATGGAATATTACTCAGTCATACAAAAGAATGAAATCATGCCACTTGCAGCAGTATGGATGGTCCTAGGGATTACCATACTAAGTGAAATAGGTCAGAAAGAGAAAGACAAATGCCATACAATATCATTTGTGGAAACTAAAAATACAATACAAATAAACTTTTTCACAAAACAGAAATAGACTCACAGATACAGAAAACAAATTTACGGTTACCAAAGAGGAAAGTGGGGGGATGGACAAGTTAGGAGTTTGAGATTAACAAACACACACTACTACATATAAAACAAATAAACAAGGACAGGGAACTATATTCAATGTTTTGTAATAATCTATAATGGAAAACAATCTGAAAAAGAGTGTATATATATATATATATAAACTGAATCCCTTCACTGTACACTTGAAACTAACACAACAGTATAAATCTACTATACTTAAACTAAAAAAACAAAAGTTTGTCAGAGAACTATAATACAATATTCAAAAAAATCAAAGGCCCAAATCAGACTAATAATAATATTAGCAAACATTTATATGGCTCTTACAGTATGCCTGGTTTCCTATAACCTCTTTATATGTACTACTAACTCTTATTACCCTAACAACAATCTCAGACAACAAGTATTCTTATTATTCCCATTTTACAAATGAAGAGGAGGTCAACTATCTTGTCTGGGCTCACTGTCCTACTAGTAACTGACAGAGCAAGGACTGGAATCTTCGAAGTGTGATTTCTGAGGCCTCATTTTTAATTGCTATGGTTTACAATTTCTTGCTGATCCTAATGAATGGACTACAAAAAGTACAAGGAAATTCAAAATGCAAAGCAGTTTGGGGGATCAAATATAACAAAAATCATCAAATCACAATATAATAAATGAAATTCATAATGACTGCTGAGACATAAGGGAAAGTTAAAATATGTTCAGCATATTTACTGTTTAAGAAGGCAAAGAATTATTTCGTGCATTTAAAATTTTTCCATCCAAAACAGTCAATACGATTTTCATTTCTAAAGGGGTAAAAATTTCAACTGTCCAAAATTACTTATTCTGCAAGAGTTTCAAACAGAAAGGTCCTCAGCAATCTTATTTGCCAATTACCTCATTCTTAAAGAAAAGTGTGTGTGTGTGTGTGTGTGTGTGTGTGTGTGTGTGTGTAAGGGGATCATAAATATATTAAACTTTTCAGGAGTTTTGATTCTAGGTATATGAGAACTTAATACTAAAGATATTAGAAAATGTCAAATCATTTGGATAGCTGAATAAACTCACAGAATTATGCATTATTATTGTAAAAAGCCTAAAATTTTATCATAGCACAATTATAATTTTTAAAAAAGTACAGGCTTTCAAGTCATATATCGACCTGAACTTCAAGCTTGTCTCCATCAGTATAGTTACTGTTAATTTTTAGCAAGTTATTTTCACATAACTGGGCCAAAGTTTCCATTTCTATAAGTTGAGGATACTAATTCCTAATTCACAAGGTTCTTGTGTGAGCTCAGGAAAAAACACATGCAAAGTGCCAAACACAGTCGTTGTGATATAGCAGATGGTCAACGATGAGCAACTACCATTATTCCCTAACCTTTTTCTAACTGTTCCACAAATATAAGAAACTAATCTTACCGATTATCAAGTCATCATAGGCATCTCAGAAAGACAGTAAGTACCATATGCCCTATTCAAAAAATGCAGACATACTAAAAGTACAAGAAAATACAAAAATAAACCATCAATGAGACCAAAAAAAAAGTCGCACTCCTGTTTCTCCTCCCATGTCAACTCTGGTTGGCTTTGTAATAACCTGTATTTCCGTATCAAAAATACGAAATTCTATTATTTGGGGCAGTCTAAACATTTCCAGTTAGGTACTGTTGCTTATTTATTTTGACAGCTACCTTTGTGAGAGTAACTGTCATCTTTGCTTGAAAACCAAAAAAAAAAAAAAAGCCAAGGACAGGAGTATTTTAATGAAATGCTGTTTCATCTACCTCGACAGCTGACTGGATGCCATGTACATCATTTATTGCTGCAATAAATTTTCACATTACTGTGCCACCTCCTTACCCAACAAATATTATACATGAACAAAACTCCTTACTGATAGCGAGCGAATGCTCTAAAGGGACACAAAAACTTAACACTTGGTGCTCTCAGTAAGGATCGGCTGGGAGATGGCTGGGTGTCGCTGCAGGAGGAAATGAACAGAATCGGAAGCTGTTCTGTCTCCCTAAACAAGATTGGAGATAAGCCCTGTATAGGGGGTAGGAGTGGAGAGAAGCGGGTGAGGTGGGCCTGGAGACAACTGAGGAAGGCGGTGGCAGCTGCAGTCTGAGGAGACGTCTGTGCCACCGGAGAGAGGATCGTCGGAGCCCATCGCCACGCCGAGAGCGGAGGCGGAGAGAAGTGGCAAGCTCAGGCCAGTCCCCAGAACGGGTTCAGCCTCTGGCTTCTGGGAGGACAGATGGAACGGGCACCCCACTGATTAAGAAAGATGAGGGCAGGGGCGGGCTCCCAGCCGCCTTCAAAACGGGACGCTGCCGGCCCCGCCGCCATCCCGGTGCCGTTGGAGATGAAGGCAGGGACCCAACAGGGAGCGAGCAGGTTACCTGTCTCAGCCGCCTGCCCGCGGGTCTCCACTTCCTCAGACTGGGTGCTACCACGGGCTCCCCAGGCACGCGCCAGTGATGTCATCTTCGCGCGCCCGAACAGAGGTCCGTCTAGCCCCGTCCCCCTTGATTAGAGGGGCGGGGCAGTAGAGTCTGCGCAGGCGCGATGCTGCCTCGGGCAAGGAAAGGCGAGAAGGCGGCTTGGTTTGGGTTGTGTGCGGTTCCTCTCACCCAACTACTCTTGCAAAATCTTATAGGCGCTTCAGGGAAAAAAAAAAAATGTTATTGAAATACAGGCTGGACTTTTTATTCCTTATTTTGCTCTTCCTCTTCTGTATAGAACCCTTGTTTGTATACTCACTCATTCAACCGCAATTTATTAAAAGTCCATCTATGTTCCAGGCAAGCACTGTTACAGAATTGGGGATACGGCAATGACAAAACAGACAGAATGCCTAGCCTCGTGGAGATTACTTTCTAATTCAGAAAGTGAACATTGAATAACTCCACGAAGTATTGCACTTCACTTTGGGTCACTGGACAACTCTACAATTGTCAGATACTGGTTAGCATTTTTTAGCATTATGCAAAGAGCTGATTCATTGGAAAAGATCCTAATGCTGGGAAGGATTGGGGGCAGGAGGAGAAGGGGACGACAGAGGATGAGATGGCTGGATGGCATCACCGACTCGATGGATATGGGTTTGGGTGAACTCTGGGAGTTGGTGATGGACAGGGAGGACTGGCGTGCTGCTATTCATGGGGTTGCAAAGAGTCGGACACGACTGAGAGACTGAACTGAACTGAACTGATGGGACCAGTTGCCATGATCTTAGTTTTCTGAATGTTGAACTTTAAGCCAACTTTTTCACTCTCCTCTTTCACTTTCATCAAGAGGCTCTTTAGTTCTTCACTTTCTGCCATAAGGGTGGACTCATCTGCATATCTGAGGTTACTGATATTTCTCCCAGCAATCTTGATTCCAGCTTGTGCTTCTTCCAGCCCAGCATTTATAATGATGTACTCTGCATATAAGTTAAATAAGCAGGGTAACAATATACGGCCTTGGTGTACTCCTTTTCCTATTTAGAACCAGTCTGTTGTTCCATGTCCAGTTCTAACTGTTGATTCCTGACATGCATACAGGTTTCTCAAGAGGCAGGTCAAGTGGTCTGGTATTCCCACCTCTTTCAGAATTTTCCACAGTTTATTGTAATCCACACAAAGGCTTTGGCATAGTCATTAAAACAGAAATAGATGTTCTTTTGAACTCTCTTGATTTTTCAATGATCCAGCAGATGTTGACAATTTGATCTCTGGTTCCTCTGCCTTTTCTAAAACCAGCTTGAACATCTGGAAGTTCACAGTTCACGTATTGCTGAAGCCTGGCTTGTAGAATTTTGAAGATGGATTATATAAGGCTATATGGAAAAGAAAGGTCAAAAACGACTCCTAAATTTTTGACTTATTCAGATAGTTGAAAAATACAGCTAAGACAATATCTACTGTTGTTGTTGTTGTTCAGTACTAAGTCGTGTCTGACTCTTTGTGATCCCATGGACTGCAGTAGACCAGCTTTTCCTGTCCTTCACTATCTCCCAGAGTTTGCTCATATTCATGTCCACGGAGTCAATGATGATTTCTAAACATCGCATCCTCTGCTGCCCCCTTTTTCTTTTGCCTTCAATCTTTCTCAGCATCAGGGTCTTTTCCAGTGTGTTGGCCATTCCCAAGAGGTGGCCAAAGTACTCGAACTTCAGCCTCAGCAACAGTCCTTCCACTGAATATTCAGGGTTGATTTTCTTTAGGATTGACTGGTTTGATCTCCTTACTGTCCAAGGGACTCTAAAAAGTCTTCTCCAGTACCACAATTCAAAAGCATCAATTTTTCCATTCTCAGCCTTCTTTATGATCCAACTCTCATATCCATACATGACTACTGGTAAAACCATAGCTTTGACTATGTGGACCTCTGTCGGAAAAATGATATCTTTGTATTTTGATATGCTGTCTAGGCTGATCATAGCTTTCCTTCCAAGGAGCAAGTGTCTTTTAATTTCATGGCTTTAGTTACCATCTGCAGTGATTTTGGAGCCCAAGAAAATAGAGTCTGTCACTGTTTCCATTTTTTTCCCCCATCTATTTGCCATGAAGTGATGGGACCAGATGCCATGATCTTAGTTTTTTTGAATGCTGAGTTTTAAGCCAGCATTTTCACTCTCCTCTTTCACTTGCATCAAGAGGCTCTTTAGTTCCTCTTCACTTTCTGCCATAAGGCTGCTGTCATCTGCATTTTATTCAGTCCAGCATTCTACATGATATACTCTGTATACAAGGCAAATAAGCAATGTAACAATATACAACCTTGATGTACTCCTCTTCCAATTTTGAACCAGTCAGTCATTCAATGTAAAGTTTTAACTGTTGCTTCTTGACCCACACACAGATTTCTCAGGAGACAGGTAAGGTGGTCTGGTGTTCCCATCATCTGTAAGAATTTGCCACAATTTGTTGTGATCCACACAGTCAAAGGCTTTCACATAGTCAATGAAGCAGATGTTTTTCTGGAATTCCCTTGCTTTCTCTATAATTCAAAGAATGTTGGCAATTTGATCTCTGAGTCCTCTGCCTTTTCTAAACCCAGCTTGTACATCTGGAAGTTCTCGGTTCACATACTGCTGAAGTCCAGCTTGATGGATTTTGAGCATAACCTTACTAGCATGTAAAGTAAGCACAATTGTATGGTAGTTTGAACATTCTTTGACTTTACTCTTCTTTGGGATTGGATAAAAACTGACTTTTTGCAGTCCTGTGGCCACTGCTGAGTTTTCCAAATTTGCTGACATATAGAGTGCAACACTTTAATACCATCATCTTTTAGGATTTGAAGTAGCTCAGCTGGAATTCCATCACGTCCACTACCTTTGTTAGTAGTAATTGTTCCTAAGGCCCACATGACTTCATACTCCAGGATATCTGGCTCAGGTGAGTGACCACCCCATTGTGGTTATCTGGGTTACTAAGACCTTTTTGTATAGTGGATTCTTGCCACCTCTTCTTAATCTCTTCTGCCCCTGTTAGGTCCTTACCATTTCTACCCTTTATCATGCCCATGCTTGCATGAAATGTTCCCTTTATATCTCCAATTTTCTTTAAGAGATATCTAGTATTTTCCACTCTATTGTTTTTCTCTATTTTTCTGCATTGTTCACTTAAGAGTGCCTTCTTATCTCTCCTTGCTATTCTCTGAAATTCTGCATCCAACTGGGTATGTGCTGTGCTGTGCTTAGTTGCTCAGTCATGTCTGACTCTTTGCAATTCCATGGGCTGTAGCCTGCTAGGCTCCTCTGTCTACCGGAATTCTCCAAGCAAGAATGCTGGAGTGGGTTGCCACGCCCTTCTTCAAAACAGGGGCAGTGAAGTCATTCAGTCGTGTCTGACTCTTTGCAACCCAATGGACTGAAGCCTGCCAGGCTCCTCTGTCCATGGGATTTTCCAGGCAAGAGTACTGGAGTGTGTTGCCATTTCCTTCTCCAGAGGATCTTCCTGACCCAGGGATTGAACCCAGGTCTCCCACATTGTAAGCAAGTGCTTTACCATCTGAGCCACCAATCCAGGGATCAAACCCAGGTCTCCTGCATTGCAGTCAGATTCTTTACCATCTGAGCCCCCAGGGAAGCTCAAGAATACTGAAGTGGGTAACCTATCCCTTCTCCAGGGGATCTTCCTGACCCAGGAATCGAACCGGGGTCTCCTGCATTGCAGGTGGATTTTTTACCAGCTGAGCTACTAGGAAAGCCTTCACTCGGGTATATCTTCCCTTTCCTCTCTTGCTTTTCACTTCTGTTTTTTCCTCAACTATTTGTAAAGCCTCCTCAGGCAACGATTTTGCCTTCTTGCTTTTCTTTTTTGGGTGGATGATTTTAGTCACTGCCTCCTGTACAATGTCATGAACCTCCATCCATAGTTCTTCAGGCACTCTGTTTATCAGATCTAATTCTTTGAATCTATTTGTCACTTCCAGTGTATAATTGTAAGGGATTTGATTCAGGTCATACCTGAATGGTCTAGTGGTTCTACCTACTTTCTTCAATTTAAATCAATTTGGCAATAAAGAGTTCATGACCTGAGCCACAGTCAGCTCCAGGTCTTTTTTTTTTTTTTTTTTTTTTGCTAACTCTATAGAACTTCTCCATCTTTGGCTGCAAAGAATATAATCAATTTAATTCAGTATTGACCATCTGGTGATGTCCATGTGTAGAGTCATCTCTTATGTTATTGAAAGAAGGTGTTTGCTATAACCTATGCGTTCTCTTGACAAAACTCCGTTAGTTTTTGCCCTGTTTCGTTTTGCACTCCAGAGCCAAACTTGCCTATTACTCCAGGTATCTCTTGACTTCCTACTTTTGTTTTCCAATCCCCTGTGATGAAAAGGACATCTTTTTTGGTGTTAGTTCTAGATCTTGTATGTCTTCACAGAACCAGTAAAATTCAGCTTCCTCAGCATCAAGGGTTAGGGTTTGAATTACTGTGATGTTGAATGTTTGGCTTGGAAATGAATAGAGATCATTCTGTCATTTTTGATATTGCACCCAAGTACTGTGCTTTGGACCATTTTGTTGACAATGAGGGCTACTAAATTTCTTCTAAGGGATTCTTGCCCACAGTAGTATATATAATGGTCATCTGAATTAAATTTGCCCATTCCTATCCATTTGAGTTCACTGATTCTTAAGATGTTGATGTTCATTCTTGCCATCTCCTGCTTAACCATGTCCAATTTACCTTGATTCATGGACCCAACATTCCAGGTTTCTATGCAATATTGTTCTTTGTAGCATAAGACTTTGCTTTCACAACCAGACCAGAAACATCCACAACTAGCATAATTTCTGCTTTGGCCCAGCTGCTTCATTCTTTCTGGAGCTATTAATAATGGTCCAACCACTTCATTCTTAGGCTTTTCCCCAGTAGCCTATTGGACACCTTTCTACTTGGGTTGGGGGAGGTGGGGGGCTCATCTTCCAGTGTCATATGTTTTTGCCTATTCATACTGTTCATGGGGAAATTCTAGAGTGGTTTTCCATTCCCTCCTCCAGTGGACCACATTTTGTCAGAACTCCCCACTGTGAGTCATCCATAGTGAGGATGACTGAGTGGCCCTGCATGGCATGGCTCATAGCTTCATTCAGTTATACAAGCCCCTTCCCCAAGATAAGGCTGTGATCCATGATGGGGAAGACAATTTCTAATACTTCACAGGATTTGCTCCTTCTCCTTTCAACCCCGATCCCTTTTACAGCTTTGGTTTAGCCCCCCAAGATGATAGCTTACACCTTGTCCTGGAATCCTGGATGAGCCCCCAAGAAAATAGATGAAAGTTTAAGGTGTTCCACTGGATTCATGATCTCCAAAAGAGAAGATTTAACTCTGGGACAAAGGACAGTCTCACTCACTCAGAGATTTGTGTAGTAGAAATTTTATTAAAGTAATAGTGACAGGAAAAGCTTCTGACATAGACATAAGAAGGGGGTAGAAAGATTATCCACTTTGCTAGTTTAAGCAAAGCAATATATACTTCTCTGATAGCTGCCGAGAATAGAAAAAAATACCTCAAGGCTGTGAAAATTTTGCCCAGATCTTTTCCTGTAACATACAACCTGGGATGACATCAGCACAAGATTAGCCAAAAAGAACCAGTTAACCCAAATCTCAAGGCTGTAGAAGTTTTACTCAGACTTCTCCCATTACATACATTCTGAGCTCAAAAATGCATGTCTTTGAGCAAGAGGTACTGCTGCCTATGAGGCCTTCATGGTTAGGTAAAAGGATGTAAAAAAAAAGAATGTTCTCCTCCTTCTTAAAGGGGCCTTAGGCTTGGACTCCTTATCAACCTGCCTAAGTTAATTCTCTCACCTATATTTCTTTGTTACCAAGTCCCCTTGGTTCTCCCCTTACCTTTCTGACCATGTTCCCTCAGTTTCCATGAAGGAAAGTTTCCTGTTTCTTTTTCTTTTCCTTAACTCTTCACCTCCTTGATCTTCTTATGCTACATCAGGGCTGCAAACCCAAAAGCCTACAGTGCCCAGGCAGTGAACATGAAAGAGTGAATTTTATGGATAGAGACTATGAATAACTAGTTCATGGTCCTTACTCAACTGTAATTGATTTTATACCAACCAGAAATTTTTCCTGGTAATAAGAAGGTCCTCCCATTTTTAAAGAGTTATTCCCTGCTGGCTCACTCAGTAAAGAGACTGCCTGCAATGCAGGAGACCTATGTTCAATCCCTGGGTGGGGAAGATCCCCTGGAGAAGGAAATGGCAACCCACTCCTGTATTCCTGCCTGGAGAAGTCCATGGACAGAGGAGCCTGGTGGGCAACAGTCTATGGGGTCTTTTTTTTTAGAAAAGGAATTTTAAAGAGAAATCAACACACAGGTGTATGGAATCTCTCAAATTTCAAGTGTTGGTCACTAACTCAAATTTTGTTGGGAAAAAAATGTTTTTTGGACCAAGCAGGATGCATCTGCAGGTCAGATGAGGCCTGCAAGCTACAACTTTGCTTCCTTGATGGATATTTTCTCAGGATGATGATTTTGTCTACTCTCATGTAACTATCACCAGTAAATTGATAACTCCCAAGTCTATCTCACCACCAAAACCTTTCAAAATTTCTTATTGAAGTACTCAGATTCCACTGAGATATCCAGCTGGTATCTCAAAGTTGACATTTAAAACTGAGCCCATTATCTACCCCCAAACCCAAACCTAAACTACTCAAGAGTTTTGTCTGTTATAATTAATAGCATTGATATCCATCCAGTTGTCCAGGCCTGAAATCCAGGATCATCCTAGACTTGTTCCTCTCCTAGTCCTGATCTCAATCTTGTCAATATTTACCATATCTTCCCATCACCTCCATTCAAGTTTTTTCATTTATCAAATGAAAGGATTGAACCAAGTGATTCCTAGGATCTGTTCCATTGCAAACTTCTGTTTCATAAAGCCTGCCAAACTTGTCAGAATAGTTAGTTAGTAGCTTCTTTTTATTGTTGTTGTTGTTTTTCTGCCTAACCCTATTTATATTTTGCAGTTCCCAGTCACCACCCCATGGCTTTTGGATCTTTGCTCCCTAACTAGAGATTGCACCCAGGCCCTTGGCTGTATTTTTCTGGAACTCTCTTGCTTTTTTGACGATCCAGCAATTGTTGGCAATTTGATCTCTGGTTCCTCTGCCTTTTCTAATCCAGTTTGAACATCTGGAAGTTCACAGTTCATGTACTATTGAAGTCTGGTTTGAAGAATTTTGAGTATTACTTTGTTAGTGTGTGAGATGAGTGAAATTGTTCAGTAGTTTGAACATTCTTTGGCATTGCATTTCTTTGGGATTGGAATGAAAACTGACCTTTTCCAGTCCTATTGCCAGAAAAACATCTACTTTTGCTTTATTTACTATGCCAAAGCCTTTGATTGTGTGGATCACAACAAACTGTGGAAAATTTTTCAAGAGGTGGGAACACCAGACCACCTGACTTGTCTCCTGAGAAGTCTGTATGCAGGTCAAGAAGGAACAGGTAGAACTGGACATGAAACAACAAACTGGTTCCAAACCAGGAAAGGAGTATGTCAAGGCTATTTATTGTCACTCTGCTTATTTAACTTATATGAAGAGTATACCATGTGAAATGCCAGGCTGGATGAAGCACAATCTGGAATCAAGATTGCTAGGAGAAATATCAGTAACCTCAAATATGCAGATGACACCACCCTTATGGCAGAGAGAGAAGATGAACTAAAGAGCCTATTGATAAAAATGAAAGAAGAGACTGAAAATGTTGGCTTAAAACTCAGTGTTCAGAAAACTAAGATCATGGCATCCCTGGTCCCATCACTTCATGTCAAATAGATGGGGAAACAATGGAAACAGTGAGAGACTTTATTTGGGGGGACTCCAATATCACTGCAGATGGTGACTGCAGCCATGAAATTGAAAGACACTTGCTCCTTGGGAAAAAAGCTATGACCAACCTAGACAGCATATTAAAAAGCAGAGACATCACTTTACCAACAAAGGGCTATCTAGGCAAAGCTATGGTTTTTCCAGTAGTCTTGTATAGATGTGAGAGTTGGACTATAAAGAAAGCTGAGGACCAAAGAAGTGATGCTTTTGAACTGTGGTGTTGGAGAAGACTCTTGAGAGTCCCTTGGACTGCAAGGAGATCCAACCTGTCCATCCTAAAGGAAGTCAGTCTTGAATATTCATTGGAAGGACTTATGCTGAAGCACAAATTTCAACACTTTGGCCACCTGATGTGAAGAACCAACTCACTGAAAAGACCTTGATACTGCAAAAGATTGAAGGCAGGAGGAGAAGGGATGACAGAGAATGAGATGGTTGGATGGCATCACTGACTCAATGGACATGAGTTTGAATAAACTCCTGGAGTTGGTTATGGACAGGGAAGCCAGGTGTGCTGCAGTCCATGAAATAACAAACAGCCAGACATGACTGAGTGACTAAACTGAACTGACCTTGACTGTTAAAACAGACTCCTAACTACTGGACTACTAGGAAATTCTCTGGTCTGGCTATTTTAGTACCAAGTATACTGTGATAAAGTTGACAGGAGAAACTGGACTTGATAAGAATAATCAATACAAAGTGAAAATTAACAATGACCAAAACTGGACACAATTTTATTATAGAATAAAGACTGGCTGGAAAAGAACTACTGATTGGTAACATTGAAACCTGGAAAATGGGAAAAAAAACAGGCAAGGTGAAATTTGTTATTTATTAAAAGTTGATGTAAATATCTTGAATGGTCTAATGGTTTTCCCTACTTTCTTCAATTTAAGTCTGAATTTAGCAATTAGGAGTTCATGATCTGAGCCACAGTCAGCTCCTGGTCTTGTTTTTGCTGACTGCATAGAGCTTCTCCACCTTTGGCTGCAAAGAATATAATTAATCTGATTTCAGTATTGACCATCTGGGGATGTCCATATGTATAGTCTTCTCTTGTGTTGTTGTAAGAGGGTGTTTGCTATGGCCAGTGTGTTCTCTTGGCAAAACTCTGTTCGGCTTTGCCTTGCCTCATTCTGTACTCTAAGGCCACATTTGCCTGTTACTCCAGATGTTTCTTGACTTCCTACTTTTGGATTCCAGTCCCCTATAATGTAAAGGACATCTTTTTTGGGTGTTAGTTCTAGAAGGTCTTGTAGGTTTTCATAGAACTGTTAAACTTCAGCTTCTTCAGTGTAACTGGTCAGGGCATAGACTTGGATTACCCTGATATTGAATGGATTGCCTTGGAAATGAACAAAAAACATTCTGTCGATTTTGAGATTGCATCCAAGTACTGCATTTCAGACTGTTTTGTTGACTATGACTGCTACTCCATTTCTTCTCAGGGCTTCTTGCCCACAGTAGTAGATATAATGGTCATCTGAGTTAAATTCACCCATTCCATTCCATTTAAATTTGCTGATTCCTAAAATGTTGACATTCACTCTTGCCATCTCCTGTTTGACCACTTCCAATTTGCCTTGATTCATGGACCTAACATTCCAGGTTCCTATGCACTATTGCTCTTTGCAGCATCGAACCTTGCTTCCATCACCAGTCAAATCCACAACTGGGTGTTGTTTTTGCTTTGGCTCCCTCTGTTTGTTCTTTCTGAAGTTATTTATCCACTGATCTCCAGTAGCATGATGGGCATCTACTGACCTGGGGAGTTCATCTTTCAGTGTCCTATCTTTTTGCCTTTTCATGCTGTTCATGAGGTTCTCAAGGCAAGAATACTTAAGTGGTTTGCCATTCCCTTCTCCATGGACCACATATTGTCAGAACTCTCCACCATGACCCATCTGTCTTGGGTAGCCCTACACGGCATGGCTCATAGTTTCATTGAGTTAGACAGTCTGTGGTCCATGTGATTAGATTGGTTAGTTTTCTGTGATTGTGATTTTCAGTCTGTCTGCCCTCTAATAGAGAACAATAAGAGGCTTATGGAAACTTCCTGATGGGAGAGACTGACTGAGGGGGAAACTGGGTCTTGTTCTGATGGGTGGGGCCATGCTCAGTAAATCTGTAATCCAATTTTCTGTTGATGGGTGGAGCTGTGTTCCCTCCCTGCTATTTACCTGGGTCAAATTATGGTGGAGGTAATGAAAATAATGGTGACCTCCCTCAAAAGATCTCATGCATATACTGCTACACAGTGCTCCCAACCCTGAACAGGCCATCACCGACCCATGCCTCTGCTGGAGACTGCTGGACACCCAAGGGCAAGTCCGGAGCAGTCTCCTGTGGGGTCCCTGCTCCTTTCTTCTGAGTCCTGCCTGGTGCACAAGGTTCTATTGTGCCCTCTGAGAGTCTATTTCCCAGTCCTGTGTAACTTCTGGCAGCTCTATGGTGGGATTAATGGTGACCTCCTCCAAGAGGGCTTATGCCATACCCAAGTCTGCTGCACCCAGAGCCTATGTCCCTGTAGCAAACCACCCCTGACCCACACCTCCACAGGAAATGCTCAAACACAGTACTTACAAATAGCTGTGAAAAGAAGAGAAGCAAAAATCAAAGGAGAAAAGGAAAGCTATACCCATTTGAATGCAGAGTTCCAGAGAATAGCAATGAGAGATAAGAAAGCCTTCCTCATTGATCATTGTAAAGAAATATAGGAAAACAATAGAATAGGAAAGACTAGCGATCTCTTCAAGAAAATTAAAGATACCAAGGGAACATTTCATAAGATGGGCTCAATAAAGGACAGAAATGGTATGAGCATAACAGAAGCAGAAGATATTAAGAAGAGGTGGCAAGAACACACAGGAGAACCATACAAAAAAGATCTTTAAACCCTCCAAAAAGTAGGAATAGAAGGAACATACCTCAACATAATAAAAGCTATATATGACAAACCCACAGCAAACATTATCCTCAATGGTGAAAAACTGGAAGCATTCCCCCTGAAATCAGGGACAAGACAAGGGTGCCCACTCTCACCACTACTATTCAACATAGTTTTGGAAGTTTTGGCCACAGCAATCAGAGCAGATAAAGAAATCAAAGGAATCCAGATTGGAAAAGAAGAAGTAAAACTCTCTCTGTTTGCAGATGACATGATCCTCTATATTGAAAACCCTAAAGACTCTACGAGAAAAATTACTAGAGCTAATCAGTGAATATAGCAAAGTTTCAGGATACAAAATCAACACACAGAAATCCTTGGCATTCCTATACACTAACAGTGAGAAATCAGAAAGAGAAATTAAGGAAACAATTCCATTCACCATGGAAACAAAAAGAATAAAATACTTAGGAGTATTTCTACCTAAAGAATCAAAAGACTTGTATATAGAAAACTATAAAACACTGGTGAAAGAAATCAAGGAGGACACAAACAGATGGAGAAATGTGCCGTGTTCGTGGATTGGAAGAATCAATATAGTGAAAATGAGTATACTACCTAAAGCAATCTATAGATTCAATGCAATTCCTATCAAGCTACCAGAGGTCTTCTTCAAAGAATTAGAACAAATAATTTCTCAATTTGTATGGAAATACAAAAAACCTCGTATAGCCAAAGCAATCTTGAGAAAGAAGAATGGAACTGGCGGAATCAACCTACCTGACTTTAGGCTATACTACAAATCCACAGTCATTAAGACAGTATGGTACTGGCACAAAGACAGAAACATAGATCAATGGAACAGAATAGAAAGCCCAGAGATAAATCCACGCATCTATGGACACCTTATCTTTGACAAAGGAGGCAAGAATATACAATGGAGAAAAGACAACCTCTTTAACAAGTGGTGCTGGGAAAACTGGACAGCCACTTGTAAAAGAATGAAACTAGATCACTTTCTAACACCATACACAAAGATAAACTCAAAATGGATTAAAGATCTAAGCATAAGACCAGAAACTATAAAACTCCTAGAGGATAACATAGGCAAAACACTCTCTGCTATAATCCAAAGCGGGATACTCCATGACCCACCTCCCAGAATATTGGAAATAAAAACACGAATAAACAAATGGGACCTAATTAAAATTAAAAGCTTTTGCACAACAAAGGAAACTATAAGCAAGGTGAAAAGACAGCCTTCAGAATGGGAGAAAATAATAGCCAATGAAGCAACAGACAAACAATTAA